>JACGCM010001140.1:0-20155 GCA_014058105.1 Kingdonia uniflora | reverse complement strand
TAGACCTGCAAGGACAGATGAGACGCCCAAGCTATTTTCTGTTTCAATGCAATTTCTGAGTCCATGCGGAGCACTTCATTTTCAGAATCCAAGTCAATCCATGAGCTGATATTACCTGATTAGGTATGCTAAGGGGAGACATAAAAGGTAGAGATTAATCAACAAAGTGAGCAGCAAAACAATGAGTTTATTGGAAATAATATGGTTTAGAGACATATCAACAACATGACTACTCCACTGGAGGGGCTTAGGACTAAGTCGGAGTCCGAAAATGGGAGAACCCACCTGCTCCATTCTCATTTGTGGTTAAGCTAGGTCTATAAGGGGGATCCAACTGCACGATCGTCATCAGCGGGGTTCCTACCAATTATGACCATAAAGAGAAACATTTTACAATAGAACAAATGGGAAGAAAAAAATGATTAAGATAATGTGGGTGTTTGGTTTTGCTCACTTGCTAAAAGCTATGACCAAGATAGAGTTATTAGCAAAAGTGAATTGAATGTAGGTGAGCTTACTGACCATTCACATAAAGAGAAGCTAGTATGTGATTGGCTAATTAATCACCATAAGCATACTATGTATGTTGTGAGAATAATAATAATAATAATGTAGATGCCGGCCCACATAATAAGTTTGAGTCACTTTTACACAAAAAGACGACGCATCTGAGTAAATGTTAATGCAGGTGATCTTACGACCATTCACATAAAGAGAAGCTGGTATGTGATTGGCTAATTAGTCACCATAAACATATACTATGCATGTTGAGAATAATAATAATAATAATGTAGATGCCGGTCACATAATAAGTTTGAGTCACTTATACCAGAGAGACGCATCTGAGTAAATGTTAATGTAGGTGATCTTATTGACCATTCACATAACGAGAAGTTGGTATGTGATTGGCTAATTAGTCACCATAAGCATACTATATATATGAAGGCGGTGCCCGAACATGCCAAAACATAAATGCCATCGCCGTTCTTCGAACACCCAGTACCAGGCATCGCTTACGCGTTCGTAGAGCAGTTTCTTCTATAAAACAACCTTAATTGTACCTTAAGTGATGTTTCTTCCATAATCCTACACCAAAAGATGCAATCAATAATACTGACACACTAAACATGAGAATACAATTACTCCCATTATATCTCCAAGTTTGTATCTAACGCATTATAATCTCTTACCTAAATATCACAAAACACCATAACTAAAATCAACAGAATTACTTAAAAGCACTAAAAATAATCAAAGGGTATCATAAACCTTATCCTAGGATCAAACCTATCTGCCAACTTCCGAAGGCGGTGCCTCCAATGTAGCAATCGTAGCATTAGATCAACATCAAACACTCGAATAAAGCTATCAAGAGATGACGAAGCTATGATTACACCAGACGGGTGAGCAGCATAGAGACGATAGCGAGACAATGACCAGTATTAGTTCCTTGTAGAACTAACTCATCTAATTTCCATTGCTTAACGGATTCATCTAGCGATCATGTGAAGAGAATTGGAAGTCGAGTGTTGGTTGCCGGTACCTTGTTGCTGCCCATATTGAGTCTTTGTGAGAGACGTTCCCACTCTCTGTGAGGACCACAGTCAGACCAACACCACTATTATCAAACATGGAAGACCATAGTAGAAGCAAGAGCCAACTGGGTTCGAAACCGAGGACCTGATCACGTCGTCGAGAAGGAGAAAAAGCTTTTCCCTATCATCGCCCCTGAACCTCATCAACGTCCTCCAAAACTCATCAACGTCCTCCAAAACCCTCCTCGTATCGGAGACATCAAAGTACAAATCCGAATTACAAATCCCTCGTCCCTTGCTACTGATTATTCCAATTATTTCCAGAGTACATAAATGGGGAATGGTGCAATGCCCCTAAGAATGCTCTTGCATTGGAGTTGGTTATTGGAGATTTGAGTGAGTGGGGTTGGGAGATTTGATGGTTTTGGTGAGTGGTCTTATGAGATTTAAGTGTTTAGTTGAGTTCTGAGATTTGGGGTTTTGTTGAGTGGGTGATTTGCATTTTTTGGGGTTAAAGTGCTTGAATATGGATGAAGAAGGAGATCAATGAAGTTCGAATCTCAGAATCAGAGAGAGGAGGAGATGAAGTCATCATCCTCGATCAAATCTCAGGGAGAGATTCAGATTCTAGGGTTTGAAAATTAGGGGTGGAGATGAACTTCGAAGAAATTGGGGGAGAGATTTTGATTACGATTTCAAGGGTTTCGAAATGATTGAAAATGAAATTTGAGTTTTAATTTGGGATCAAATTTGAACTTCAACCTTGAAAAGATAGGAGAAGAAGAACTACGAATCACAATTCTTTGTTTTGTATTAGAAACTACAAGAATACCTCAAAATTTAGTTTTAAGGGGATATTTTGCAGGGGTAATAACGGGAATACAATACTATCCTCTAACAATTGAAATATGACAAATATGTAAAGCTATTTTAGATTATAAGTTTGTATTTGACAAGGGGTATATTAGACAGACGAAAAAATAGTCTTTTTAGTTGATTTTGGTCGAAAATATCCAATGGCCAACATTAAATCCTCATATTGAGGTTATAAATATAGCCTTTGATGACTCCTAAACTTGTGGGGGGGAATCTGATCAACGGCCGAGATGTATTCTCATTCTAATGCTTTTCCTTTGTAGTACAGATGTGGTCAATCCAGTTTTATAGTGGTAGCCTGGTAGGTACCATTCATCAAAGTCTTGAAATAACTCTCATGGCTATTATTATTGCTTTCATGCATTCTCATCTTGGATTTCTTTTATAATCTGTAACTTGATCTTCTGATTCTGTAGGATCTGTAAACGGAAGTAACTGTGCGGAGCTTGCTAAGCAAGAAGATATTGACGGTTTTCTTGTTGGTGGTGCCTCCTTGAAGGTACATTCAGTCTTTAACAATTGTGCTGGCAAAGTTTACCTTTCAAATGTTCCTTTTGCAACCAAACTCATTGTGCCATTCATTATGCGTGGTAGCATGGACAACTTTTATGTGAGTCAGTACATTCATGTATTTGTGGTGGACCTCCATACCAAGAGTTCATGGCTGGTGATCTGCTATAGTCACAACAATAAAATGATTGATCTGTGGTGTCCCACATGTTGCGTCAATACAAAATCACCATTGGTGACCTTTAATAATACTCAGCTTAATTATAATTAGCTGTAGACGTTGAATTAACTCACTTGAAGATAAGCTCATATGAAAGCTTATAATCATCTTACAGGAGTGCCAAGTAGAGTCAACAGTCTGGTTATGCATGCATACCCTATTTACTTCAAGGATGTGCAGCTGATAATATGTACTACATAATGTGTTGTCACAGAAATTTGCCCAGTAGGAGAAAGATGATCTTCTGGGCGAGATCATTATATGTCCTACACTACCACTTAGTACTAAGGATATAATTAAGTAGATTTACTGAATATAGTCACTAGACTCACTACGGATGCTACATCTTTTTTTATTTCTGGATATAGTCAATAATTATACTATTTCCATCTCTTAGGGTGTGGAGTTTGCTACCATTGTCAATTCTGTAACATCCAAGAAGGTCCCTGCTTAATCAACTATAGCGGTTTCAGTGCAATAAACATCCAATAATGGTGTCAAAGGAGGCTCTTCTGGTTCAACAAGATGTACCTAAAGAAGTAAGAGTATTTGTATTCAACGGGCTTTTCTTGTACCATTTTCCAGTTTTCCCCTCCTAGAATGTAGGAGAGATTGTTTTTCTTTCCTTTTTCTTTTTCTTTTATGCAGGCTCCACTATACCAATTTAATGAATTGAAATGAAGTTGAATCATTTTTCTGGCATGTTCTTCCCTATCACATGGTTTTTTTTCATGGTTATAAGATTAGTGTATTATTACGTGGTTTTATGTCAATTATCCTGTGTAAACACTTTCTACTTTTTGTGGGTTTTCCTGTGATAATTGTGAAAAACAGATACTGGTACTGGTACTGGTAACACAAGCAGCTTCCAACTGAAAAAACAAACATATTATGGATATGAAAATTTAACTCATGTGTAGTTTATGACGTCCGGTGAAGAAAACCTATACGTTCATTTAAACTAATGTGGTGTCCAGGACCCAAATTTAGTCTCAAAGTAAAAATTAATCTTTTCCTTACTTTCTCAAAATTTAATTAATTTTCTATATTGTAGAGAGTAGAGGACACAACGAGAGAAAACTGTTTTTCCTTATTCCAATTGCTCGAATAGAGCTCATATATATAGTGAATACATAAAATTATAGAAAATAATCTCCCCAACAATAGAAATATCTACACAATAATATATATATATATATAATATATTATTTGGATCTATAGATATTAGAATCTCCAGGAGTTGGTGGTGGACATAGCCATATTACAACATTCCGATATCCACCATCAACGTACTTATCAATTGCCTCGTTAAAACTTTGCTAAAAAAATCCAATGGGAAAAATCCTAGTCGAAGGAAAAAGAGTGCAATACGCAAAACATAACTCATATAAATGCTCTCCCTGATCAATACTCCCTCGAGTCAAAAGGACTACTAATTGGTTTGATGATTGAGTCGTCGCATGCCAATCCCGTAGACCAATTTATGAAATGTTGACTTTGGTAATGTCTCGGTAAACAAGTCTGCTAAGTTGTCACTCGGTCGTACTTGCTTGACTTCGATCACTTTGCTTGGTTTGATCACCCTTGGTGAACTCTTCTTGTACTTGGGCAATGCAGGCCGTATTATCTTCATAAATTGTTGTTGGCTTGTCAGTAATTGAAGGTAGTTCACATTTTCTTCTTATATGTTGAATTACTGATCTCAACCATACCTTTTCTCTAGTTGCTTCATGAAGTGCAATTAATTTTGCATTGGAGGAAGTGGCTACTAAATCTTGCTTTGTTGATCGCCAATATATAGGTGCATTGTTATTAAGAAATACATGCCTTGTTTGAGAGTAACTCTTATGAGGATTAGAAAGATAGTATGTAAGAGCCTAATTTCGTATTCCGAACTTAGTATCTCACATCGAATACGAATGGAACGTAATCAGCAACAACTAATCAAACAGAAGAATTAGCGTAGAAACCTCTGAATAGGTAAAAACCACGATCTCTCTTGAGGATTTAGAAAAAGAGATATTATTGATTGACTAGCTATTACAAAGAATGCTCTGAGTAGTTATGTATAAAGTTTCTAGATAGAATTCTCTGTCTTGGATTTTATGTATAAAATTTCCTCTCTCTAGACTTTCTTGATTGGAAAAATCTGTCTCTAACCTCTAGTTCTCTAGTCCTATTTATAGGTCTTATAATATGACTGTTTGACGACCATTATTACTTTTATTGAGGAACGTTACAATATGAGTTTGATGAGTTTTTGAACTGATTGCGTAACGGTTTGATCCTTCTGTTTTGTAACGGCTTCTTTAATGACTCTAAGTGCAGTATAAATCGAGCTGTTGGTGTGGAGGTCGATATCTAGGCTTAGGTCGAGAACGAGAAATAAACCCTTCTTTATAACTATTCCATTGTGTGCCATAAATATGCCACGTGATCTTATGTTGACGAGGTCGAGTAAATGTATGATGGTCGAAGCTGAGACTTAAGTTCGAGATCTGGAATAGGCCATTACAACCGCCCCCTCTCAGCCAAGAGTACGGGAAGCATCATGAGCGAGTGGTGTTGGTCGAGAAGCATCATTAATGTTCTATTCAATATGCGGGGATCATTTCCAATGTTCCTTTGTGAATATCCGTTGTGGTTGTGGGGTTCCCTTGAACCACTGACTTTGGTCAAGATTGCTGCATTGGAATTCATTTTGACATTGGGAATTTGGAACTCAGCATTGAATGAAGTTTTGGAATAAATAATGTTGTGGTTTGCAGTGGCAGCTAATATTCCCCAAGTACTTCCTTTATTCCATATCTTCTGCATGCATTTTTTCTGTAACTGTTTTGTTTAGAGAAGATGGTGACCACCAGACGTCAATCTTACGAGGCTAGGGTTCTTGCCAAAGTGTAAGAGCTGTGGTTTCAATATTTTGGGACCCTGTCCCTGACCTTCCTACTCCTATTCATGTGCGTCCTACCTACCAAGGTATGACGTATGAAGAGGTAGAGGAGGCGGATGACGGTTATTATCAAATAATGTGCTTTTACTATATGGTGATGTCGAGGCAGGGGCGTAGGGATGTTCTACGTCTTCTGGCAGAGGAGGCGGTTACAGAGGCGGACGAGGCGGCCGGTGTACGTCCATGGAAGTCCCGCCGTTACCCTGCTAATGATTAGACTCTATAAAAGTAGAATAATTTTTCTTTCTCTGCAACTCTGAGGTAGTGGAGGTTATGGAGGAAGAGGCGGTGGTGGTGGAGAAGGAGATTGGAAATATGCGTCCAGTCTTTGGATTCAGGCTCTGTTACAACCAGCTTCCTGATTTTTCTTGAAGAAGTCTTTGTAATGTAACCTGCAGATCGATCTATAGGAAAGTTCTGAAAAAGTGTTTTGTAATAATTTCGAGCTAATGAAAAATTCATTTTTGAGCAAAATGAGTATTTCAATTCGAACTAAAAAAAAATTCATTTTTAGCATTATGATGTAATTCCCTTTTTGATAAAGCGAACTAAAAAACGAGAATGTTAATTCGAACTGTTGATGGATCAAATTGTTTATGGTATAAAGTGGATATAATAATAATAACGGAAAAGAATTCTGTAGGACAAAAATATGTTGAAAACATAATTCCGTACAATGCGCGAATTGATATGTTAGAGATGTTTAAATGGGATAGGTACTTGTGTCTAACTGAAAGAAATCTATTGAAGCGAGTTACAAGACATCAATCCGTTATAGAAGTGATGTGCTGAAACAAAAATCGAGCTGCGAAGAAATTTGGATGTGTGTAAAACAGTTGAGAGATTGTGGAAGTGAGTCCTGAAAAAGAGATGGTCGAAATGCTATAGGGTCGCTTGGAAAGATAAATTAAAATAACTTTATAGCATGATTTTAGGGTTGCCAGTTTATGGATGATGGGAATGGATACCTATTGACGCATTTACGGAATGAGAGGAATCTTCAATTATCGTAATCTGTAGGTAGAAATAATGCTTAAAATGTGATTGGTATGTTTGTGGGTTTTTGAATTATACCAGGCAAGTATGTGTTGTCCGAAAATATACCCAAAAATCTGTTGATATCCTTGTTGCTAAAAATTTGTTCCCGTAGAATATATCGTCCCTCAAAATCTGGTTTGTAAGCGATATTGGTGGTATTCAAAAAGATCTTCATGTTGACTATATAAGATCTTGATCTGTAGGAGCTGATCATCATATTCTTCTATAGGAAAAACTTGTTTTTGGTTGATTGGAAGTTGTCATTGTGAGGACACGTTCTCAGCGTGCTCGACATGCGGTGGAAGGTAGGCTAAATATCAAGGTGGCCGAACTTCGTGAGCGGTACTTTTGCTTGTTGCCTTATAATACTGTGTTACCAGAGTGGTTGTTACAGTTGGACGGTTTAGATGAAGAAGGTAGGCGTGTGGAGTTTGATCGTTATTACTGGTGTGATTTGTTCCGTGCGTTACTTCGGGATGTGACTCTGTGAGAGGATGCTGTTTGAGAAATCGTATTGGATAAACTGGCTGAAGAGGACAAGAGGGCAGCAGGGGGGGGGGAGTTAATTCCATATGGTGAATTGAATCACCCGGGATGGATAAAATGTAACTATATTTGAATGTAAGTTCAAATTTTTATAACTCGAAATGAATAATTAATCTGTTTGCAGTGTTCTGTGTTTGTTATATGTTGAATTTAGGATAAAGTTTAGATTGAATCTGCGACCTGAAAAGTAGGACTAATGCGTTTATTAAGCCACTTATGGGGCAATTATGATGAATGATAGCTGTCTGGTTTCAATAGCTGTGTAGATGATTTCAAATTTTGAATATTTGCTATTTATAGGAATGACGGACGGTGTGGTATAATCTTGATTAAGTGTAAGCAAGGTGAGGGATCGTATAGATTTGCTTGGAAAGGAAGAACTAAATTGTTAAATGGCTGAAGTGAGGGACAAACATGATAATAGAACACGTTATACCAGAAGTAATGATGAAATGATGATGTTGTAAGGCAAAAATATGTGTCTGTAGAGGCAGTAGGGGTGACCGACACGTATCTGAAGGAGCCGTCGTTTCAAAAACCGAGGGAGAGTATAAAAACTCGCCTCTCTCTACCTCATAAATTATCTATAATTATAGAGTGAGAAAAAAGTGGTGTAATCAGTATTTCTAGAGAGAGAAAATGTTTGAGTTCTGTGTGTAATCCCGTAATATTAAAAACTTTGTCTGGTGAAAGGATTTTTTTGGAAAAGTAGCGTAATCACTCATCTTTTGTGAAAGTTGTGGGCAGAGTAGAAGACTATGGATCTTCTAGTACAAGTGAGTATAATTTTATTATTTGTTGTGTTTGAAGTGAATAGTTTTCTGAATATTTGATGTTTTGTGAATCACCTTTGGATGTTATTGATTGGATATGGGAGATATTCGAATGTAGGGGACTAAAAAAGGATTGTTTGCTTGTATTTGTGAATATTGCAGAAGCTCTGTGTATTGTAACTGTTATTGTAGGAGAAGGGGGAAAATTGAATTTTAATTTCTGTTGTTGTAGAAAGTGCTGAAAAATAAAATAAAATAAAAATGTTTTTACTGGGTAGTAAGGAGATAGTAAGTATGGGTGGGGTTTTTATTTTCTATGTTTGTGGAGTACCATGTGATTGGGTAAGGAATTAAGAATAGAGACAGAGTAAATAATAAAAAAATATTTTTACCTGAAGGTCAAGTATGCATTCTAAAAACTTAAGACCTAGTAGTAAATTCGTAGTTTCGTCGAGTTTGGAGGAAACGTCTTCATCGGGTAGAGATGACGATTGTGGAGGCATGAAGGAGACTTTAGATGGTAGGGAAGTCTCCGTAGGGATAGTGGCTGAAATGGCCATTGAAGTGGGTAATATAGTGGAGCAGAATGTTGAAACAGGGGCGGAGGATTTTACATATATCCGAAAGGAGTAGATATAGGGAAAAAATTTCTGAAATTTTAAAAGAAAGTAACAGGGAAGTGGGGGGATTACGTAATGGAGTAAGGACTGTGGTTTAGGACCTTGTTATCAGAGCAAGGGAAAAATGTACATTATCAAGTGTCGAATCTGGATTTGTGGAACGTGGAGAAAGGACCTAGGAAAAATATAGATATTGCGTACTATAATGGGTCTGGTATGGTAGGTTCGAATGATGGGTTTTTGTGTTATATGAACCAAGTGGTATATGGCCTTAGGATTCCCTTAACTTATTTTCAAAAATGGGTTATGAATGTATTGTAGTGCTGTCCTACATAACTAAATAGGAATGCCTATGTGATGATGAGGGTGTGTGAAGTATTGAATGAGAGGTAGAGAGAGAACGGGACTGCAAAGCAGTTCGTTGCAGTTGATGTAATAAAATATTTCAAAATGAAGTATGTGCAAGCTCGTAGGAGTGGTAACCTGTTTAGTGATTCGTCTAAGCCAAAGTTTTTTGATTTTGAATCTGTTGGTAGACCGTGGAATGACCATCCTGTATGGGTATGGGATAATTGTATGCATGTTCTAGATGAACCAGTGCTTGACCTAGAATTTAAATATTTTAATTCGAGTAAGTAGCTTCTGCTATCTTGGTCGAACATCTGTTTGTCTGCGAGCTTCTAATCATTTTTTTGATTTTGTCTGTCAGGTCCTGATGCCAAAGCCGTTCTGATAAAACGAGCTTATTTGACTACGTATCATGTGAACATGTCAAGTTGAAGCAAGTGCTTGGGGAGTTGAATATCTGTAGGGATAAAGGAATAGACTCCAGAGTTCCAAAGGTTCAACGAGCTCACGAAAAATGAGCTACGACTAGTTTAGAGGGTGTTGGGAATGTTGTAAACATAGATCTTCATCCTTTAGAGGATTTGACTGGTACCCCCCCGCCTTAGCCAAGGTGTTTGGACGGTCAGCATAAGTTTCTTAGGATGAAAAGAACACTGCAAGAATCTTCGTATGCTTCTATAGAGGCAGCCCAAGGGAAAAGGGTGGCAAGCTAGCTATTACGGATGTTGTGGAGCAGCAGACAGTGGGTGAGGTCATTGCTAAAGAGATATAAAATACTACATTTCAAAAACGAAAACCACATAAGGTCAAAGGTAGTGATCAAACTCAGGCTAAAGCTGTGGTCAAGCTGAGGGTAATATAACAAAGCTATTTTAATATGGCTTGGACTAATCCGAGCCAGCTTGAAGTTGCATTTCAAGAGCAGACAACACATGTATGTATTAATATGCTTTATTTGATGTAGTATGTTTGATACATCCGTTAATGACTGTTAATTGTGTTGGCAGCTCTCGATGTTGGTGAAAGGGTCAACAGAGTTTATTGAGAAGAGAAACCAAGAGTATTTAGAGCTTTGTCAGAAGTTTGATGTGCAAACATCCCGGTTGAAGGAGATCAAAGAGGAGCTCGAGAAGAAGAAAGAGAGAACGGCAGAAGTGGTGAAGGGTGTTAAGGAGTTGTGCGTGCAAATGTCTGAGTATGAAAAGACCTTGGAGAAACCTGTGACCACGGTGAAGGTTGGCAGAGACAATCTGATCCAGTCGTATCCTTACTTTGTGTTAACCGAGGCCAATATTATTCTTGGTCTAGAGGGTAAGTACCACAAGATAGTTTTCCCTTCAGATGCTGAAGATGAACCGGTTGAAGATAATGCTGCTCCAATGAATGTACCCCCTTTCCATGTTGAGGAAGTTCATGCTGCTAGTGCTGGATTGGAGTCACTGTCTGAGGTAGAGATTGACAAGAATAATTAATATTGTTCTGTGGTATCCTGTGCGAACTATTTCGTTATGTTTTGACTTTGATAAGACTGCTTCTATGTGTGTTTGAAACTGTAAAGTTGATAGACATAAACTTATTGTGCCTTGTTTAAACATGTGTTTGATAACATAAAATTTATAATCTGTGTAGGAGATAGAGTGGTTGAGAAAAACTG
The DNA here is from genome assembly GCA_014058105.1 of Kingdonia uniflora. Taxonomy (NCBI): domain Eukaryota; kingdom Viridiplantae; phylum Streptophyta; class Magnoliopsida; order Ranunculales; family Circaeasteraceae; genus Kingdonia; species Kingdonia uniflora. The sequence goes on along the minus strand of JACGCM010001140.1, from coordinate 9,082 downwards.
TTACCACCATGAAGAGATCGTTGAGTAGAGTGAGGAACTCTATGGCTCGTACTTAACAGGTATTAAATAAAATAGATTATGAGAGGAGGCAGTTCAAATCTAATTTGGAGATTTTTTTTAAGAATTATATGACCTACAATGTAGATATGCCAAAATAAAAATAGAGGCGGATGAGGTTTTGAGAAAAGAGGAGGATTGATTTACGATATTACTAAAATCTTAAGACTCGGTGTGTTTTGCTGATACCAGTAATAAAGCCAAGTATTAGAGGATTTTGTTAACTCTGACACTGCATTTTGAGGCCGAAGTAGATAGCGAGTGGCGTTTAAAAGAGGCTTATGTAGAGCTCTTAAGAGAAAGGGGGGTAAAACCTGATCCAACTCGAGTTAGGTTTTAAGCTCAAGAAGCACATAATTGTCATAACTTAGAGGTAAATTTTTTTTAGCTTGAGCTGGTGTGTCTATTATATGGGGTGACGTAGGTCCCTTACTTAATGTTCTTGGCTTTGTGTAGGATCGAAGATCAATGAGGATTTTGCTTTTCAAAATAAATAAAGAACAGAGAATGGTGCAAGCCAAGTTAGAGGGTGAGTTAAACGAGTTGCAAAGCACATTGAAGCGGTGTACGGAATAAAAACTTCTATGGAAAATCAACTGACAGAAGAAATAACTGTCAAAAATAAGGTAAAAGAGGAGTTAAAAGCTTTGGGTGTATTGCAGAAGGAAATGCGTAAGCGTCTGCATGGAGCACATATGCAGTTGAAAAAATATTTGTATCCGTCGCGAGCAAAGGTCGTAGCTAAAATGGACCATGAACGTCATATAGAGAATGTGATTGAGTTTTATGGAGGGGAGTTGGCAAGGGTGGATAACGAATTTAGGAAGAATATTATGGATTGTGATAAAGACTATGATGTAGAGAATGAAAAGGCTAAAAATATGTGGTTTACGAAGGATGAGGATGAAAAAAGTGTCGAAAGATCAACTCCTAGACTGACACAAAATTTGTTAGAGGATGAGGAGGAGGGCGAGAGACTTATACCTCATTCATGGTAAAGACAGTGCCAGCAGGAGGTGGTGACCTTCATTGCATCTGTAGACGTGCAGGTAGACAGGTCAAGATGATTGGGTAATAGGGGGCAGTCTTCTCATAGTTCAATGAGGGAACAAAAGTAAATTATCTATGCTGTTCGAACCTTGGGTATGCATTAGATATTTGGTGTATAGTTTTGATAATAAAGAGATGTGTTATGTTTTTTATGTAGATGTGATGGTAGAATATATCTAAATTGAAATGTAGACCGATCATACACAAGTATGTTGTTGTTGTAAGATCGATCATACACAAAATTTGTGAGTAAATTTGTGAACTGTGATTTAGAAGTGTGATGATATGTAAACTATTTTGATGTACGAGTGGTTTTGTATGTGAATTTAAACTGTTAATGTAAGTCGAATTAGAAGAGGTTCAAAGTCAGTGTGAGGCGCTGCGCGTTTTGAACGAAAGATTGAACGTTAATTTGAACTGGCATCGTGAAGCATTAAAAAATGTTGCAGAATTAAATGTAAAATTGGAGTTGAGGATGATCGAAGGGAAAGGTAGGGTGGGTCGTTTGACCGAACAAATGGTAAGAAAGGAGGCGGAACTAGCAAGTGTTCAAGAGAAAATGGAGGAGTTGAACGAGGTTGTGAAGAAAAAGAAGTCAGACATTGAAAAAGTGTATTGTCACATAAGTAATATCTCAGAACGTGTAATCAAGCAAGAGGTGGAATTAATACCTACGTGAGCTAAACTGATAGAGTTGTTGGCGATGTTGAAGAAAGAAGAGGTCGGGTTCGGGTCAACACGTTAGAGCAGAGTTAGTCTATTTGCGAGCATCTGTGAGGAAGACAAATGAGCGAGCCAGAGAGTTTGAGGGAATGTGGAATGTTACTAATAATAAAGGAAATGATTTGGAGGAAGTTAACAGGAGACATAATGATTTGGTGAAAACTTATTGGGTTACGATAGGGAACTTAGAGAATGTAGTTCAAGTATTGGAATTAGATCTTATGGGGTTTTAAACGATAGTGGGGGAGCTAACTAGTTCGAAAGAAAAATTAGAGGCAGACATTGTGACAGCCCAACGGGATCTTAACATAGAGGTTGATCAGAAGCGTCATAACCAGTTGTCATGGAGGAATCGTTGGCTATGTTGGGAAAAATGGATGAATTTATGATTGCGATGGAAGCACGTAATAAAATTTCTATTGAGGAGAATGCTCTGGCGGCGGATCGTTGTAAATACTTGGAATGTTTGCTAAATGAGGCTAGGGGATGGATTGCAGAGCTCGCCATGCCTGACATGGGTAAGCTTGGGGGAAATGAGGTGCTTGATACAGAAAATGCAGCAGTGCTTACCTTCTTTGTGTCTGAGATGAAGAGACTTGAAAAGAAAGAGATACGATTCATGACGGCATGATCGAAAATGGTGTGAAGTGTGAGATGCAATTAGTGCAGGCTAAATACCTGGATCGTGTTATGTCGAAAATTGGCATGCTTACTAAGAACAGATGGGATGAAGGAAGAGAAATTATTGCTGCGAGAGTGCCTGAATTGGTACTTTTATGACCTTCAAAATTTGGGGAAAGTTCATGTGGTGATGAACTTTAGAATTTAGGGGGTGTTGGTATTGATTAAAAATGAACCAATTTTGTTTTATCACACGAGATGTAGTAGATAGAGTGTAAAGGGTAATAGTGTGGAGAAATTTGTACTGTCTGATAGTAGAGTTAGTGATCCGTGTGTATAATAGATATTTATCTCGGATTTTGATGATCCAATTGTGGTCCTGAAGTATGTAATCTGCTGGCCGAATTGGATGAACTAATAATCGACCTATTATGTATTAGTAGATCGAATTGGACGAACCAATAACTGACATGTATTATAGTTGTAGAATTGGAATGAACCCATTGTGTATCTGTGAAATAGTAGATGTGTTCTGTATATATGGTAGGTAGTAGATAGTTGAAGAGTTCTGTATAAATAGAAATGTAGGTCGGCCAAACACAAGTATTTTATTAATGTAAGAGCGATGTACAAAATATGAGAAATAGTAGAATGTAAACTGTGATATATTGTTATCTGCGATACAACTTCAATCTCCTTGTATTCTAAGGATTGGGGACTCGGTCTCTTTCTGATGTAATGAGGTCGTAAGAGCTGATGCCACTTTTGCCGATAACAATAAAAGGTCATTCCCATTTTTTTATAAGTTTCCCAGCATTTAACTCCTTTCTATCCTTTGGTAAGGACCTTCCCAAGTTCATGATCGCTTTGTCTCTTGTTTCGTCGATCCAGTTCATGTTACATGCTAGCTGGAACTCGTTCTCTTCGTCTGTTATTACATGCTAGCTGGAACTCGTTCTCTTCGTCGATCCAGTTCATGTTACATGCTAGCTGGAACTCGTTCTCTTCGTCTGTTATTACATGATCACGTATTGGGTGATGATATTGAGTGACAATGATTGCTTAGGTACCGTAAGCTAACAAGAACGGTGTAGATCCAGTCGACACTCGAGGTACTGTTCGGTATGCCTATAGTACGTGTGGTAATTCTTGTACCCAATTACTTCTCTTATCTGCCAATTTCTTTTTTATTTCATCGACTATAGTACGATTGGTGATTTTGGCATTACCATTTCCTTATGGTTAATACGGATTTGAAGGAGAGTGAATGATGATATGCTGATTGAGGAAGTTGACAACATTTGAACCAACGAACAGTGGTCTATTATCTATTCGGATGAGGTAAGGGAAGCCAAACCGTATGATAATGTTTTCCCATATAAATTTGATGACTTCATCTTCGCATTTTCGACTCAAGGGGACTGCTTTTACCCACTTGGTGAAGTAGTTTGTTACTACTAAGAGGTGTTTCCTTTTTCATGGTGAATTTGGGAATTCTCCCACTAGATCGAGGGCCCACTTTTTGAATTGGCAAGCAACTTTGCTAGAGTGGAGTTCTAAAGCCGGAGCTCAAATTTTGGGCCCATGTCGTTGACAGGTATCACACTTGCATGCATATTCGGTGGCTTGAGCTTTCATTTGAGGCCAAAAAACTCTTTGTGTAATAGCTCGATTTACTAAGGACCATCCTCCCACATGGGACCCACAAGTACCTTCGTATAAATCGTGCAGGAAGTCTTGGGCCTCCTTATCAGATAAACATTTGAGATAGATCCCCGTGACCAAATTTTTGCAAAGGAAATTGTTGACAACGATGTATCGGTTAGCATTGTCTATCAGTCATCTTCTTTCATTGACATCGCCGGGGAGTTTGCCATGAAATGTGTTATCTGGTCTGATATATGTGAGGAAAGGTCGTCTCCAATCTTCTTTGACCTCTTTGTCACCCCCAGTATTAATGACATTTGAGCTGATGACGTTAATACTGGGAGTGGATATTACTTTGATCTTCAAATATCGGATTCCATCCCAAGGACTCCAGCAAGATAAGCGAGGGAGTCGGAATGTTTGTTTTCTCCTCGAGGTAAGTGTTCGATTGCGGTCTTTTAAAATATGCTCATTCTGTCAGCTACCGCTGTTGCATAATCTGCCATCTTTCCACTTTTATGATATTTGTTTGTAAAATGGTTCACGATTAATAAAGAATCCGTATAAACAGATAATTCAGCCACACCGATCTCCAGTGCCATATCCAGTCCGTGGATTAGTATCTCATATTCTGCTTCATTGTTGGTAGCTTTAAAGTTGAGTCGGACTAATTTCTTAATTATATCATTGGAGGGTGTGATGAGGACTATCCCGATACCTGACCCAGCTGGTCCGGCAGAACCGTCAGTCAAAAGGCGCCAATCTTTTTTGGATATCCAATCTAACTTTTCTTTAAGTTGTTCTTCATTTTTATTAGTACTATCCTCTTCCCAATGAGGGTCGCCTATTGGAAAATCTATGAAGAAATCTGCTACTGCTTGCCCTTTTTTGGAATGTCGTGGTTCGAAACGTATATCGTGTTCATCAAGAATAACCGACCATTGCTAGACTCGTATGGATTTCTCCCGTTTGGATAAATCTTTGCACAGGGAGTAATTTATTATTACCCGAACTGAATGAGCTTGAAAGTATTGTTTTAACTTCTACAATGTGTAGACGAGGGCTAGGAGTAGCTTTTAATCTTAGTGCACCGTGTCTCTACTGGAGTAAGAGTCTTACTGATGAAGTAGATGAGTTTTTTATCTTCTCAGCATATCGGATGAGAACAGAGTTAAGTGAGTTATCAGTAACCGCAAGGTATACCGTAAGTTCTTCTCCTTCGGTGGGTGTACTCATTACCGATAGTTTCCCCATGTAGCATTTCAGTTCTTGAAATACTGCTTCATATTCTGTGGTCCACTCGATCTCAGGATCCTTTTGAGTTTTACCTTTCTTCGTCCCTTCTCGTGGAAGGTTAAATAACCATCTATACCGAGCTAAATATTTGGAAACAAAACGATTTATTACAGCTATTTTGCCGCCTAAATTTGGATGTCTTTCTTTGTCTTTGGTGAAGGCATGGATAGCAGGGCATGGATACGATCTGGGTCGGCATCGATACCTTGCTTGCTAATCAAATATCCCAAGAATTTTCCCGATTGGATTCCGAATTGGCATTTGTCCGGATTTAGTCTCATTTTATATGATCGAAGAATTTCAAAGGTCATGTGCAAATCTGTGAGATGGTTTTCCTTCTTGAGACTTTTACATAATTTGTCATCAATGTAAACTTTAATTATTTTTTCAAGATGGTCTTTGAACATCTGGGTCATTAGTCTTTGATAAGTGGTTTCAGTGTTCTTGAGGCCGAAGGGCATGACTTTGTAACAATATAATCCATGTTCTGTGATGAAGCCTGCTTTTTCTTGATCTTCGGGCAAAAGGGGCATTTGATTGTACCCTGACGCGGCGCCCATCATGGACAAAAGTTCATGTTCAGCAATTGAATCGAGCAGATGGTTGATGATATGAAGGGGGAAACTATCTTTCAGAGTATGTTTATTTAAATCTATAAAATCCACGAATACTCTGATTTTACCATTTTTTTTCGGGACTGCTACGATGTTCGAGATCTAGTCGAGGTAACTGGCTTTTTGGATAAAACCAATTTTAATGAGTTTGTTGATCTCTTTTTTGACTTCTTCTCGTAGTCTTGGTGATAATGTCCTTTATTTTTGTTTGACTGCCTTGGCTTTATCTTTTAAGCTAAGCTTGTGGCAAGCCAAAGTTGGGTCGATGCCGGGCAATTCATGGAATGTCCATGCGAAAATGCCACTGTTATCTTTTAAAAACTGAATAAAAGTATTTTGCTCTGTTGTGGGCAAAAGAGTCCCAATGTAGATACCCCGTTTGTTTCCACTAATCTCGACGTATTCTGTGATTTCCGTACTTGGTAGTTGGTTCTCTGTAGTGTTATATAATTACTATGCAGCATGCTTTTCGGGAGGTTTTGTCATGATGGTTACAGTATTTTCGCAGGCTCGAGCCAGCTTTTGACTGCCTTTGATTTTATATAGACCACCATTTCAATCAAACCGTAATACCAAGTGATAGGTCGATGGGATGGCTCTCATGCTGTGTAACCAGCATCGTCCCATGATTCCTAAATAATAAGATTTTGCATGTATTACATAAAACACAACGTCAATTGTTGCCGGTCTTGTAGTAATAGGAAGTATGATCTTTCCTACGCATTCTTCTTTGGAGCCATTAAAACCACTAACATCGATACCACTAGGGTCAATTTTGTCAGCTAGTCCTATTTGGTCAATTGTACTTTGGAAGAGTAGCTCTATACTACTGCCAGTATCTACCAACATTATATGCAGGACGGCATTTCTCATTTTTAACATGATCACGAGTATGTCATAACAAGGAAAGTTAATATGGCAAACGTTGCAATCCTCGATGGAGATCTCTGTTCGTCGAGTACTAGATTCTAGGAGTAATCGAGTTTCTTTGTCGACTATGGCCAAGTCGTGGCATTGGCCGAGACATCATTTTTTGAATCTAACTGATTTGTTGATTGTATGAGTCTCTATAAAATGGCTGAGGGATATGTGATACCAATGCTTTTTCTCTGTCCTGCATTCTATCTGTACTATCTCAATATTAATCTTGTAATCCCCATTTTTGTAATTCTCTGTCTGCGATATATTAGTGTATTCTTCTGTCCGCAAAGATGTATTCCAAAAATCTATGTAAAACGAAGCAATGTTCTATGTCATGATGTCAAACTTTGTGTTGTATGCAATATGGTTTATTTTCAATGGGTTAGAGTTATTGGGTATTTAAGAAGAATTTATCCTTTTGAAGCGTGGGGTACATGCTAGCTATTGTAGCAGTTAATTTAGGAAGACATGGCTTCAGTAATGTAGTGGCATGTTTTCTGGGAGGATTTGATGTAATAAAGAGCTAACAACCAAGATTTTACGTAGAAAACTCAATAGAAACTGAGAAAAACCACGACCTCAAGGAGAATTTGATGTAAAATCTAGTAGATGCTAGTTATTACAAGTTTTCAGAGTGCTACTAGTGTTTAGGATAGAGAAATATTAGACTTGCGGTCCTTTTGAACCTATTCTCTGCCTGTATTTATAGTTTATACAGGCAGTTTACAAAAAGAAAGAAATAGTCTCCTATTCTGGGGGTAGTTGGCAAACTTTGCGGATCTCTAACAGTTCTTTCTTGACCGGCTTCAACGGGTACTTTTGGTTTGTCAATGACTCACATAATCTTCTAGAATGTTGTGTTGCCTTTGAGTACAGAGTGCTGAGTTGTCTTCGACTATAGAATGTTGAGCTGTCTTCGACTACAGATTGTTGGCTTATTCTTGTTGAATCTGGGGAATATGATACTACAATCACCCCATTTTCGGCAGAAGTACTTGTAGCTGTGTCGAGAAGAAAACTAGAATCTTAAGAGGTTGGCCGAATATTCTCAGAAGTCAGCATATGTCATTACCGAGGTCAAGGTGAACTGTATATGGTACTAGTGTTCCGAGGCGCATTTATGTGGTTCATGGAATGTAGTTGAAGGATGTTGGGTATTAATAGGAGGTTTATGGAAGGTGGATGGTAGCATTTTGTGGAATGAGGTCACCCCAAGTATGATTTATTATGTGGTCTGGGGTTGAAGACGGTGAGTGTTCTGATGAAAACTGGCGCAGATTGGGAGATGAGAAATTGTTATATGATCGGATCAGAGCATTGGGGTGGAAATAAAGATAAAAAAAAGACAAGTTGTTCTGCTGGAAATAGTGGTATTATCATGCAGTTGTGAAGGTAATGTATGCTATCAGCGGGGGGGGGGGGGGGGGGGGGGGGGGGGGGGGGGGGTAAGGGGGTGTACTGTCGGTGTTGTTAATAAAGATTTGAAGCTTGGATGGGCGTTCAGAGATCTTACCGAACGTGTGAGTTGTCATAATTTTTTGCTGCCTTTCCTGCTAAAGCGTCTCTTTAGAGTTCAGTGACTTGGGAGTCATTGAGCTTCGAGGACTAGAAAGAGGTTTTAATGTCCGATTCTGGTGAAAAACAAATGACGAAAATATGACATGTCGAAGGAAGTTAGTAATCCAGATAAATTGCAATGGAAGAAATATTAAGTAATAGAAATGAATGTACTCAAAGAGATAGATGTCGCATGTGATAATTAAGAATGTAATCGAATGAAAGAGATATCAAATGTAAGAAAGATTTATGAAATTAATAAATATGTGTTTATTGAATTTATTTGTTTCTGTGTATGTTATCGAATACTAAATATGATTAGAAAATTATGAAACAATTTGTTGAATATTGCCTTGTGTGTAAGTCGAAGGATGTTAATGTGTGGGCCAATGATAGATTTCGAGGTTGATTGATTGACTCTGACTGTGTAGAGTTTCAAAGCATAATAATATAGGGGAGTTCTGTATTGACTGGAAGGTGTATACATAGATGGTGTTGTTTACAGATGGATGCATTCACCCAAATGGTGAAGACGTGAACTCAGGTTCGTGATGGGTGTTCCGATGTGTACAGGCAATGTACTGGGTGCTATTCAA
>JACGCM010000505.1:0-25276 GCA_014058105.1 Kingdonia uniflora | reverse complement strand
GAGAAAGACGTTCTTGTTCACTTTTACAAATGAATCGAGACGTCTTCACTTGGACTTTCAAAGAGATGCCAGGGTCAACCCAGCCAAGGCATGCCACGATTGAGCATCAACAATAAAGCCACAATAGTTAAACATAAATAGAGAAGGCTATCACCTTATCGTAAGGAGGATGTAGTAAACAAGAAATTGAAAGTTGATCGAAGCCGGATTCATTCGAGAAGCTAAGTAAAAAATGGGAAGTCAGAGTTTGCATAAATTTCATAAATCTAAACAAACACACTCCAAAGGATAATTTTCCTCTTCCCATCATTTATCAAATCCTTGATTCACAGTAGGACACGAGTTATTATCTATGATGGATGTCTCTTTAGGATACAATCAGATATGTTCTCTAGAAGAAGATAAGAAAAAAACCTTTATCACTAAAAGAGGCATTTACTATTACAGAGTCATGCCTTTTGGACTGAAGAACGTGACGTGACGTATCAACAGTTAATGACAACAATGTTCAGGCACATTGGGCAAATCATTGAAGTCTACATCGATGATCTACTCTGTAAAAGCTTAAGAAGAAAGATCATATCCAGATCTCGATAAGGTCTTCCAAATTTTATGATCATATCAAATGAAGCTCAATCCAGATAAATATTAATTCAGAGTGTACTCGGGCAAGTTCCTAGGACATCTCATCAACAAGAATGGATTGAGGATTCAGACCAAATTCAAGCTCTACTTAACATGCCATCTCCAAAAACAAAGAAAGATGTACAGAAGCTCGCTGACAAGATTACAGCTTCAATAGATTCGTCTCTAAGTCTTTAGACCATTGTCGATGGGTATCTTATTACTTCGAGGATGTACCAAAAGGCAAAGTTCGAACGAAACACAAAGATCTAATGGACAGAAGAATGCAATGCAGCTTTTTAAGAACTTAAACCTATTTGGGGAAGTCTCCCATCATGAGCACCCCAATAGATAATGAGGAATTGATTATTTACCTCGTAGTTACAGAAGCCTCTCCTAGCTCAGTCTTATTCGACTTGAAGGAAAGGTTGAAAAGCCAGTGTATTTCATCAGCAAAATCCTCACTCTAGTAGGAACAAGATATTCAAAGATCGGCGACTCCTTCTAACCATGGTTATCCATACAGAAACTTAAACATTATTTTTAGCTCACTCAGTCAAAGTCAGGACGAACTACCCACTTCAGGAGGTTTTATTTAATAAAAAGAAATCAAGAAGAGTACAACAATGGTCTGTAAGCTTGGGAGAGCATGATATCAAATTTGAGCAGCGTCATTCAAAAAAAGGTAAAACAGTTACTGATTTTCTAGCAGATTTTCCTGTAAAGATCCAGATTGGGAGGAGCATAATCCTGATCTCACAGACAAAATTGAAGAAGATTCACCTACCAAACCCTTTGACGAACGAGCTGAATGGGTTATAAGAAAAGGATGCAGACTTTTTATAGATGGCTCAGAAGGGCCTGTAGGGTTAGGTATTGGAATAGTACTGATTACTCCATCTAATGAAAAAATCGAGAAATCAATCTGCTTGAATTTTGAGGCCTCGAATAATGTCACAGAGTACGAAGCTTTGATTCATGGGTTCGATTTAACACCCGAACTCGGCGTTCCCGAGCTCTCAGTCTATACAGATTCATTACTCATTGTCTACCACTACTCTGAACAATACAGAAAGAATGGCAAGATGGTTGATTATACAGTCCTCGTAGCCGACAGAATGAGCAAATTCAATCAAGTACTCTCGACTATTTACCACGAGGAGAAATAGACACGCCAATCTTGGCTTACTTAGTTGGGGTCTTGGGTATAGAAGCACGATACCTCCAAATCGAAGTGATATCAGCCCCTAACCTCGATCTTCCTCGGTATGTGCGATCAATACTAGGGTGATGAAGACGAGGATGATGATTGGAAGAAATCTTTATCGCCTATCTTGGCTCAAATAACGAATGTGACAGACCCCTTCCAGAAGCTCCAAAAATAGCGCAGACAGTTGATCGAAAATTCAAAATGTTATATAGTTCAGATAGGTCGTTTATATCGAAGATCAGTAATAGGGCCTTATCTAAAGTATTTCTTCAAGCAACGAGCAGATGGAATGCTCAAAGACTTACATGAAGGATTTGTGGCTCCACCCCGCAGCTCAGCCACTTGCAAACAGAGTAATTACATAAGAAGTATTCTGGCCAGGAATACAAAAACAAGCAAAAGAATACTCACGAAGATGCGACGCATGTCAACGACATGGACACATGATACAAACACTTGCCCTCGAGCTCCATGCGAGTAAGGTATTATGGCCTTTTAAGAGATAGGTACTCGATCTAGTCGGAGAATTTCCCAATATGCTGGGTAATAGAAAGTTCTTACCGTGGTAGATGATTACTTTACAAAATGGGTGGAAGTAGTTTCCCTTTGTCGAACTAGAGAAGAAGAGGTCATCTCGTTTATCTGAGACCATATTATAACATAGTTTGGATGCCCCCACCTGATTCAAATCGATAACGGGCCGTAGTTCATTGGAGAAAAGGTCATAATTTTTCTTAATAAACACAACATCATTCATTCCTCATCCAATCCATACTACCCCCAAGGTAATGGATAGACCAAAATCCCCCACAAGACGATCGCGGATGGAATCAAGTAGAGGCTTCAGTCACAAAAGAAAGGAAATTGGATACGGGAACTACCTCATATCTTATGGGTGCACCGTATTATACCGCGACAATCAACTAGATGTTCCCATTTCCACCTGGCTAACGAAACTTTAGCCCTTATTCTAACGCCATACCATTATTTTGTCAAAGATCACCAACTCACAGAAGAAGAGAATGAGTTTGAGATAGCCTGCAATATGAAATGGATCGATAAAACCCGAGCTCGAGCTATTGCCAACCTAGCTCTATAGCATCATATAGCCAGCTCGTACAACAGAAGAGTTCAAAGCCACGAGTTCAAAATCGACAATCTAGTTCTCAGAGAAATCTTCAAGATTAGAAAAGAGTTAAATACTGGAAAGCTCACAAAAAATTGGGTGGGTCCTTTTATAATAGTTGGTCGCACTGGCTTTGGATCATACTACCTTATGATAAAGAAAGGCGTCCGCATACAAACCCCCTGGAACATTAAGTGATTGAAACGATATTATCGCTAAATCCTTAGTTCTCAAGTACTAAATACCCATATTCTCAATCTTTACATTCCAAAAGTGAGATTTCAATCTTCAACAGTGTGTATATCTTTTTTTACTCAATAAAAACTTTCAAGTTTTTTCTCACATTATTCTCTACAGACATACCTGTAGTATCTACTAAATCTCAAAGATTAAAGCAAATGTAACACTAGCTTTCAATCAATACATCTATACATATCTCAAAGATTAAAGCAAATGTAATACTAGTTTTTAATCGGTACATCTATACATATCTCAAAGATTAAAGCAAAGGTAATACTAACTTTTAATCGATATATCTATCAAAATATCAGCGATTAAAACAAAGGTAATACTAGTTTTCAATCAATGATCTCTACTCTCTCTACCACATAAGATAAAGCATAGGTAATACTAGTTTTCATCTCTCTACACATCTACCATACAGAAACAACAAGTCACTTATACAAGTTTTTCTTACGGAGGTCAGCTGCACTTCCCCCTACCGTGGGTGAACGTAAAGCCATAAAATCTGACATTCGATCAACTACAATCTCTCTTCCTCTCTCAACTCATTCTGCAGTAATGAGGCCTATATCAGTTTCCATAGAGTTCAGGCAATTCCCTCGATCTACTTCAACATTACATAAACAGCCTTTGAGTATCAAGCAATCATGCGAGGTATCCCTTTCAAACTCCAGCCTCTTTACTTCTTCTACAACATAGGCAATTACTGCCATTATCTCCATCGAGTGCACCTCATCCATGAAAATCCTGTGTCAGTTCGAATCGGCAAACTCAGCAAATTACACCTTTAGTATCTTATGATGTTTATCCAAATGTGCGTAATGGGCATTTTCTTGAGCGTCCTTTTAAGTCAGACATAGCCTCAGTTAATTCCGATACCAATCACATCGACTTCATTTGCTCAACTCGATATTTCTTTTTTAACTCCTCCAATTCCCTACGTAGTGCCACCCACTCCACATCATTTCTATTACGTCCCCTGGTACTAGTGTTCTTCAACATCTCATCCTTTCTTTTGATAACTTCATTTAACTCTTTCTCTTTGAGGAGAGAAACCTTTAACCTATCATTACTATCTCTAGCTTGTTCATTAGCTTTCCTTACAACCGCTTAAACGAAAATGAAATTTTCCTCTAACTCTTTGATTCGAGCTTAGGCATTGACCACATTACCCTTCGCAGTCGCAACCTCGGCGTCATTTTTTCTCTTCATCGATCTCTCTCCAACCTTGACATTCTTGCCATGTGAGCTTGCCAAGTCTACCTTCAACTTCGCTACCCGTTCATTAAGTTTATCACATTGATTATGGGTAGTCTGATGACTAAATTTTTACTTGTAAAACATCACTCAACCTCTTCATTTCACTCTCGGCACTAGCCAAATCAGCTCGAGCGCTCACCAGTTCGATTCCCTTCTTATCCATTTGCCCCCTCAAACTACCAAGATTATCTTTCAGTTCTTTTGCTTCCACCTCTAGCATTCTGATGTGGTATTGCGCGACATCTTCATTTTTACCTCTCACTCCCAACAATTGTACCGTGCTCCTTATCCACTTGCCCCCTCAAACTACCAAGATTATCTTTCAGTTCTTTTGCTTCCACCTCTAGCATTCTGATGTGGTATTGCGCGACATCTTCATCCTTACCTCTCACTCCCAACAATTGTATCGTGCTCTTTAGCTTTACCACTTCATTTGTACATTAACAAACTCCTCCTGTAGTTTTTCCTTTTAGCATCCAGTATGTTAAAGTGGAGATCAAGATAGAGCAAAGTGAAGGTCCTTCACAATCTTCTCTGCATGCGCAAGCTTGATCTCTACTTTAACATACTGATTTGTGCTATCTTTACTTGCCTCTTTCATCCTCTTAAAATCGAGTTTACACTCATAATTACATTCAAGAATATATTCTTTACTAGCTCGAACAACTTTTAACTCGGCTTACACAAATAGCTTGATTAAACAATACTCTACAGATAAAATAAATACACTGCAGTTTACTATACACATATCTACAAACAGTTCTATCTATCACAAACCAGCAAAATGAGATGCTACTTAACCCTCCCATTATAAAATTATCTCACACTGATGACCATACTATATACAACTCCAAATCAGATGAACCCATTGATTCTCTCTTACTTCAAGGTATACATTTTATTTTATCGCTTCCATTCTTTTTGTTATTTCCAACAAAGATGTGATCATGCACCTCCAAAGGTTTTTTTTGGATTACTCTTGTTTACATATAACACCTCCAAAGGTTTTCCACCTACAATAATTTTTACTTGTCCTCTTACATTACTTTCTTATATACAAAGTTATTCTAAAAAATTTAGCTTGTTCTAACCTGAAGCTCCATATGCGAAGTCAACAACGTTGTTGAAGAGTTTTGCTCCTTAGCGAGCTCTTTCACTAAATCCTTAATTCTGAGGCGCAAGCCTTTAAGTTCCTACAAATAATATTTACACATAACTTAAACTACTCCATAATTACCCACCAATGTATTCCATATCATCACAATCTTTGACTAACTATAAAAACAAACTTCAACGTTTACTCTACCTTCTCATCCTATCCTCCTCGGTTCTCTAAGTTAGTCCTCGCCGAGACCGTATCCGACCCTTTCACAGTCCTCTGAGGAGATCCACCGTCAACATCAGGCTCCTCACTTACCTCAGCCTCCTTTTCTTCCACAAAATGCTCTTCTATTATAGCCCCAATATCGGCCTCAGAATATCCATCCTCCAGATGCTTTTGACCAAGGTTGTCACGGGCAACTGAAACTTCCTCTACGTTCTTCTTCGTCTCTTCTACGAGATCGAGCATGGTGACTCAGTACGAATCGTTCAGGACTGACATCGAAGAGCTCAAGTGCTCCTTTTCCTGTGTTTGATCGACCTCAAGTTGGGCAATTATCTTCTTGAACTCAACCCTCCTATCCTCGAAATCAAGACAGATTCCTTTCAACACACAAGAAACCTACAACAAAAAGAATATTTCGGTTCAAAAATGTACAAGAATCAAACAAGCGAAGTATTAGATTTACCTTACAAAGCTCCAACATTACAGCCATGTTTAAACCTTCAGCCCCTCTCGAGCTGCCATTCTTAGCTTGTTCTCCACCGCCAACAACTCATCCTCCACAACAAGACTACTCCCAACCTCTTTCAACTGGCTCACTAAAGTAGGAGCGTCCCCTTTTCTCTTTTTTAAACTCATTATGACCTCTCCACTCTCCGTGGTCGCCAAGTTGAACCGCCAATTTTCATATTCTTCCTTTTGGGTGTCTTTGAATTAATTTGCTTGATGTAGCACCAACAGACTTTGGTTTCAGGGAAATTGGCGTAGCCTTCACTAGTTTTGGACATCCTTCAACGTCTGATGCTACCTTTCCTCTATCTCCAGGGGTCATGCCAGTTCCTGCCATCTTTATCTTAGCTTGGGACATCTAAACTTTTTTAACCTACTGTTAGCCCTTTTGAATCTTCTTATCTCGAGCTCTCCCAATACAATCTCGAGCTTCGATCCTTCTCGTACTGCAGTATCAATCAACGATTCTTTTCTGACCACTTGAGAACGAGAATCTGCATACACACAACCCATTGTTACATACAGAAAATGCTAACACAAAACAACAGTTCGATATCACAAACAATTACTTACTTTTTTCAAAGTTTTAGTTGCAAGATCTATGGGTTCCTCGTCCACTCTTTGGAGACAATCGCCCTTCACCCATATCAAATTATTATTCCATACTTGTAATGGCCTAATTATGTGAGTTCGACGTGGCCTGGAATTAGTCATT
This sequence comes from Kingdonia uniflora, assembly GCA_014058105.1. NCBI lineage: Eukaryota > Viridiplantae > Streptophyta > Magnoliopsida > Ranunculales > Circaeasteraceae > Kingdonia > Kingdonia uniflora. The sequence goes on along the minus strand of JACGCM010000505.1, from coordinate 18,264 downwards.
ACACCAATATACCTGTAACAACAATCTAGTAAACAATAAATGACACAGGTATTTAACATGAAAAACCTATGAATAGGTTAAAAAACCATGACCTCGTGTTGAAGTTTTTGTAACAGTAACTTTTATTGCTTGAAGTTGACAATATCTTATTACAAGTTATTTCTAGACTTAGAAATATTTGATCTTGTGAATAAGAAGTCTTGAGTGTTGAGAATTACGTAAGATATAGCCTTCTTCGTCATTTTTCGTATATTTTTCTGGTCCCTGTCTCTTCTGGAACTTTCCCTTTATATAGGCCCCTTCCACAGCTCTTCATCTGCTGGAGCACGTTCTTCGAACAATGTGGTTAGTGGCTGTTGACTGAGCAACTATTGGGTTCGTGAGAGGCAGGTGGTTTTGACTTGTTCAAGTTTTTTAATTTAAGCTCGACCCAAGTTTTTGATTAGTTCGTGGAGCATGTGGTAATGTTGGCTGGAGAAGTCACATGGAGGATGTGTGGGCCTGATATGGAGGTAATTCAAACTGGGGACAACTTGATTTTAGGTGAGATCGAGGGATAGGCCCCTACAATCGCCTCTTCGCAACCAAATTCACGAGTGTCTTTGGTTGAGAAAGAATATGATTATATGGGTATTCGGTTGGAAGTTTAAATTTCAAAAGAAGTAATGACATTTGTTGACTGCATGGAAAATGCGCATGCCAAAGGAGGATGTATGTGTATTGAATGTTGATGGGAATTGATGGATGTGACGGTTAGGGTTTGAAGAGTTACGTCTTATTCAATGATGACGTTTGAGAAAATGTACCTGCACAATAAATGTAAGGTTATATAAAGGGCACCTGCACTGTGTATTGTGACAAAGTATGCTGTGGTATGTTATAAAATTCTCTGTTAGTTCTAAAGATGGTGAAAACTCCTAGGATGGCCCTTGAGGAGCAAATTATTTTTGAAATGCAGAGGTTGAAGTTGAGATTTTTTAAGGACTAATCGCTGGAGGATCCTGTTCCTGCTCCTGTCCCTCCGACGTACAGAGGTATGTCGGTAGACGAAGTGGTTGAAGCTGAGGAGGATTTTTATTGCAGATGGAGTTTTCACCACATTGTCTTAACAAGCGAGCAACATTGGGCTTGACTCCGCATTCTTGCGGAGGACAAGGTTAGGGATACAGATACAAGGATAGGCGTGACTGCAGTACAGTTGCGTTGATCTTTTGTATCACAATGGATTCTAAGGTCTGGCCCTCTTCATCTCTTCCAACTCTACGGAGGTGGTGGTTTTATAGGATGCGGTGATGATAATGGAGGAGAAAGACGAACAATAGAAATTTGCTTCTGTATTTTCATCACTTTATTGCGCTAAGACGACCTTCAGTTTGAAGAGTTGGCTCCAGCACTAAGTTTTCTTCTTGCATAATTTTCATTTGAAGCTCGACTAGATTTCGACCAAACTCATATGAGGGAAACTTTTTCTTGTTTGCAATTCCTGTTTTGCATTAGGGTAAAAAATCACTGAAGCAGGATGAATAAAAGGATTTGATGTGTTGAAGTACCTGAATGACCTGTTACTTGCAAAAGCATTGAAAAACTTGTTATCTATAAAGTACCTAAAGTTGGGTACTGGATAGACTAGGTATCTGTAAAGTACTCGAGATCTATTACTTGAAAGACTTGTTATCTGTAAAAACACGTGTAATCTTTTTCGACATGAATAAAATTTGTCATCCAATTTCTTGTGTTAATATAGATATAGAATAGCTCTTAGAAATCAGGCTAAAATATTTTGAAGAATGTATGAAATGAAATTAAATGTATGAGTACCGAAAGTATAGTTATTGTAACATTTGAACTGAGATATATATGAGTTAAAATTTATGTTGAGATATAAATATGATTCGTCCTATGCGCTGGAAATGTGGGAGAAAAAAATTGTAGGAAATTTGTAGAGTGAAAATTTGATTTCATAGAGGTCGATAGAAGAATAAATCAGGAAAGAATAAGCTTGACCTAAAAAGCTATGGAATTTACTGAGCTCGAGGGAAGGGATAAGTTCAAATAATTTTTCTCAAGATTCTGGGTTTTCTGTTGTGAGATAAAATGTCAATATCATGTTTTGAGGATAATTTGTAGTAAAAATGTATAAATAAGGGTAAAATAATTTTTGAATATGGAAAAGAGATAAGGATGGTGCGGACTCGATCTCAGAGAATATGTCATGCCGCTGAAGGATGATTGACCATAAAGATCGCTGAAGTGCGGGGGAGGATTTTTAGATTGTTTGGTTATGATGCTGAGTTACCAGTGAGGGAGTGTCAGCTCGAAGGATTAGATGCAAGGGGTAGGGAACTTGAGTATGCCCGTTATTTCTATGAGGAATGTTTTTGTGAGCTGGTGAGGGATCCTGTAGATCAAGAAGAGGTGGTTTGATTGATTATTGAGGTGGAGATCGAATTTGAGGATATAAGGATTATTGTAGGTGAATTGGTTTCATGTGGCTCCCCAGGTGATCAATGTTATTTTTGATGCATCTATATGTTAGGTTCATGGAATAGATGTAAAATAGGGGTGATAGAATATGATTGTGCTGAGTTTGAATTTTTTTGAAAGAAATTGCTGAATAGATCCTTTATTCGTGTGAATGTTGTTTGTTACTATTGTGTAAAAATGAATTTGAAAATATTTGAAACTCTGTTATGGTAGTTTTGGGAATGACGTCATTGTTGCTATAAGAGTAGAAGAAGAAGAAGCACAGAAAAGTAGGGAGGTTATGAATTTGTCTCTTGTGAGAAGTTGTGAAAACTCGATTGCGTGTAAAGAGTAAGTCAATATGAATGGGGCGAGGTCAGAGGGTGATTTGGAAAAAAAAGATAAATAAAGATTAAAATATAAGAGGAAAGGTAATGATGGGAAAACATTTGCACCGAATAAGTGGAAGACGTCTGACATGGATAGTGGATGGGACGCCTTGGTTCCAAAACCATGGAGGGCTCGTACAAGGCTCAATAACTGCCAGCAGTTATGGAGAGAAAATATAAATATCACTTCATCATCGTCAATCAAATGTTTTTCAGCGTCTAAAAACTTGAAAAGCAGTGAGTGAGGAAGGAAAAAGAGAGGGAAAAATAGTACTGAAACTTGTGTAGATTCAAGCAAGAGGGATCATCAGTCAAAGCGTGAGAGAGTTGCTGAATCTGAGTCGCGAAGGTAGTTGTACAGCAGCGTGGTAAGGGAAGGATACGGCGCTGCCTCAGATTCACATTATGATATAGAAGGTTAGTAGATATATGTAATATGCGTATGTGTTTTTGAAAATCTATTTTGTATTGTTAGGAAAGTAATAAATTACTATTTATAGTAATTTAAAAAAATCAGTTGTTATAAGAGATATGAAAGATATTTGAATATGGTTGACGTATATAAATAGAAGATAATAATTGATACCGGGACCTGTGTGTAGGTCTATCGTGAGGAGTATTGTGTAGGATAAAAATCCTTTCTTGTAGTTAAGATGATGAACTCCCCTGTAAGTGACTGAGTCTGAGATTGAAGCGTCCGGGGGCGAGGAAGAAGTAGGTGTTGATCAATTTCTAGATTTCCCCAGAAGATTGGTATCCTACCCTCCTCGCTCGGATGCATTTAAATTGTTTTTGTATAGCCAAGGCTGCTACAGGAGGTAAATGGGGGAACTGTATAGAGTACGCTGGTAGGCAATTTAGGGGTTGTACCGTTGCAACGGGAGAGAAATACTTTTATTTACTGGCTTATTTGAGGAAGGAGAAGAGAGATAGGGGTATAGATGAATCGATCTCTTTTGAGTACTTTGATGGGGATGTTTAGGGTGAACTCTCAGAGGGTTTTCTCTGTTACCTATCTCAGTTGGAGTATGGGTTGAGGCTTCCCCTTAGCAATCTCACAAAAAGGATTATGAATCTTATCGGTGCATGTCATGTTCAAATGAATGGGAACATGTGGGAGGGGATAAGTATTTGTGAACCTTTGAACTCATGGTGGGATGGACAGGGTAGAAAGAGAAGGATATCCTCTGAGGATGTGTTGCAGTTTTATGGCGTAAATTTTTTTGGTCCAAGTGGAGGGGCTTATTCTTGTACGAAGGCAACTCGACTTCGTTTCTTCGATTTGAACTAAGCAGGTTGACCTTGGAACGATAACGTGATATGGGTGAAGGGTAACTGCCTTCAGAGAGACGATGAAGAACCCATAGAACTTATGTTTAGAACTGTAAAACAACGTAAGTATAATAATGCATAATGTATAAGATTGATAGTTGAAGTTGTAAGATGTTTACTGATGTTGATGTATTGTGTATGTCAGGTCCCAAATCAAAGGTAGAGAGGAAATAGTCGTTGTTGGATAAAGTTGCTCTAGAGGAGACTGAGTTCGAGGTTATATTAGAATATTTTGGTATCAGCAGGACAAAACGTGTTAACAGGCGAGTTGAAATAGTTTTGAAATCCTAGTCGACAAGGCTAATGACGAGTGCTGATAGCAGCAAAAAGAAGGGGACTGATGGGCAAAGGCAAGCAAGCTTTCCGGAGACCTCTGTAATGGATAAGGGATTACCCGAGTCTATTACGTTGAGCAAGTTAGCTCAAGAGTTCCCCAAAAGGCAATAGCTGAAGCGTTCTACGGCTGTTGGGGCTTCGGGAAGTAGTGTTGTCGCCGAGATGGCGAAGAAGAGAAGGGTTGAACCTTCTGAAGTATCCAGCGAGAAGGTCGTTGAAGATCAACCTGATATGGAGGACGGCTGGAAAGAGGTGGAAGAGAAGGCCAGGTTGGCAGCTCTCCGCAGAGAGGAGGAGATGAGCAAAATGGTAGGCTCATATGCTTGATTATGTATTTGTGATAGATTTTGTACTATGATTTGAGCTAATCAATAAGGTTAATTTGTTATTTTATAGGCTGTTCTATTGATGAAGGGAATCTGCCTGGGGGTTGATGAGGAGAGAGCTGAGCTGAGGAGGAAGAGTGCTGAGTTCAAAAGGAATGTTGCTCGGCTAAAAAATGATCTGAGCAAGGAGGGGAAATGGCTGGAGGCGCTGAAGGCTTCCCAAGTTGTTGAGGTTAAAGGGCTACAAGCGGAGGTGAGAGTGGACCTGGAGGAGGTAGGAGCTGAGTGTGACAGGCTTGGGCATCACCTTATGTCCAAAGGATACTCGGAAGAGTAGGTGGATGCCATTAGGGCTGACACCTATGTAGAGGAAGAAGATGAAGAGTTTAAAGATGATACCGTTGGGGTGGTTGATGGGCTGGATGGTGTGTCTCCTTAGACGGTGAGGAATAACCAAGGGGATGATAACGAGCGTCCGGAGAATAAAATTGAGAAGGTAGGATAGTATGATTGTACTATGATTGGATGAATATGTGGGATGTTTGTAAACTCGTTGGACATATTTTGGATGGAATTTTGAAGGCTAAGTTACCTTTTGAAAACCTTGCTATAGGAACTTAAGGACATATGCCTCAGAATAAAAGAATTAGAGGTTGAGCTTGCCAAGGAGAGAGAGACTTCAGCGTCTCTGTTGTCTTCACAAGTAGAGCTGCAGGTTAGGATAGAGCAAGAAATTTTGATTCGCATGCTGCATTAATATAGAGCTAAAAAATAATAAATAAAATGCATAAACAAATCAACAACTCGTTACCGATTTAGGGGTAAACGACATTGGAATGGTGCTAGACATAAAAGAATTTAGGTTTTTGGCATACTCAAGTATAGAGAATGCATACCTTAGACTTGCGAATATATGTTATGGAGCATCCACCCGAGATTATACTTCGACCATAAGTTTAGAAGTAGTTGTACACAGTGAATGTTAAAAAATAGATATCTTGTTAAACATGAGGAATGTAGTGTTGGAAGTTCTAAATCGAACAGATATATATATATATATATATATATATATAATGTGCAGGTCGAATTGGACTCAGTTTGCCTTTGCGAAGATGAAGCTCTCCAATGTAACCAGGAATTTGCAGAAGAGATTGATGGGATGAGAGAGGCGAATGAAGATCGAGAAAATCAATACGTGAAGGTGCATCTTAAATTCGCTGAGGCGGCGTAGAAAGTTGTCGACCTAAATTGGCTGATCGATGAGAAGGATGCCAAAGTAGAGAAAGGTTGAAAGGAGATCGAGGAATTAAAAGAACGTGTAGCGAAACTCAAAAACTAGAATGATGCATTGTTGGCAAAAGGCAAGAAGGCAGACATGACCCGTTACTGTGTGCAGGCTTTAGAAAGATCAGGGGATGATCTGAATCGATTGGTGGCTGGTTTGAGAAGGGACCTGGCCAGGAAAATACATGATCAGGAGTAAATTCAATCTGATTTGGTGAATAGAATGAGCGAGCTGGGGTGATTTTAGAAAAAATTAGTCGATAAAGATAACGACATAAATAGAGCTCAAGACGATCTAACTACATCTGAATTGACAGCTGAGCAATTGACAACAGCTTTTTCTGCGAAGGATATGGAATTGCAGTCAGTCCTGCGGAGATGCAATGAGTTGAATGAAAGGGTGGCGCACCTGAAGGCCAAATTAGGTTAGGCCAACTTGCATGCCAGGAATGCTGAGGCTGGGGAGCGCTCGAAGGGGAAGAAAAATGATAGCATAAACTCTCTTGTTTAAGGCAATGTTGTTAGCTTATCAGTTTAAATAAGGGGGCTGGAGGGGGATATCGCTCGGATTCAAGGGAATGTGCGCAGAGGGGTGGAGCAATTACAGGCGTGTGAAGGTAAACTGGACGTTGTTCTCACCAGGGAGAGAGAGTTAGAGAGTGTTATCAGATCGAAGGAGATGGTGATAAGGGACAAAGATGAATTATTAAAGAAAGTTCCCAATGTGAACGAACTGAAGAAGGAGATCGAGACACTTCGTGCTCAAGTCGTTGAATTGGAGGCGATTAATCAAGCTGAGTCAGCAAAAGCTGATAAAAAATCTACAGAGAGTATAGCCTTTACAGATTGGGTAGACAAAGAACTAGAGGGTCACAAAGCTAAGTACAAAAGGTTTGGAGATTGCCTTCAGAGGGCGAGGACGTCTTGCTCTCACTCAGTTGTAACTCAACCTTTACATTCAAACTTGCTGAGATCTGTGATTGCTTATTTCGTAGAAGAGATTAAAAGAATTAAGTTAGAGAGAGATACCTTATTTTACTGTATGTCAGGAAGAAGATGTATCTGCAGGGATGGCATAGATCAAGGAGATTGTACTAGTTCCATGGGAACGGATCAGGGCCCTTGAACTGCTGAATTGATAAAGAAGGGCAAGACTGTTGTCATTTCTCAAGCTTAAGAATTTATGGCCAGTCGGCCTCCCGCCGTGGGGGTTAGCGAAGCTGACATCTCCATAATAGAAAAAATGTTATTGTAGTAGTTATATATAAACCTGAAAAAGAAATAATATGTGTTACAAACATGTTGAGAGATGAAAACTAATTTTACCTTTGCTTTATCTTATGTCTTGTGAGCTCTTCGATTAAAAACTAGTATTACCTTTATTTTAATCTAGGAGTCTAATAGATGCAGTCGACACAAACGTAACCTTGTTCAAACCGGTAGAATGTTGCAGACATAGTGAAAGAGATGAAAGCTAGTACGACCTTTTCTTTATCTTATGTTTGGTAGAGTCTTTTGATTGAAAACAAGTTCTACCTTGTTCTAACCGCGAGAGATTTAGTCGAGTCAGCCAAACCAAGTATATTCTTGATTTAACTGGTATGTTGTCGCAGATATATTAAAAGAGATGAAAGCTAGTATTACCTTTGCTTTATTTTATGTCTGGTAGAGTTCGTTGATTGAGAACAAGTGCTACCTTGCTCTAATCTCATGAGATTTAGTAGAGTCAGCCAAAACAAGTGCATTCTTGATTTAACTGATATGATGTCACAAGCATATTAAAAGAGATGAAAGCTAGTATTACTTTTGCTTTATCTTATCTCTGGTAGAGTCCGTTGATTGATAACAAGTGCTACCTTGCTCTAATTGTAGGTGATTTAGTAGAGTCAGCCCAACCAAGTGTATTCTTGATTTAACTAGAACGATGTTGATTGAAAGATAATATTATCTATGCTTTAATCTATGTATTGTCTACAAAGTAGATAGATGTATGAAGAAAACATGTAAATTTCATTGATTTTAGAAAAAAGATGTACATTGGATGGAGATAGAAACCTCACTTTTAGAATGGAAAAAAATGAGAAACTAAAATAGAGTAGTGAGGGACCTAACAATAATATTGTTTCAGTCGCTTAATGTTCTAAGGACTCGAGATGTGGGTGCCCTTTTCTGTCATGAGGTAATATGATCCTAGGCCTGAGAGACCTGTGATAAGGAATAGACCTTCCTAATTGTCTGCTAGTTTTCCAGCATGAGACTCTTTGTGGTGTTGAGGTATTTCTCTGAGGATAAGATCATCGATTTGAAAAGTACGGCTTCTGAATCGTTTGTTGCACGAACTGACTAGCATATGGTGATATCGACCTAGGTTAGCGATGGTGCGTTCCCTGGTTTCATCGATCCAATTGAGGTTGTAGGTCAATTTGAACTTATTTTCCTCGTCAGTTAGCCCGTCATCTTTGACTGGATGATGGTATTCAGAAGGAATGACGGCCTCAGTGTTATAGGCAAGGAGGAATAGAGTGTAGCCTGTTGACTATCGTAGAGTGGTACGATATGTCCGTAAAACATGAGGGAGATTTTGAATCCAATTCCCTTTTTTCTAAGAGTGTAGCCTTTTTTTGAGCCCATCGACGATGGTTTTGTTGATGATTTCGGCTTGGCCATTGCCTTGAGGGTAGTAGGGGTTAGATGGCGAGTGAATGATGTTGTATTGGTTGAGGAAAGCTGCAACCTTTTCTCCAACAAATTGGGGCCCGTTATCGATACGAATTAGGTGGGGACACCTAAACCGAGTGATGATGTATTCCCATATAAAAGAAATGACCTCTTCTCCTCTGGTTTGAACGAGTGGAATTGCTTATACCCATTTTATAAAATAATCGGTAGCTACGAGAGGATGGTAGCGGTTATCTGGAGAATTAGGAAATTCACCGACGATATCGAGTACGCATCTTTTGAATGACCAAAATACTTTGCTTGCATGGAGTTCAAGCGCAGGGGCGCGTATCATCTTTCCATGTCGTTGACATGCATTATATTTGCATGAGTACTCTTCTGCTTGCTTGTGCATGCCGGGTCAGAATACTCCTGGTGCAATGGCTTTATTTTCCAGTGATCGACCTGTGGCATGAGAGCCACAAGTCCCTTCATGTAAGTTGCAGAACATCTCGTCTACTTTATGTCTAGAGAGGCACTTAAGCTAAGGCCATGTGACTGAGCGACGGTACAAGGTACCATTTTGATTGGTATAGCGCTTCGAGTTGTCTATCAGATGTCGGCGATCCTTCGAATCTACTGGAAGTGGCCCTTCACATTTGTTGTCGATACCGAGATAAACTAAGAAAGGCTTTCGCCAATCGTCATCTCCCCCTTTATCGCCCCAAGTGTTGATCGTACATACAAAAATATGATAAATGCTGGGGGTTGAAATCACTTCGATTTGGAGATATCGAGCTTCTGTGCCCAAAACCCTGGCTAAATATGCCAATGAATCGGCGTGTCTATTTTTGCCTCGAGGAAGATAATCGAGAGTTGCTTACGCAAACTTGTTCATCCTATCTGTGATGAGGGCTACATATTTGATCATCTTGCCATTTTTTTGCATTGCTCAGAGTAATGGTGGACGATGAGTAGTGAATCTGTATAAACGGAAAGTTCGGGGACGCCGAGCTCGAGGGTAAGGTCGAGTCCGTGAATGATAACTTCATACTCGGTGACATTATTTGAGGACTCAAAGTCCAGGCGAATTGATTTCTCAATTCTGTCGTTGGAAGGGGTAATCAGTACGATTCCAATTCCTGACCCTGCGGGTCCTGCTCATCCATCTGTAAGAAGTCTTCACCTCTTCCTTGTATTCTATTCAGCTTGCTCGTCAAATGCTTTTGGGGGTGAATCCTCTGTAGGTTCCTCTGAAAGGTCAGGATCGTGCTCTTCCCACTCGAGATCTTCCACTAAAAAATTTACGAGGAAATCGGTCATGGCCTGCCCTTTTTCAGAATGAGTTCGTTCGAACTTAATATCATGTTCGCCCAAACTGACAGACCATTGTTATACTCTTCTTGATTTTATTTCTTGGATAGAACTTCCTGAAGGGGGTAGTTTGTCATGACTTTGACTGAATGAGCTTAGAAGTAGTACTTGAGCTTCTGTGAAGTATAAACAAGAGTGAGAAGAAGCTTCTCGATTTTAGAGTACCTTTGTAGTAGCATATTCCTCAGATACGACAAGAGTAGGCCAGGAAAGCGTAGTTGAAGACAGCCATACATGATCGAAGGTCAACATTTGAGAAGTTACCTCAAGTCCTTGACCTACCAAAAGTTGCCGTTGTGCCTGGTCAATAAAAGAGCTGTTAGAGATTTGTGAAGTTCGCCCACTCCCCCCGAAATTGGAGACTATTTCTTTCTTTTTGTAAACTGCTTGCGTCTACTATAAATACAGGCATATAATAGATGAGAAAGGGACCGATAATCCGCAAACCTTACCTTTTTGTAACTTTAACCCTACTATCACTCCAAATTCTGTAATAACGGGCAATATACTGGATTTTACATCAAAATCCTCCTCGAGGTCGTGATTTTTCTCAGCTTTTACTGAGTTTTCCATGTAAAATCTTGTTTATCTAGTCTTATTGTATTCTCTCTACGAATATGAATTGACAAAGATTCTCCTTTTGTAAAACACACCACTACAATTGGTATCGTCTGTGGGAATTAGCACATTTTTTTACTACCACTGATCTAAACACCATCTGATGACAAACATGAACCTGAGAAGCTATTCTTGTACTGAAAGAGATCAAGAAATAATTAGAATTGTCGATCTACACGGTGCAGTACTCAAGCTTCAGAAACAAATGGCTGTAAAAAAGCCCAAAGACTGGAAGATCAGCGTGTCCATGCTCAAGCTCTTCAAACGGAGAGAGACAAACGAAGAAAAGTCTTAGATCAGCAAAGTCAAACACATCAGAAGGAAATGGAAAGACTGAGGAGAGTATAAAATCGACTCACTGGTCGACAGACGTCCCCTCCACTCGCCCGGAGTGAGCCTAGATCAAGAGCAATTCAACACGATGATCAACCAAGGGAAGACGAGCTACGGATTTTTCGATCCAGATCTGGGAATCCAAATAGAGCTTCTTGACATTTTGGCTTAACATCCTCAACATCGACAACTCAAGGAAGTTGACACACGCCTCATCAGACCCCCCCCGCCTGAAAGAGGACCAATCAGGGATCTATTGGGACCAGAAGGACATAGAGATTTTGTTCCTCAGGTCGCAGCCTTACCATTTCCCCATAACAGTTCGTCACCTTGGACGACCTCAACAACAGGATTCAGGCCATTAACTCTAACATTCCAGGCCGAAAATCCACGCTTGATAGAATCGAAATAAACCTCATCTCGAAGTTATGCCCATGCCAAAAAAAATTCATATGCCCAAATTTATTCAATATGCAGGCCTGACTGACCCGCTTACCCATGTTCGGCACTTTAAAGCTGCAGTTGGGTTATATTCCAAACTCGACCACATGCTATGTAGGTTATTCAATATGAGCCTGAAAGAAGAACCGCTTCGGTGGTTTCACACTATCCAAGAGGCCTCCATTACCATATTAAGCCAGTTGCAACATCTTTTCGAATCCAATTACGCTCATGCTAGAGAATGAGAGATTGCTGTCGATTCCTTTTTATACTTCATACAAGGCGCGAAAGAAACCTTGGCAAGCTTTTATAAACGCTTCCTACAGGAAATAAGGAAAATTGGGAACTCTGGCCCAAAAATTATAGTTCCAGCATTCACCTCCGCCCTACACATTGACTCCTTGGTTCGAGAAGAGCTTACTCTGCACAAACCGTAAACAGTTACAGGAATGATTGATGTAGTTAATAATTACATCGAGTTGGATCGATCAAAGAAAGATAAGATGAAAAGCTCATTTTTCATCAATTCTCGAGAAACGTCTTCGGCCCCATCCCAACAAGTGGTCACTACCGAAGCAACCAAGTAACGCGATAGAAACACCAACAACAATAGTAGAAAGGACGGCAAACCCAACAGACCTGTCCCAATTTTGCCGCCAATGGCGATGACTTTCTCCGCTATCTTGTCGAGGATAATGGGAGACGAGTGTTATCGTACACCACAAACTATTCCTAATCTTCCCAATAAACCTCTATGTCAGTATCACAATGTGCATAGTCACAAAACTGACAACTATTATTCCCTCATACGAATCTTTCATCGTATCCTATTCGCTGGAAGACTTTATAATTATGTCATCGACATCTAAAAGTTTCTCGAGAATGAAGCAAAAAATTAAAAAAGTGGAACAAAATCAGGTCCAGGGGCAAGCTTGCCACCTTCTTATGATCGAGATTGAAAAAGGGAAGAAAAGAAAACAAGACGATTCGATTACGTCTTGCTGTAAAATGACCTCCTCAGACAAATCCATAATTTTTTTTTCCAAGCTCAAGAATATCGAAGCGTCCTTACCATATCACCTTCGAAGACTGTGACATCAGCCACGTTAATATACCCTCATGATGTCCCTCTCGTTATTATGCTCAAAGTTGGACAGGACTACCTACATACGTTTCTCTTCGATACCGGAAGTGCAACAGATGTATTATTCAGAAGAGCAATTGAAGTCCTAGGCCTCGCAGATTCCATAAAAGCTTCATCAACAACAATCATTGGCTTTAATGGTTTGAAAGAATCAGCCACAGCTGAAATTACTCTGCCAGTTTAGGCAGATTCAAAAACTACATTCGTAAAATTCCTTGTCATCGATGCTGAGTCCAAATATTTGAGAATTTTGGGATGAAGTTGGTTACATTCAATCAAAGCAGTGCCTTCCACTTATCATCTAGCACTGCATTTTCTAACAGATCACAGAATCTACGAAATCAAAGGCAGTTAAGCAGTTGCACGAATGTGCGAAAGTACCACAACCAACCCTGATACAACAAAACTTCCCAAAGCATAGCAACTACAACAAGAGGAATTACCCATATTCAAGCTGCATGACACCGAGATGGTTGAATATGTTGAACTCGATGATCCGGGACATACAACCTTCACCGGCTCCAAGTTGTCGACCGACGAAAAGGAGGCCGTGATACAGCTACGTAAGAAGAACATCGACATCTTTTCCCTGGACTTTCCAGGAAATGCCTAGCATTGATCCCTCAATCGCATGCCACCGTCTTAACCTCCTTCTAAACAGTAAAGCTATCATTCAAAAATGACAGAATTTGGCTTCCCGATTCCGCGATACATTAAGCGAAGAAATTGATAAAATCCTTCGGGTAGGATTTATTCGGGAGGCTAAGTATCCGAAATAGGTTTCTAATATCGTAGCGGTACCAAAGATAAATGGCAAAATCTGGGTTTGTATTGACTTCACAGAACCCAATAAGTTCACACCTAAAGGCAGTTTTCCGCTACCACAAATTCTGCAACTTCTCGACTCCGTTGCAGGGTACGAACTTCCTTTTATGATAGATGCAGCCTCTAGTTCTAACCAGGTTCTACTTGCCGAAGAAGATCTGTAAAAAAAAACCTTTGTTACCGAAAGAGATCTCTACTGTTACACGGTAATGCATTTTGGTTTAAAGAATGCAGAAGCTACTTACCAGAGACTTGTGACTAAAATGTTCAAAGATCATTTTGGCACAATTATGGGAGTCTACATCGATGATATGATTTGCAAAAGCTTGAATAGAGAAGATCACTCCAGCAATCTCCAGACCATTTTTGATATCCTTCGTAAGTACCAGATGAAACTCAACCCAAAGAAATGCCAATTCGGAGTCACATCTGGTAAGTTTCTGGGGCATCTGGTTAGTAAAAGAGGGATTGAAGTCGATCTAGTACAAATCAAAGCCCTCATCGCGATGCCATCTCCACGAATAAAAAAAGATGTTCAAAAATTCGCAAGCAAGATCGCCGCTCTACACATATTCATCTCAAAATCATTTAATCGTTACAAACTTTTTTACCTCCTTCGTGGCAATCCTACTCCTCTATCGAACAAACAACAAAAGGAAATCATTTGGACTCCTGACTGTGAGTTGGCTTTCCAAGATCTTAACCGATACTTGGGGCATCCTCCTATTATAAGTACTCTAATTGATGGCGAATCACCAATAATGTACTTATCCATAACTGAAGATTCCATCAGTTCTATCCTTATTCGAGAAGTTGGCGGAGTAGAAAAACTAATCTACTTTATCAGCAAAATGCTTATGCCTGCTGAAAAGAGATACACAACAACAGAAAAATAGCTACTCTCCCTGGTTTATAGTTCTCAAAAACTTCATCCTTACTTTCAAGTTCATCCCATCAAAATTATCACCAAATACCCCCTCAAACTAGTACTCTCCAAAAAAGAATTTTTTTGAAGAATCCAACAATGGTATGTTTTTCTTGAAGAATACGACATTTCCTTCGAACCCCAGATATCACTCAAGGGACAAGCAGTGGCTGACTTTTTGGCAGACTTTCCCGTCGAGGACCCCTATTGGGAAGAACTCGTTAAATCTTCACAGATGACTCAATAGTAGAACCAGACGCATGGTCCAAAATCTCAGGTTGGTGACTTTTTACAGATGGGTCAGCAGGACTACATGGATTAGGGATTGGCATCGTCCTCGTTATGCCTTCCAATCATGGAATTGAGAAAGCTATCAAGCTAAACTTCTATGTTACCAATAATGAGATCGAATATGAAGGAATCTTACACGGTCTCAATCTCGCACTCATTCTCAGAGCAGAAGAATTAACAGTCTACGTTGAATTTTTACTCGTGGCAAATCATTACAACAAAACTTTTAAAACAACGTGAAAAATGGTTGATTACGCAGCTCTGGTCGAAGAAAAGATGCAAAAATTTAAACATGCAACAATTACCTCGACAAGAAAATCGACATGCCGATTCGTTAGCTTACATCGGTGCCATGCTGGGGGATGGTGAAAAAGATCTTTAGAAATCAAATCATCGGGCATTCTAACCTCGATATACTGTTAACACTCCAGATCACTATACCCTAAAGACTGGAGGAGAACATTCTATGCGTACCTTAACTCCAATATCCTTCACAGTAACAAAGAAGAAGCTCAATCACTTTTGGCCAAATACCCCAGATTCACCGTCCAAAATCATATCTTATATCGAATCACAGGAGGGTGACCACTTATCGAATGCATCTCGCAGAAACAAGCTCAGATCAAAATCAAAAAACTTCCCGAAGGTATCTGTGGCGCACATGTTTCAGGAAGATCATTA
Organism: Kingdonia uniflora; assembly: GCA_014058105.1. Taxonomy (NCBI): domain Eukaryota; kingdom Viridiplantae; phylum Streptophyta; class Magnoliopsida; order Ranunculales; family Circaeasteraceae; genus Kingdonia; species Kingdonia uniflora. The sequence goes on along the minus strand of JACGCM010000505.1, from coordinate 2,844 downwards.
GCCCAACGCGTATTCACGCAAGGATTATACTGGTCTAAGATGAGACAAGACTGTGAAGACTTTGTGCGTAAATGCTATAAATGCTAAATCCATGCCCAAGACATCAAAAGTCTAGCTCTCGACTTGCATATTAGCAATGTCGTCGGGCCGTTCAAACGATGGGGAATCGACATCATTGGACCTTTCCACCCAGCATCGAGAAACTGAAGGTTCATCCTCGTCGCCACTGATTACTTCACAAAATGGGTTAAAGCATTTACTCTATGCCATACTGATGAAAACAAAGTCGCCAAGTTCCTTTAGGAGCATATTATCACCAGGTTTGGCTGTCCACATATGATACACTCCGATAATGACAAACAGTTTATCAGTGCCAAAATAATTGCTTTCCTCCATATATACAAAATCCAGCTTACAACATCCACACCATATTATCCTCAAGGCAACAGACAAGCTAATGCCATTAACAAAAACATAAAATCAGGGTTACGCAAGCATCTCAATGGCAAGAAGGGGCGATGGGTAGATGAATTGCTCACTGTTCTCTGGGCCTACCGAGCCATTCTCGAGTTTCAACTGGCTGCACTCCATTTATGATGGTTTTTGGTACCGAAGCACTCATATCTTCAGACCTCGATTTACCAAGTACCCGACGGAAAATTCTAGATGAAGATAATGAACTCGGTCTCCTTTGTAACCTCAATTGGATAGAGAAAACACGCGACAAGGCCATTATGAATTTGGAACGACACCTTTTCACATTGAAAAAAGTATACAACAAAAAAGTTCACAAACGGAAATTTGGTATTGGAGACCTTGTCCTACGATGGATCCAAGATAGTACTCGGCCTAATAATTCTAGATAATTATCAGAAAACTGAGAAGGGCCATATATTATTAGCAACTAAATAGATAGTGGAACTTATTGGCTAATGACTGAAGATGAAATACAACTTGAATATCCATGGAACACTGCTTAACTGAAACTGTTTTACAGATGACATACTGTAATCATTTTCATCGATTCAAATAAACAACTTTTGTTATCAGTTTCCTCCTTACTATTTCGATATGATCTCGATCCATACTTGTCAAGTATGCATCAGACAAACAATCCTTACTATTTTGATTTGATCTCGATCCATACTTGACAAGTATGCATCAGACAAACAACATCCTTACTATTTCGATTTGATCTCGATCCATACTTGACAAGTATGCATCAGACAAACAATATCCTTACTATTTCGATTTGATCTCGATCTATACTTGATAAGTATGCATCAGGCAAACAATATTCTTATTATTTTAAAATGATCTCGATCTATACTTGATAAGTATGGATCAGACAAATAACTCCTTACTATTTTTAATTTGATCTCGACCCATACTTGATAAGTATGTATCAGACAAAAAAAATCCTTACTATCTTGATTTTCTCTTGTTCAATACTTATCGAACAACCTCTAACAGAGCTCTTGTTCTTCTCAAATCTAAATCCAGATACCCATATAAGGATACACATCTGGTACTCATTCTAATTACTTGCCATTTCATGGCCATCTTTCACATATCACGCATACAAGCGTTCCTTACCTATCTGCTACGATCTATAGTCACATTCGGTAATATTATTGGGATATGATAAATCTAGAGCAAAATAATACTAAAACATGAACAAGAGAGAAAGAGAGAAAAAGATTTATTGATTATCATAACTGTGTTCCCTGTATATAGTATAGTGATATATATAGATAACCCAGAAGGATTCCCTATTATGCTCTAACTCTTCCCATAACCCTATTGGGTCTATGGGTTTGCTAAGAGTCCGTATAGGACACCCCAAACCTCCTAGGATAAAAATTGCGCAATCAGTAAAAAGAGTACAATACGCATGTGTCCACTTCAGGCTAAGACTACTCCCCTGACGTCAATCTCCCTGAGATAATAAATCTTATAAACTGCGCATGCCAATTCCATGAACTAATCTCTTGAACGTATGATATGCAAGAGCCTTCGTGAATAGATCAACCATGTTATCTTATGAGTGGACTTGAACATCGTCGATCTCATTCATCTTCTGCAAATTATGTATGTGGAAGAACTTTGGTGAAATATGCTTTGTTTTGTCACCTTTAATAAAATCTGCCTTTGACTTAAACGATACAAGCTGCATTGTCTTCATAAATTGTCGTCAGTTATCTTGGATAGATTCAGACCACAACTTCCATTGATATGGTTGATCATAGACTACAACCAAAAAATTCTCTGCTGGCTTATGTAGTATAAGAATCTCCATGTGGTTTGAGGATGTAGTAACCATCGTCTACTTTATAATCTTTATGAAATTGCAGTATCTCCATACAAGAATACATAACCCGATTGTAATCAGCTTTTATGTGGATCTGACAAATATTCTGCATCGGCGTATCCTATAATTTCCTATTGCAAAGTTATGGATAGAACAAACCCAGTCTTTCATGCCGATGAGATATCTCAGAATGTGCTTGATCCCATTCCAGTGCTTGGGTAGGAACAAACAATGGCAAGCCAAGCAGTTCACTGCAAATGAGTCATTGGGTCTAATATACCCAACTAACTATAGCAAAGCATCTCCTAGCTATGGCGTCATAGCCCTAAGAGTTCTCCCCCCAATAAGATGGTGGAAGATGGCATTGTCCAACCCAAGTGTTAGACACGCAATAAACGACTAACACCATGTGCTACATCCATATCGAAGTGTTAGATAACTCTTGATAGATATTGCTTGGTGTATAAGTGCCACTATCAAGATGTTCGATCTGCCAATCGAGACACTCTTGATTTCCCAAGGTCTTGTATGTC
>JACGCM010002610.1:0-11374 GCA_014058105.1 Kingdonia uniflora | reverse complement strand
TTTTAGGTGTTTCATATTTCAGGATTGTAATACATCTCATAATGCTAAGAACCATAACAGAAATATAAGATTATAATTATAAATTAAAAAAATTAAAATTAAAATTTATAGGATTATAATACTTCTCATAATATATATACAATCCCATGACATACATTTGCACCACTTTCTACGTACATAAATTTCTGCAAGGTCTGACTTTACTGGCATGCATAAGACATAACAATAATATAATTTGTTGCATTTTAGCACTTTGATCCATGTATGTGGAAATACGCCTAGGAACTAACAAACTCTACATCTCTTAAAGACTAAGAATGACTTTGATATATCACTAAACAATCTAATATTTCTTTTTTTGGCCTATCAAAGTCATTTTCCTTAATCACGAAATTTTGTTAGTTAGCCTAGCTATTCTCTACGGAACTGATAGTTCTCTCTACATTTCTTTATCAAATGGTCTAGGTCAATAATTTATTATTGGATATCAATTGTATGCTAATGTAATTTTAAAGTGTTGTAATTTTTTTTATCACTGTTGCAATGACATGCATTTGAATATTGTAATTCAGGTGATAATGTTTTCACATGGGGCTGGGGAGGATCCAATGGAACATTTTCTGTAGATGGTTATTCTTCTGGAGGACAATTGTTTGCTTCAACCTCCTTGTTATTTGATGACTAGTGCTAATGATAACTGTATCGACTACTATGGTTTTATATTTTATGAATTTTATGTACTATGAATTTTATGTACCTCCAACTCAGCCATATAAAAACATGAAACTGAATATACTGAATTAGTACTGACCCGATTTGTTATACAAAGGTTCATTAAATGTAGTCGAACCAAACAAGATTTGTGAGTTTAAGTTCAAAGGCTGGGTGATTCATAGAACTTGAGAAAGTTAGGATGACATATGGTTGCATTATAGTGGTCATGCTATAATGATTTGTTATATTTCTTCTGAACACTTGAGAAGGGATTGCGGACATGCTGTCCAAGTATTTGATCATTTTCACAAAAGAGCTTCCGAATCCAAACACAACCATACTCTTTTCTTCTATTAGTTTTTCCCACTAAAACAAGAAGTCCCTCCCTTGTTTATTCTTCTCGGCTGTTGGTTTTGCTGTTAACTTATGCAGTATTTGTTATGATTTCTCAGGGACATGCAAACGATGTAGACTATTACAAACCAATGATGGTAAATTTCGGCAAGAATGTGAAAGCACTACAAGTATCTTGTGGGTTCAATCACACTGGTGCCTTACTGGAATACACCTAAAGTATTTTTGATCAGAAGATGAAGTCATTTTATAGGTCCGAGTTCTCAAGTTAGTAAAGGTATATATTTACTTCTCTATAGAACCTCAGGATGAAAATGAATTATTTTACAGCGTCAAGGTTACTCAGTTTTTTTCTTGTACATTCATAATGTATTAGCAGGTGTGTAACTAAGCACAAAGTAGACAGAAAATGTTTTCTTATTTGTTTATAACGACGTACTCGTGTCTCTTATTTGAAGCTCTAATGTTTGTATTCATGTATGAGAGTAAAGCTAAATTCTGTAAAATATATCCGTGGACCTAAATTTGTCATTTCCCAATATCTGATGGTTGAAGTAAAGTTGCTCAAAAAGGCTTCTGATTAGAATAAAGTCCGACCTCATTCCCAATACAGTCATCACATCATTAACACATAATTACCTTTTTCACAAAAGTAGTTGACCCAACAAACAACAATTCAACATGTGTCCACCTTTCAACAAAAGTCCACGTGGGCCTGTCTCCCCCACACACAGCGCCTCTACTCTCTCACATTAAATATTACCACGTGGCATTACCTTTCCCGTAAATATCGGGATCAATCTGAACCGTTGATCTCAAACTTAGTCAGATTGACTGACAGCTGGAGATGTCCACGTCGGATATTAAATCCATCTTTTCCTCGGGTTGCGTTTTCCCCTTATCCTCCGCTTCCGCTGACATCGATGCTACCAGTAAAAGGGAATAGTCTTTTTAGTCCGTTGGATTAAATCTAGATTTGTTTTTGTGGAGTAACCGTTTTATTCGAGGACGTATTTCACGGAGGACTTGCACCTCGGGCAGATATCACTTCAAGTTGAAGAAGGGAAACACTCCAAATATTTCTGGACTAATGAAAGGGGTATATATATTATGAGAAAGAAATTTGTTTAATAATTTACAAACACTCCCGATTTCTGATTCTAAAGAAGCGGAAGCTTTAATAATAACCCAGGTTGGCATTGGCCTTCAAAAACCACTCATTTTTTCCTCCTCAAACCACCCCCATAGGTTGTGCCAAAATTACAAAGTGACTTTACCGCCGCAATGTAAACCAACCAAATTATAACATATGTACACATGAAATTGGCTTGGGTTAGTGGTTAAATCCCACAACCACCCTAGAGAGGTTCGTGGGTTCGAACCTGTGATCTCTCTTTCAATAAAGATAAGTTTAACCACTAAACCAAGTTGTTTATATTTAGCAAATTTGCGCTTGCCCCCACTAAACCAAGTTGTTTATATTTAGAGCAATTTGCGCTTGCCCCCACTATGATAGACGAATTCGCAATTGCCCCCCAACGTTGGCATATGACCCCCATTTTTGGGTTGACTGGCCCTTTGACTGGTCAGATTTTATTAAACTGCCAAAATACCCTCGCGTGCCAAGCACGTGAATCACTGACTCAGGTTACCGGTTACATAAGATTTTAAAATAAAATAAATCCTCGATCTACTCATCAAGATCTAACGATCCAGATTGAAATCAAATTTGACCGTTAACTCACGCTTAAATCAGGCGTAGCCTCTGTTTCTCTTCGCTCAAAAACTTAGCCTCTGTTAACTCAAGCTTAAACTAGCATCTGTTTCGTTTTTTGGACAATGGGGGGAGGTTCCAAGTCTGAGGTAACATTTTTATATCTCAATTTCATATGCTTTTGTACTTGTGTTTAAATTTTAATTTTTTCTGCCATTAAAGTTTGTTTAAGCTTTGGGGGGTAAAGACGAAGTGCAAAAACTAATATAACTAGCATAAATTCATGAAACAGGCTAGAATTTGTGTGATATGTGGTGATGGTGGCCATGAAACAGGATTGGGTTTGTCCATGGATTTACAACAAATGTAAGAGAGAGGGTTGTATGAGAATTATGATGCTAAAGAAATCCAACACTGAAAAAACCCTAATAAGAAGTTCCTTAGTTGCCAATTTAGTGAATGCAATGTTTTCAAGTGGTTGGATGTTGCAATTAAGGAGTCCAAATGTGAAACTGAGACCTCTTTTTAGTGGTGGTTGTTTTGGGTGTGGGTCTTCAAAGCATTGGTGGAACTATTCCCATGGAGGTTCACCAATTGTGATCTTTGTGGTGCTCCAAGGAGGTTACTTACTTCTACAGTTGATAAGGGGCAAAAATTTCTCAAGTGTGTCAATAGTCACTCTGGGAACTTTGATTGGCTTAAGGTGTTCATGCAGGATGAAAAGATTAAGAAGAAAGAAGGAAATGAGAGGAACAAGGATGTAGACCTCAAAGTCCAAATGTCAGTTATAATGGACTTGAATGAATTTTGTAGGAATTCAAAGGGAAAGCAAAACTTGTGTGACAAGTTTTGTGTATAAGATCATACTATTTTATCTATTTGTAAGAGATTTCTCAGTATGTTGTAAGTGATTTTAAGATTATGCTATAATGGATTTTCTTCTTTTTAATCCCCAACCCTCCACTTTTTATGCCATGCAACACATTTTTGTGGTTAATGTCATGAAGCATATCTGCTATTGTTTAATTTTAACATTACTTGAACACTGTTTTATGGGAATTAGACTTGGTTTAAACCCCCAACTCCTAACCACTTACCCCTTTTGACTAGCTTATGGGAATTCATAAGTCATTAATTGCACCAAGTAACCCCCCAATGTAAATTCGTCTATCTTTAAAAGGTACAGTTTTTACTTCTTATTTCTCATCTCTCACTCTCTCTAAAAGGCCCTTCATTACCATCTTGTGTTTTTTTTCTTCTCTCAAAGGCCCTTTATTACCATCCCCATGGATTTTGACAGTGAGAATGAATGGATGTATGGGGATGGAACTGATTATCTTAAGGCAACCAGGTTCTTTTTAAGTGATGAAGATGAAGAGGAGAAAGGGGAGACTAATGTTGTCTTAGACTCAGACTTTCATGGTTCATCTGCAGAATCTGAGAATGAGTGGATGATGGTATGGTTGACCCTGATTTTGATGAAATAGATATTGGAGATGCAAAAGAAGAAGAAGAAGAAGAGGCATGGAGGATGGTGTAGATGGCAAGAAGAAATGTGGTGGTGAGGAGAAAGGAGATGGTGGGGAGAAGGGAGATGGTGTGTAGATCATTGTCCATATTGTGTGTGTGTGTGTGTGCGTGTGTTTTTTTTTTTTTTTTTTTTCTAGTTTGTGTTTTCAGTAAATGTGATTGTTTTTTTTTTTAGTCTTTTAATGCCAAGACCTCCCTCATTCTTATGAACACAAATATCAACCTAAGCAACACTTACAACTACCTTCTTTTGATATACTCTAGCCTAAAGAAAATCTCTAAAGAGACTCTCAATCTTGTTAAGAACACTTTTGGTAAGCCCAAAACACCCTGCCCAATACACAGTAAAACTTTGGAGAACACTCTTGATGAGTTCAAGTTTTCAATTGGTAATCCTGAGAAAAGCACTGCGCTTTTAGAAGGATTAATCTTTAACCCAGCCATGCTTTCAGTAAATGTGATTGTGTTTTTTTTTTTTTTTTTTTTTCTAGAGTATTGTGATAGCTAGGTCTTCTCTATATTGTGATACTAGAGTATTGTTGACTGAAATTTATTGACTGAAACCCCTACTGATGGTAAATGGACAAAACCCCTACTGATGGTACTCTGATGTAAGACTGTAGTAGCAGGGAGGGTGTAGCAGTAGCTGTGGTAGCAGGGAGGAAAATTTGGTTTGGTCTAAATTTAGGAGGGTTTACTAGTGGCTATAAGACTGGACTCCAAGAAGCTATCCATTTTCAATGGAAGCTATCCAATTAAAGATTCATAGTTCAGTCTTTTTGTGTAAGTACCAGGGTGTACCAGTGGCTATAAGTACAGAATGTGACATTTTACTTTAAGCCTTTTTGTATCTCATTAGTTGGGTAAAACAATAACATCCATAATTCAGTCTTTTTGTATCTCTTCAGTCAAGACGTGTTTACTTAAGCCTTGTACAAAATAGCTTAATAATTAGAACATGCAAAATAAAAAAACATAAGAACTCCAATATGATACTAACCTTGTACATAAGTAGCTTAATACTCCAATGTGGTACATTTTCATACATAACTATAACTCAGAAGTAGCTTAATACCCAACATGCTAAAAAACACTCCAACCTGCAAAAAACACACAATGTATCTATAACTCAGACACAATACTCAGACAGAATAACTAGAACATGCAAAAGCACATAAACCTCAGACAAAATTCAGACATAACTAAAACATGCAAAAAACAAACAAACATTGTCATCCAACACATAATGAGTGGTACACCTACCATGCATTCAATCATCCAACACATAACATTGTCTCACATTGTCACCGTTACAAACAATAACCACTGCATATTACTGTCACAAAAAACAGTGAATAGCCAAAAAAATAGAAAATGTCCTACAACAAGTTATTTATGGCTTCCAACTCCTGCTTGGTGGTTGAAATTCTTCTTGTAAGGGTTTGAAGTTGATGATTGAGACTGTGCTGGAACTTGTCTTTGTGGGTTGAAGTTTGGCCTTGCACCACCACCACTTGCCCCACCTCTCACTGTAGCACCACCACCACTTGCACTACCACCTCTTGTACCACCAACATTCCTTCCAGCTCTACCACCACTTGCCCCACCTCTCATTGTAGCACCATCACCACTTTCCCCACCTCTCACTGTAGCACCACCACCTCTTGTGCCACCACCAACATCCTTCCAGCTCTACCACCACTTGCCCCACCTCTCACTATAGCACCACCACCTCTTGTACCACCACCAACATTCCTTCCAGCTCTACCACCCCTTGCCCCACCTCTCACTGCAACACCATCTCCAAAAAGGTCAATGCCAATCCCAATGGCACCTCCATAATTATTATAGTGAACACCAACTCCATTTCTACCCCTTGCTCTATTTGCACTCCTTCCAGCACTTCCACCCCTCCCACTTACATTAGGTGTTATAGGTGGCTGAATTGTGTTCATCCTAAGCTTAGCTCTGCTAAAGTGTGTATCAACTCTTAGCCTTTGTCTTGGTACACTTGGCCTTGGTGGAGCAAGAACACATTTACAAGTCTTCTTATTGTGTCCAAATCCCCCACACTTACCACATTTTTTTTGTGCACCTTGTACCTCATCTAGATCCACTAACCTTACTTTCCTTGGTCTTCCAGACCCCCTCACCAATGGTGGGGGTAACCAATCATCATTTGGCTGTAAAAAATAAATAACACAATTTCCCAGTTAGTTAACAAAAAATAAATAACACCTTTCATATGTACAAAATAGTAAGATTTATATTTTTACCTTGTTCCAATCAGATGAATCAGCCATTGGATAAATAGTTTTTATATATGTGGCAACATATGAAGACACTCTATGATATGAACTACAATACCTGCATTAACATCAAAACATGAAACTAATGTAAACTAAGACAACAAATTTAATTGGAAATTTAATTAAATATGTGATACTTACTCAACCCAAGATTCTATAAATGGTAACAATACATCCATCAGCGGCACCTTAAGAATGGTAGTGCCCATAAAATGTCTCAATTTTTGTAATGTGTTTCATAGCTCTTGGCACTAACCCTAAAAAGAGAGTTCAAACCTTTGAAAGTTATAAACTAAACAAAACCTTTAAGTTATAGTATCATACCATCTAGGTCCCATTCCTTTGCCTTTAATCTTCTGTCATACATCAGCTTCATCAGCATCAACTTCAATTTCTCTAAGGCTCTGTGAACTGGCTTATCTCTAATCTTCAATATCCAATTGTTGAAAGATTCTGAGAAGTTGTTTGTTATGTGCTCACATTTGGATGTGAAGTCAAAATGTGACCTTGCCCAATGCTCATATGGTTCCTTCACCAACCAATCATATGCTGCAGGGTTATCAACTTTGAGTTTGTCCATCTTTACATCTTTCTCATTTTTTTTTTAACTTTTTGCTGCCTCCCCCCCCCCCCCAAACAAGACTCTCCAAATGTGTTCCCCTATGGTACTTCTTCATATTTTTGTACATATGTCTAAAACAAAACCTATGGTTTGCATTAGGGAATATATCTGCAACAGCCTGTATAAGACATTTCTGCCTGTCACTGATGAAGGTCAACTTGCTTTTGTGCTGACTTAAATAAGGTTCTAATTTTTGTAGAAAATTAAACCAAGTTTCAAAACATTCAGACCTGCACTAATACACTGCTATTGAGAATAGCCCATTGTTTCCATCTAGTCCAATGATTGATAGACACACTCCACCATATTTCCCCTTGAGGAAGCATCCATCCAAACCAAGTATAGGTCTACAACCATCCACAAATCCATCCAAAGATGCTTTGTAAGTAACACAAGTCCCAGTCCACTGATTAGTGCCAATGTCCTTATTAGTCCTAGCTATACTTCCAGGATTAGAACTCAATATCTGTCTACATAACTCAGGCTGCAACACATACCCCTCATCATATGAACCCACAATCCTCTCCATACAAATAGTCAATACATTCCATGCAGTGTAGTAAGAAATGTCAATCCCATAATTTCTAATTAACTCTATCACATCACAAGGCTTAGTGGACCTAATTTTTCTCATTGTATTCTCAGCTTCATTTGCCACCCATCCAGCATGAGTCAATTTATTTTTGGATTTACCCTTCCCTTTACAAGTATGGATCAACACACTACTTTTTCTCAATTTGAAGGTATGACCATCAGGTGTTACCCTGGCATAAAAGAGCCATTTACAACCTCTTTCAATGCATTCAAGTCTAATCCTATAGTCCTCATTCTTTATCTAGTGATAGAGTACCTTATTCACTATACTCCATCTTCTAATATAAGCTCTTGCAGCATGCACTGTAGGCCACTCCATCTCAGGTACCAAGTCACAAACCTTTTGAAATGGATCATCAACAACTGTGGTATTTTCTTCCACTCCAAAGATGTTCTCTGTTTCTTCTGCAAAATTTCTCAACTCCTCATCATACTTATCTATGTCTTCTTGAGAAGGCCCTTCACTACCATCCAAAGAAGTGTGAGTAGAGTAATATCCTTCTTTAGGAAATAAGTTATCAGGGTTATTTCAGCAGGATAATAATCATTAAAAGTGGACTCAATTGATATATCATCACCAAGTCCATCATCAAGTCCATCATCAAGTCCATCACCAAGTCCATCACCAACTCCATCACCAATTGGTATATCGTCACCAAGTCCATCCCAGCACCCCCATCCAATATGGTCACATCATCATCACTGTCATACATAATTGGTATATCATCTAGGGTTTCTTCTAGTAATTTACTTACTCTAACCTTTTTGGGTTTGGGTGCACACTTGAAGTACATTTTTCTTTTCTCTTGGCCCTTATTTTCTTAGCTCAACTGTGGGTTTTTTCTTCTGATTCAGTTGGAGTTTTGTACTTACTCTTAGGTTCACAGTTGGTAACATTTGTACTTCTCTTAGCATTACCACATTAGGTACAGGAGGATCAACATCAATAATAGGTGAGGCCATCTCAGGTTGGGTTGGGAGAGCAGGACCCTCATCAACGTCAGTTATTACTTTAGGTATTCTGACTTTGGTTGGTTTGTGATAGGGGCAGAGCATGTCCATTGTTATCTAAATAGAAGTGTATATCACCCACAACCTCCAAATCAACATGATCCCAATAAAATAACAAGTCATTGTCACCCTTTACTTGAACAATTTTACCAAGGTGATAGTACTAAAATTAAACACAGTCCCAGTTGGTAAGATTGCTCACTTCAGTCAAGTAAAAACACATAATCCATCATGCATATGAAAGAAACCTATCTCCTCCCCATCCACACTATCATATATTCTACCTTTCCTCCCACATACAAGTCATGAAGTGTACCCAATAACCGAAATTAGTTTATCCAAGTACTCCCCCAATGAAGTATTACATTTCTCATAGTTTCATCCCTGTAGCAAAAGTACAAAAAAAATTCTATAAAAATTCACATTTCACATAGTTACATCCACCAAAAAAAAAAGCCCAATACATATATTACATAATCTTTAACTTCCAAACCCCTTATTATTCAAAATCCTAATTTTATATTACAACCCTAATGGGTTATAGTAACAACAAGATGAATAATACTTACATCGAGAAGATAAAGAGAGGGTTTCCTCTGTACTGAACTTGAGTTAGGGTTTCCTCTGGTGCAATAGTTTCTTTTGGTACAATGGCTTCCTTTACTTACTATATGGCTTTGCTTCTATCCTTAGAACTTGAAGAATGGTGTAATAACAGTAAGAGAGAGTTGTTGGGGAAATCTCCCTCTCAAATAAATGACCACGTTTCATGATCGCGGCCCGTGGAAAATATCTGAGCTATTAATTCAAGAAATTATTACATCGGTTGCCATGATTCACGTGCTTGGCACGCGAGGGTATTTTGACAGTTCAAATAAATCTGACCAGTCAAAGGCCAGTCACCCAAAAATGGGGGTCATATGCCAATAAATGCCAACGCGGGGGGGCAATTGCGAATTCGTCTATCATAGTGGGGAAGCGCAAATTTACTCTTATATTTAATACATTCATCATTTGATTTAATTATAGTGCGGCACTTCCAAAGGAAAAAATAAAGTTAAGAGCTGCTGGATGTTGGCTGATGACGTGGCATTGGCTGTTGGAATACTATAAAAAGCTAGTAATGCATATTACAGAGCAAGATGGACTTCCAGGAGTTCAAAAATGGAGGTTAAACCACTGAAAAATATCAAAACTGAGTTAGAGACGGGCTTGAACCCTTAACTACTCATTGCAATAATTAAGATGAACCATTGGGCTACAATCCCTTAAGATTTCATTTCCAGGGGTCTAATCTATTAGATCTTTACTAAATGAATTTTTTTCCAGCAAAACACTACCTCATGTGGGGTTCCTGACGCCAAGGGGTTCAAGTGACCCTCCTAGAACACCCCTGGCTCTATCACTGTGTGTAATCAGTCATGCAACATATTTTCTTGAGGACTCTTACTCTAGCTCCTGATTTGCTGACGTTAACGTCGCAATTTTTTGAGTTTAGATTCGAGTATATCATGAGACCCAATTTTGGAGTTCGCTTAGGATCCCTTAAATCTCAGGACCCAAAGCTAAATGATATGTTTAGACTGTTTTATCCAGCTGAAATTATTAGCTAGGGAATACTATAAAATTGTTGTAAACTTGATTAATTTGTTTAGGCAAAATGGAATATCATGAAAGGGAGAGGATTCCCCTACACACCAAATTTGCTACACTCTCCCTACACTCTCTCTTAACCACACAATCACTCTCTCTTGCCAACTCACTCACTCTATATTTGCCTATGTGGCATCTCACTCAACTCACTCACTCCATCGATTCAGTCATTCACTCACTCCACTCAATCACTATCTCTCTCTAAACCCCTCTCACTCTAAAATTCAAATTCACTCACTCTCTCCTGGTTTCCCTCCACTCAATCACTCAGTCTCTCTCAATCCCAAATTCAAATTCCAATTGAATTTTACTTTTTCTCTATCTACCTCCAGTTAAGGTACGATTCTTTATCAGTTTATGTCATTGTTGGGAACTGAATTTTGTGAACGTGATGTTAGAATTGTGCAACCAGATAATTTGTGTAGGGTATTGATTTTGCTTGATTAACAGGTTAGTGGACGGCATCCCAACATCTACCAATAGGTCAGTGGTGTACAATTTCTTCTCTATAATTTAAAAAGTGTCGTACACTACATGTTACATGTTATTATCAAAATTTTGTCATACGACAATTTAGGAGTGTCGTACAACACACAATCGACAATTTTACATAGTTAAATTGTCAAAATTGAATAATCGACAATAAATAACATCTAATTTTCACAACCCATGCAACGACAAAATTATGGTCGAATACATCTGAAATCGACATAATATGTCGAAACCCTAGAAATCGATAAAAAATTATCGATTTAGAATCGACAATTTCGACAGTTCATAATTGTCGATCAATGCATAAATCTACTATGTTCCTGCATAAATCGATAATTTATGATGTGCCAAAATTATCGATTTATGTATTGATTGACAATT
>JACGCM010000870.1:0-26017 GCA_014058105.1 Kingdonia uniflora | reverse complement strand
ACCACCGCGCAATATCATGGAAGTTTACATCGATGATATGATCTGTAAAAGTCTAAAGAGAGAAGATCATCCAAATAACCTTAAACTATCTTTGATATCTTTTGCAAATACCAGATTAAACTCAACCCAAAAAATATCAATTCGACGTTGCATCTGGCAATTCCTGAACATCTCGTTAGCAAGAGGGTAGAAATCGATCCATATCAAATCAAAGTACTCATTGAAATGCCATCTCTCTCAACGGAAAAAGATTTTTAAAAATTTATCAGCAAAAATAGCCGCTCTTCCAGATTAATCTCCAGTTATCTGATTGATGCAACTTCTTTAGCTTCTTCTTCGTGGAACGCCCACTTCTCTTTCCCTCAAATAGCAAAAGGAATTATTTGGACTCACGCTGGTACAATGACTTTCCAAGATCTTAAACGATACTTGGGGCGTCCTCCTCTAATGATACTACTCAATTGATGGCAAATCCCTTACTATGTACTTATCCACAATAGAAGAGTCATCAGTTCCGTTCTTATTCGAGAAGATGATGGCGTAAAAAAACCAATCTACTTCCTCATAAAAACATTTATGCCTGCTGAATAACGATATACAGCAGTAGAAAAATAGCTACTCGCCTTGGTCTACAGCTCTCAAAAACTTCGTCCCTATTTTCAAGTTCATTCTATCAAGCTTATCACCAAATACTCTCTTAAACTGGTACTATCCAAAAAAAGAAAATCTCGCAGAATCCAGCAATGGCTTGTTTATCTTGGAGAATATGATATTTCCCTCAAACCTCAAATATCCATCAAGGGACAAGCAGTGGATGACTTTTTGGCAGATTTTCCCGCCGAAGACCCCGATTGGGAAGAACTTGAAGAAATCTTCACAGATGACTCAATTGTAGAATCTGACGCATGGTCTAAAAGCTCAGGTTGGCAACTTTTTATAGACGGGTCAGCAGGACCACAAGAATCCAGAATTGGCATAGTCCTCGTTACACCTTCTAATCATCGTATCAAAATCAAACTCAACTTCTATGCTACCAATAATGAGACCGAATATGAAGAAATCTTACATGGTCTTGATCTTGTAGTTACTCTCGGAGCTGAAGAATTAACAGTATATGTCGACTCTTTACTCGTGGTAAATAATTATAACAAAACTTTTAAGACAACAGGCAAAATGGTTGATTACGTAGCTTTGGTCGAAGAAAAGATAAAAATATTTAAACATGCAACAATATCTTATTTACCTCGACAATAAAATTGTCATGCTGATGTGTTAGCTTATATCGCTGCCATGCTGGGAGACAGTGAAAAAAGATCTTTGGAAATTGAGATCATCAAGCATTCTAGCCTTGATATCCTATCAACACTCCAGATAACCATTGTCAAAGATGACGACCCTGGACGATTGGAAAGAGACCGTTTATGCTTACCTCAAATCCAACATCCTCCCAAGTACAAAGACGAACCTCAATCCTGTTAGCCAAGTGCCCCAGATTCACTGTCAAAAATAAAATATTATATCGCCTCACTGGAGGAGGACCACTTATCGAATGCATCTCACAGAAATAGGCTCGATCAACAATCAGATAGCTTCAAGAGGGTATCTGTGGTGCACATGTTTCAGGAAGATCGCTAGCCCAATGCGCATTCACACAAGGATTATACAGGCCCAAGATGCGACAAGATTGTGAAGACTTTATGCGCAAATGCTACAAATACCAAATCCACGCTCATGATATCAAAAGTCCAGCCCTCGACTTACATGCTGGTAATATCCTCTGGCCATTTAAGCGATTGAGAATCGGCATCATCGGCCCATTCCATCCTGTATCAGGAAATAGAAGGTTTATTTTAGTCGATACTGATTACATCACCAAGTGGGTTGAAGCAATTCATCTTTGCCATACTGATGAGAATGAGTTCATAAAGTTCTTGTGGACGCATATCTCACCAGGTTTGGTTGTCCGCACATGATACACTCTGATAATGGAAAATAGTTCATCAGCGCTAAAGTACTTTCTTTCCTCCATTAATACAAGATTCAGTTAACAACTTCCGTACTATATTATCCACAAGGTAACGGACAAGCCGAAGCTATCAATAAAAGCATCTAATCTGGTTTACAAAAATGCCTCGATGACAGAAAAGGCAGATTGGTGGATGAACTACTCAGTATTTTGTGGGCCTATCGTACCACTCCTCGAGTTTTCACAGGCTGTACTCCTTTCATGATGGCTTTTGGTACCAAAGCAGCCATCCCTTCAGACCTCAATTTATGAAGTACCCGACGAAAAATCTCAGATGAGGATAATGAACTCGGCCTACTCTACAACCTCAATTGGATTGAAGAAACCCGACACCAGGCCATTACCAATCTAGGACGATATCATGATGCATTGAAAAAGGCATACAACAAAAAGGTTTGAAAACGGAAAATTGACATTAAAGACCTAGTCCTACAACGGATCCAAGATAGTACTCGACCTAAAAATTCTGGAAAGTTATCAAAAAACTGGGAAGGGCCCTACATCGTCAGTAGCAAAACTGATAGTGGAACTTATTGGCTAATGATTGAAGACGAAGTCCAGCTCAAATATCCATGGAACACTGCTCAGCTAAAACTATTTTACAGATGAGACACTGTAACCATTTTCTTCCAATCAAATAAACAATTTGTACTCATCATTGTCTTCTTTACTACTTCGATTTGATCTCTATCTATACTTATCAGGTATACATCAGACAAAAGATATCTTTACTACTTCGATTTGATCTCGATCTATACTTATCAAGTATACATCAGAAAAACAATATATTTACTACTTCAATTTGATCTCGATCTATACTTATCAAGTATACATCAGACATACAATATCTTTACTAATTCGATTTGATCTCGATCTATACTTATTAAGTATACATCAGATAAATGATATCTTTACTACTTCGATTTGATCTCGATCTATACTTATCAAGTATGCATGAGACAAATAAATTCCTTTCTATCTTGATTTGTTCTTAGGTCCTTACTTCCAGAAGTATACCTAACACATATCATTCAATTTTACGCTAACAAATATCCAATTGCAGGATGTCCTACTTTGCGCTCTTTACTTATCGAACAACCTCTTCTGAGCTCTTGTTCTTCTTATATGAAAATCCAGATACCCATCTTAGGATATACATCTGGTACTCATTACTTGCCATTTCTTGGCCATCTTTCACATATCACGCACACCAGCATTCTTTACCTATCTGCTCGAATCTATCATCATTTTCGAAATATCACTTTATCAAATCTACTCAAACTTATTGCACAATAGTTATTTATTAAAATTTTATAACAACAACAAACAATATCTTCGCACACGCACACAAAATTAAAATTGTTTCGGTTACACTGACCATTTGTTACAAACTTTCACTTAAATAACATAATTTAACATGATTCAACATTTTTGAGGAGATTTTCTTCTTCATTTAAGTACCTCGGGTACCTGCAACATCGCTGCTTTCTCCCTAAGACGAGGACCGTCGACCTCATCATCACTTCTTCTTCGATCACTTTAATTATTTCATGTATATCAGGATCTGGGGTACATCCTTGTCTGAGCTATCACACCCGCAAGACCACCTGCTTTTACAAGTCCCTTGTAATATTTTTCCTTTCTTCTGACTTCTCAAACTATCCTAGAAGTGCATCCTTACTTCCTACTTCCTTACACTTTTCCAATTCTCTACATTGATCTGAGCCTTTCATTCATCGAACAGTTTGCCCTGCTCTAACTCTATTGCTCTACGCGTCGGCAACTTTTTCTCTTCTAGCATCTTTTTCATACGTAGCTTTCTGCAATGCCAAGCATCCTTTTTCTCTTTCTCCAGCACTTTCTTCACTTTCGCCAATATCACCTTCTTCACCTTCTTTGCTTCTAGCTTGTACCTGCTCAGCGTCACACTCAGATCACCATTCTCCATGCTCAACTCCTTCTCTATATTCTTGTAAGCCACTACTTGATTTGCCAACTCACTACTGCCCGTAACACGACCCATGTCTTCGCCCATCAACTTCTAAATCTGTGCGAAAGTCATATATTGAGTATTCGAGTGACCTAAAATTTATTTCATTCGAACTAAAGCATTAAAAATTTTCACCTTCGCCAAATTCCTCCGTCCCTCGCTTAAAAATGTATTTTAGCTATCAATCCCTACCATATAATCCTCCATCTCTATCTTCAGCTCATCCGTCCCAGACGTATAAGACTCCATGGTCTTTTGCACTTCCATTTCAGACTCCTCCACAAATTTCTTCTTCGACGTCCCACCCCCAGTAGTCTTCTTGGGGAACAGACTGCTCAAACCCCGTGAGGTAACCCACCAACTACCACAGCTGGTTTGACGGTAACATCGACCCCCTCCGTTGATGACTGCTTAGTAGTCCTCTTATGGTGCAGCAACGGGGGAACTTCAGAGCTTGCCACCCTGATATTTTATTCTTTCTATGAGTCTCCCTGAGATACTATAGCAGTAGTGTCATTATTATACCCCGACAACCTAGGATTTTCTAATGGCAAACTTCCATCCGCAGCTCTCTTATTCTTCGCCAACATTTTTCCACCAATCACATGCACCTCCGAACCTTTAGTTCTCGACCTTTTCAGCCCTGCTTCTTGAAATAGTGTACTTAAACTATCTTGGTCAATAGCTAAGTTATCGATCCAGCCAAAAAATACTCTCCTTATCTTATACAATTCCTTGTCTACTTCAACTTTCTTCCCGGCCTCCTTCAAAACTGTAAAACAGAAAAACACAACAAATTACATATATTTGCCTTACTCAAATTTGTATTTAAACTTAACCAATTACGTTACCTAACCACAGACCTGGATGAAACTCTTTTCTTTTTAACAGCTCCCCAGGATCTTTTTGATCGAACTCATAGTTTCCAGACACCAGTAGACGTTCGTCGGTGTATCGGCCTCCAGTTGACACTATGTCATAAAACATCGGCCTCTTCAAGAACCTCGCCAAGTAACGATACCCTTTTAACTTTGGGTTCATTTTTAATGTGTAGTGCGCACACAAATCATCTACTATTATTAACTCCTTAAGTCGACCGTTTATTGCACCACATACCCTAAACAAATCATATACATTTGGGTTGAATTAACCAAGGGCTGCATTAAAAAAGTTCATTAACTTTTTTCGATCTGCCCTGAGGAAAAGTTTAAAACCTTTCATTATTTGTTCTCGATGAACCAAAATACCATTCAAAGGTATTTCCTGATCGAACATCTCATACCGATTCTCTCCAACCTTATGTCCCCAGGAATACTATATTTTTCTTAAAACTTAAGATCACTTTCGTCTCTAGACCCTATCCATAGCATGCTTCCTCACCCCCCCTCTCATCTCTTCCCCATCCCCACTTCATTCTCGATTACTAGCTTGGGGATCGTGATCCACATCCCTTTCCGTGACCTCCTCAGATAACTCGATACCATTGGGTGCCACCCTAAATTGCTCCACATCCTATATCTGTACTACTTGCCCCTACTCTATACCTCCCTCCCATTTTCCAGATACAGGTCCTCACATCAATCATCAAAGGCTCTATATTTTCGAGACTCCGGTATATATCTTTCTCATCATTTAAAGTTGGTTTAGCCATTTTAAAGAACCTGCCAAACAGATTCTATATTTTTAACACAGTTAGTATCTATCATATGTGATACATATATAAGTTCATAAATTCATAGTCATCTCGTTGTCGAAGATTCTTCTCAAACGTATCATTTACTTTATTGTCTGCTACTATCATTTTATATTGTTTAAATACAGTTCTCGATACAATAACATTAATTCATATTCCTATCTTCATTAAACTTACACATTACTTAGTACTTGTTACATTTTATTTTTCAATTTAATCTTCGACAAACATTTTAATCTATTTTCATCATGGTCAAATTTCAGGAATCCCAATAGTTTCAGGAAGACGCTTCACCTTTTTCCTGCCAAAACACCATCATTCAAATATTATGGATTCCCCTTCTCTGGCACTAAATCTAGTCCAATCCCAACAAATAAGAAAATATCCGACAATCTCGCCGTATCACAACAACGATTTTTGTAATCGCGCCGTACCTACTGCGCCACTAACCAATCCCTCTATCTCTCTACTCATCTCCACCAATTCTAGCATAACCCAAACCGGAACCCATCCATAAAATCCCTACGACTCCATTTCTTCCACCTTCACACCATTACGAATCACAGGAACAAGTATTTCCTCCAACTACTACTCCATGAAACACCTAACGCTATTCTTTAAATCCTATCTAGCTATCATTCGTTTCACATTCAATTCAACACACAACAACATTCATTATCTTCCTATTCTTCATCTATAACATCAATCATTCAAAATCACAAATAAACAAGAATAATCACTAACCTTGTTTCTGCGCTGCTTCTGTATCCCCATCTCGCCTGCCCGCCTCTTTTCAATCTATACGTTAATCTCTCCTCCTTCGCAATCGTATCCAACACTCCCACAATGACCAACAACAATTCACTCTATAATTATTTTTTGTTTTTGAAAAGTGAACAGTCACCTACCTCTACCCTATTTATAGACCCCATGTGACTGTTCGCTGTACCACTTCGTGACTGCTCAGTTCCCCAACGTAATGCCTCGTGCATTGTTTCTCGCTTCTTTGACTCTTTACCTTCTCACCTCTCAAACAAATAAACCTCTACATTCGTGCTTCAATCTTTCCATATCTCGAAGAGTTACTTTGGATACATTAATACCACCAGAGCACGGCCTATCTTCTCAAATAGATGATCTACATCATATTATATTGTATTTTATACTATCACCTAAAGGAACACATCTTGCCATAATCATCTTTCATGTTTATTCCCCTATTTTTTTATTGTACCTACAAATTCCTATATTTTTGGGATTGTATTTGACAACATCACCAATATCACCATATTCAGCAATAATTCATTTCAGCACATTATCCATTTCCCAAAATTAAGCAAGTACAACTTTCATTCGACAAGTGATACACATTAATTCATTCCACAAACATCAATATCATAGTTACATTCCTCACCATTAATAATTCCTTGCAACAAACCCCCTTTACAATATTAAAACTTTATAAATCCCTCGCTGCAGCTTCATCTTCCCTCTTCACCAGCATCTTTGCTCGAGTCCACATTCTGCCACAGCGTTCAGGATGATTTCAAAATTATAATCTGACGTAAATCTTAAAGTACTCCTCAACTTCCTTTGCTTCTGCCTCACTCATACCGCCATAATTAGGCTCCTCCGAATCTTCCAGATACATATCACAGTTCCAAGATCCAAAATATCCTGTATACAGTACCCAGTACAACGTCTGCACACGTTTAAACACACCATCATGGTTCTGAGCTCTCATCTTCACCATCTCGCATGAATGCCTCACCTCTACAATGCCATACATATTTATACACCCTCCATTCCTGGTTCAACTCACTGCATTTATTCTTCCTTGGAACTCTTCAATTTACAAGTCCCGTCAAAATCTCTCAAAATCCATTCCTGACCCGACACGGTCAAATATCTTTGACTTTTTACACATAAACAAAAAATTGACGTAGATATCTTTTACTCTACTCATACTACAACGTACTTGATAAACAATACACATTTTGAAACTAACTTCGACAAAAATATTTATATCTTTAAATAAATTGTTTATTACATTCGATATCTCTCTTACATTGCATTTCATACATTCGACATCTATCTCACTTGTCATTTCTTACGTTTGACACTTTCATCTTTTGATTACATTATATCAAGTTAAAATCTCTTATTACATTCGACTTACCTAACTAGTTACTTTGTTGTCTTTTCACCAGAACCTGACATTAAAGCCTTCTTTTAGTCCTCGAAGCTCAATGAATCTCAAGTCACTGAACTTCTAAGAGATACTTCAGTAGAAAGAGCCAGTAACAAATTATAAGCCAACTTAAACGTTTAGCAAGATCCTTGGACGCCCATCTAACCTTCTAATCTACATCATCAACGCACACAGCTATCCCTTCACCCTCGCATGATGATATAATTGCTTCCAACAAATATACATCGTCTCTTTTTTTATCTTGTTCCCACCCCAGTGAAATGTTGTGATCACATGCCGGCTTCCCATCAATCTGTTTGCGCCAGATTTCTCCATTCGATTGATCACCGTCTTCAATCCCAGAATACGCCATAAACCACACTTGGGGTGGCATCTCTCCACCAACCACCATCACCCCCCCCCCATAATGCCCTATTTATGCCTATAATCCTTCCACCAGATTTAGTGTACCGCATTTATTGCGCTTCGGGAATAACTTGACCAGATACAGTTCTTTTGACCTCATAAATGACCCAGACGATTCATCTTTTCATTCGGTAACCTTTTCAAATTCCAAAGGTCTTCTCAACATAGCCACCAGTGCTTCTGTCGAGAATAGGGAGATTGTTGTAGCATATTCCTTAGATTCATCAAGAATAAGCCAACATAGTGTAGTCGAAGAGATATTATTGTCGAAGATAGCTCTGTACCTATAAGCCAGCACATTGTAGTTGAAGATAACTCAATATTCTAAAAGATATAATAAGTCCTCGACAAGTTCGTCCCCTCCCCCAGAATAGGAAATTGTTTCTTTTTTGTAAAACTGCTTGTATCCACTATAAATACAGGCAGAGAATAGATTATTCAAGACCGAGAAATCTTTATACATTACCAATTACAACCTCTTAAACCTACTATCATTCCAAAACTCTGTAATAACTAGCAACGTAGTAAATTTCATATAAATACCATCCTCGCGGTCGTAGTTTTTCTCAACTTTTACTGAGTTTTCCACGTAAAATCTCATTTATCTAGTTTATTACAGCCTCTTTACAAATAAGTATTGGCGAAGATTTCCCTCCTGGAAAATCCGCTACTACAGATATGTTTCCATTATCTGTTGATATCTGAGGCAGAGCGCCGTAACGGTCTTCAGCTGCTGGCGGAGGAGGTTGTTACAACTGAAGATGATGTAGCAGGCATTCGACCGAGGGAGTCATGTCAGTATATAGCTAATGAGTGGGCCTTGTTAAAGAAATGAGGCCTTTTGCCTATCTCTAACATGTGAGGAGGTGAGGATGATGCAGAGGATCATTATCTTCCATGGACTATAGATTTTGGCCATAAAGAAGATCTTTCGTCTGTGAATTTCCATTTTTAAATGTTTGCTAGACATTGCTACAGGGGACCTGGGTTTGATAATTGCTTTTGTGCTGGCTATTAAGAGATAGTTTGGTTTACCTTCTGATGTAACTGTGAAAGTAATTTGTATAGGGCTTATATGTAAATATTAAGTTGGAGGGAGTTGATTAGAACATTGTGTAATTTGTAAAGTATTCTGTAGTAGATAATTTTGAACTTAATTATATTTTTGTTCCCTTAACATGATCTTTTGGCTTGAGCTTGCTTGTATAATTTTTTGTTTCTATAATAAGCAGCTATAACATGGGTGGTTATGTATCATCAGTATGATAGTAAATGGTAGTGAGGGATGAGGTTTGAAAATTTAGAGGAGTTTGAGGATGTTATGATATGGAAGGTAAGTAAGATGATTTGGTGGGAATAACTATATGTTGTTTTCTGGTATCTGGTTATTCGAGCTGGATGTTAGTGTTCTGTGAACTGTGAGGAAGGGTGTATAAGCATCTATAGGTGCAACTGCTGGATTGGCTTTATCTTGTGTGCTGTCATTTGGATATTTGCTCGTACAAATTATGAGGGGATAGTCTATGATATGGAAATAATGATCTTCTCAAGATATTTCTAGAATTAATGCAGATCTTTTGTCATTCCGCGAAGTGCTCTCGAATAATATATTTTTCTGCCAAATCAGTAGGGTGATATTTTTTATGATCTTCTTGGTGGCTATAAAATCATGAATCTTGGTTGTTTATTATTTGTAACTTCCGTGGTGAGAATTAAGCTCTGTAGATAGGGTGAATAACCATGGTGATGACTCGTGCTCAGCGTGTACATCAGGCAGCAGAAGGTCAGTTCCAGATCAAGGTTGTGGAACTTTGGGAGTGGTATTTTTGTCGATTTCCGTATGATGTTGTCCTCCCTGAATGGTCACTGAATCTGACCGAACTAGACGATGAAAGTAAGCATATAGAGTATGATCGCTTCTTCTGGTGTGATGTGTTTTGTAGGTTATTACTGAGTACTACGGTATGGGAGTTTATTGTTCGTCAGCTCGTATGTGACAAGATTGTTGAGGAGGATCCACGGGCAGCGAATGGAGAGATAATTCAGTATGGGGAGGTGCACCATTGAGGCTACTACAGATGTGACTAGGGGGATTGGTAAGCTCAAAGCGTAGGAGTGCGAAATACATAATCTACTTTTAGGTATTCTGTTGTTGAATAACTATAAGAGATATTCAAAGAGAATAAAGTAATATGATGTTTTAATATGATTGAATAAAGTATTTTGTGCGTACGGATATTGTGGAGGACAGCTATAGAATTTTAACAACTGTATAGATATCTTCGAATATAGAAAATTGAGCTATTTTAGGAATGTTGTACAATCTGGGTAGAGTATAAAAGTAAGGCAATTGGTCATTTTTGTACTATGTTGAGGAAGAGGTGTAGAACTGTTAATGGCAGACAATAGAGACAGACGAGGTAACGGTAGGCGTTATCACAGAAGTCATGATGGTGTTTTGAAATGAAAAGATGTGCCTGTAGCAACAATGGGGATGGCTGACGCGTGTCCAAAAGAGCCATCGTTTCATAAACTGAGGGAGAGTATAAAAACTCGACTCTATTTCCCTCATAAATTATCTGCAGTTTCAGAAATATAAAAAGGTGATCTAAATCTTATTGTCAAGGAGAGAAGATGTTTGAGTGCTGAGTGTATTTTGAGAAGGAAATCTTCATCAAGTCATAGAAAATTGTCAGAAAAATGACGGGAGCGCTCATTTTCGAAAAATGGTTCAGGCAAAGCTGAGGATTATTGTTCGGCGAGTACAGGGTGGTGATTTAAACTCTGTCTGTTTGATTTATGAGTAATCTGTTTCATGTAGTAATTTGTATGATTGTTTTGCATATGTTGGGTTTTGGAGATTTCAAAAATACAGATGAGAGAGGCCTGTAGTGTAGGTGTTGTGGTATATGTATTTTACCAGTATAGAAAGAAAATATGTGTTTTTGAGAAGAAGAGGGAAATTTTAAATGAATCAATATTTACTTTTTGGTTTGGGAATTGGGAATATAGACGTGTTGACTGGGTAGAGGGTGGGGTTGTTATTACTATTTGTGATGTAGAGATAATAATTAAATATGTTTCTGTATCTACAGGTTCAGTATGCATTCTAAACCTAGTACCCCACTAGTAAGTTTGTAGTATTGTCCAGTTATGAGGAAACGTCATTTTCAGGGAGGGGGACGAGTGTAGTGTTATGGAGGAAACTTTGAATAGTATAGGGATAACCATAGAGGTTGGGGAACCCAGTTGAACATAGGTGGTGGTGGAGAAGGAGGATAGAAAAGAGAAAGATAGAATCCTTGTCATATACCCAAAGGAGTTAGAAGTAAGGAAAGAATACTTGAAAAATAAAAAGAAATTGCAGGGAGATTGGGTGAGTTATGTGAAGTACTAAGGCCTCTGGTTCAGCGCCTACATCTTCGGGAAAGGGGAGGAGACAGTATATTATCAAGTCCCGTGCTTGGAAAAGTGGAGGAAGGATACAGGTATTGGTGAGGGGGTTAACCTCTCCTATTATAATGGTCCTGGGCTATCAGGCCCGAGTGGTAGATTTTTGTGTTTCTTGAATCAAGTCGTATATGGCCTTATAATTCCTCTGACCAACTTTTAGAAAGGGGTTATGAATGCCTTACAGTGTTGTCCTGCCCAGTTGAATAGGAATATTTATGAAATGATGAGGGTATGTGAGGCACTGAATGAAAAATGGAGGAAGGAAGGGACTGCTAAGCAGTTCGAAGCTGAAGATGTGTTAAAGTTTTATAAGTGGAAGTATATTAAAAATCAAAGTAGTGGTTACCTGTATAGTGATTCGTCTAGGCAAAAATTGTTTGACTTTAAATCTGCAGGTAGACCATGGAATGACCATCTTGTGTGGATAGAGGGCACGACAATGCTTTGACAAGAGAAGCCAGGAGTTTAGCGCTTTGACGGTGATGTTTGAGGCCCAGTCAGCTCGCATTAAAAAGCTCAAAGATGAACTTCTGTTAGAGAAGGAGAGGAGGACTGAAGGGGCCGTAGCGGCTATAAATTAGTTCGGTATTCTGTCTGAGCATGACAAGCTTATGACAGATTCAGTTACAGTAGCCTTAGTGGAAAGAAACCACTTTATTCAATCCCATTATAACCTTGGATTGAGTGAAGAAGATGTGACACTGGCCTGTAGTGGTAGATATAAGAAGGTGGTGCTCCCTTTGAAGTTTGAAGAGGAAATAATGGTTGATGATACAACTATTTTGCCTGAGAAAGTGTTAGACCTGCCTTCAGGCTGTACAGAGCCAGACTAATTTACTGAGCCAATATTGAACCCTCTAGTAGAACGTATAGAAATAGTTTCTCCTTTGGAGCAGATGTTGAAATCTCCCTCTGAGGTAGACATTAGTAAGAACTTTTAAACGTTTTATAATATCCTGCCTTATGTTTTACAGCTCGTTTGAATTGAATATGATAGTTCTCTGTATAATCGTATACTTTTATTATTTGGAGGGATGTTTAAAATATGTTTTTTGTGAATGTCTGTATTATAACAAGATATCTGTAATCTGTGTTGGAAATAGAGTGATTGAGAAAAACAAGCTCTGAATTGAAGAGGTCGCTGAGTAGAGTGAGAGACTCCGTGGCTCGTGTTTAACAGGTACTTAATAAAACTGAATATGAGATAAGACAATTTAAGTTGAACTCAGAGAGAACTTTTAAAGAGTTATATGATCTATAGTGTAGATATACTAAGATAAAAATATAAAGAGATGAGGTGGTAAGAAAGGAAGTGGAAAGGGAACTATTAGCTCAAAAACCAAAATAATTGACTTATTTTAACGATCCGAGTGATAAGGCGGGATGTTATGTTAGTTGTTCTGACATTATATTTTGAAGTCGAAGTAGATAGCGAACGGGGGTTAAAAGAAGCTTATATAGAGTTGTTAAAGGAGAGAGGTATAGTTCTGGACCCAGCTCGAGTTATGTTTTTAGCTCAAAAAGTATGTAATCATCATAGTGTTAAGGCGAAAAGGTATTTGGCTCGAGCTGGTGTGTCTATTGTATAGGGTAATGTAATAACTTTAACTCATGTGTTTTGCTTTATGTAGGATCGGAGGTCTATGAGAGTTGTATTTTTTAGGATTAGAAAAGAACAAATAGAGGTCCAAAAGATATTAGAGGGCAAATTAAAGGGGTTACAGGAAGAGTTATTGTTGTAAAATGAGGGTCAAAAAAATTACTTTAGCAACGCGATTGTCGAAAGAAGTGGTTGTTCGAATGAAGGTAGAAACAAATTTGAGGGCTTTTGGTGTTTTGCAGAAAGACACACGTCAACGGCTACATAAAGCACAAATAACATTGAAGGATCATTTATATCCATCGTGAGCAAAGGTCATTACTCAAACAGAGCACGAGTGTCATATAGACAGTGTTATAGAATTTTATGGGGGAGAACTGTCTAGGGTAGAGAACGATTTTAGGAAGTTCGTGATGGGGTGTGGAAAGGATTTTGATATGGAAAACTCCAAGGCTGAGAACATGTGGTTTGACAAAGGTGATGGAGGAATTGTTGGTGATAAACTCTTTCTGAGGTTGAGTAAACTGTCATCAGAAGAGGGTGAAGATGTGGTCGAAAGCCTGATACCCCGATCGCGGTGGAAACAATGTCCGCAGGAGGTGGTGACTTTTACTACTCTGAAGGATGTGTAAGTAACAAACAGAAAGAGTTTGGGAGATAAAGGGCAGTCTTCCCATTCCTTGAAGAATCGAAAATAGGGTATTCTCGCTTTTCTTTCCCGTCCCTGCATATGTATTAGATCTTTGTATACTGTTAATGATGATATTCGAAATTTGTTCTGTGTAATGATGAATGAAATGGTATATCGATATTATTCAGATACCATGTTCTTGTTTTAAATCTGTTAATTGTGAGATGCAATATGTTGGTACAATCAAATTGCTTATGAATGCAAATTGTGATGACAGGTGGAGTTAGCAGCTGTTCAAAGTTAGTGTGACACTTTACGTGCCCATAGCAAGCAACTGACTGCCGAGTTAAGTTCAAGTCAGGTCACTCAAAAGAGCACTACCAAATTAGTTGAGAGAACGAAGGTGGAAATGGTTAAAGAGCGAGACGTTGGAGCTCGATTGTTTGAGGATCTATAAAAGAAAAAGGTGGATCTAGCCAATGGGCTGAGAAAAATAGAGGAGTTAAGAGAAATTATAAGAAAGAAAGAGGTGGAATTTACATGTAGTTCGAGACAAGCGGGTCAGCAGGGAGCGGAGTTGACATCAGTTAGAGTTCTAATTTTTGAATTGCTGGCAGATTTAGAGGAGGAAAGTAAGAATGCAAAAGACTTGCAACTTCAAGTAAATTTTCTCGATGCGGAGGCTGCTGAGATGCATACGCGAGCTTCAAAGTACAAAGTATTTTGGTTAGTCACTGATGTTCTGATAAAGAAGATGGAGGAGGCCCGTAATAGATAGAACGAAAATATAAATATTGTTTGGAATAAAGTGGTCACGTTAGAGAATACCATACATGGATTGAAGTTAAATGCCTTAGAGTACCTGAATGAAAATAAGAAACTGAGGGATCGAGCACAAAGTTAGATGCGGACTTATTTCAGGCGGAGATGCGTCTTGATAAAATAAGGGTAGAATGGGATGGTCGCGAAGCAGAACTTGAGGGATCCCTGTCTCTGATTTATCATATGGATGAGTTTATGATAATGCTGGAGTCTCGGAATACTACTGTATTGTTAGAGAAATGTCGAGTAGAGGAGCGGTATGAGCATTTGAAGACTTCGTTGTGGGAAGCCCAAATTAAGCTCAGCGAACTTATTCTACCTAAGCAGGTAATGACTGAAATAGGTAGGTGTATGAAGGAGATATGCCAGCAGTGCTATTCTTTACGTTTGAGTTCCAGAGATTGGAAAAAGAAAATAAACTTGTGTATGATGTTGTCGCTGGAAAAAGTATGTAGTGCGATATGGAGGCGATACGGTGTGAGTATCTGGGTCCCATGATAGCCAAAAATTGGGGTTCGAGATAACGTTATTAGAGATGGAAATAAATTGCTATCGGGAGAATGCAGAGTTTATGGTCATGGTTGTACGTACGTTGTCCACCTGACGTGTGGGACCTTCAAATAGAGGTGAAAATTCGAGTGATAGCTCAAGCAAAAGGTAAGATTTAGGGGACGCGATATGTATACTAAACACGTATATTATAGGAAAATAGAATGTCTAGAATGATGATTTATACTAACTTTTATGCCAACGATGCGGTATTAGTCGAACATTTTGTCTAGGATGGGCTCGAGATTATCGATCAAAGGCTACATATAGGGGCTGATCGGTCTGGCCTAAGCAACAAATGATCTGTAAGGAAATGGATGATCAGTTTGGCCAAAGCAGCAAATAATCATAATGTCATCTGATGATCAATTTGGCCGAAGTAACAAACGATTTGTACTATAATAGATGATCAGTTGGCCGAAGTAACAAATGATTTGTAATGTCATGGATGATCAGTTTGTCCGAAGTAGTAAATGATCTATACTGTAATAGATGATCAGTTGGCCAAAGTAGCAAATGATCTGTAAATATCATTGGAAGATAAGCTTGGCTGCAAGCAATCGATTTGTACTATAATAGATGATCGGTTTGGCCAAAGCAACAAACGATCTGTACCTGTATATAAAAGTACTATTGGATATATTAGAAAAGTACCTAGTGTAGGGCACATCGAACAAAGTATTTCATTGGTACAAGATGACGTACGATGAATGGTCGGTAGAGTACTATATAAAATAGTAAATATCACTCAAATGTATTGGATCGAACATAAGTCTTTCATTGATGTAAGATCGTCATACAAGATGATGGATGATTTGTAGAAAAGTACACTGTGATGGAATTATTATCTTCGATACAACTTCAGTCTCCTCGTGTTCCAAGGGTTAGGTATTTGTTCCCCATGTTCAGTGGCAAGATCGTAAGAACCCAGACCGTTTTATTCAACAACAACAAAAAGGCCTCCCAATTTTTAGACAGCTCCTAGCGCTTGCTTCTTTTCTGTGTTTAGGAATTCTTGTAGGACGAGGTCCTCGATCCGAATCTCTGTGACGAACGCGCTTGTTATATGATGTGGGTTAGAGCTTGGTGGTATCTTCCCAAATCATGATTGCCTT
The DNA here is from genome assembly GCA_014058105.1 of Kingdonia uniflora. Taxonomy (NCBI): domain Eukaryota; kingdom Viridiplantae; phylum Streptophyta; class Magnoliopsida; order Ranunculales; family Circaeasteraceae; genus Kingdonia; species Kingdonia uniflora. The sequence goes on along the minus strand of JACGCM010000870.1, from coordinate 9,521 downwards.
GTCTCTAGTTTCTTTAATCCAATTCAGGTTACATGCCAACTGGTACTCATTCTCTTCATCCATCATGGTATGGTCACGAATGGATGATGATACTGAGTGGGAATGATGGCTTCTATAATGTAAGCCAGGAGAAACGGTGTACATTTCGTTGATACACAAGGTGTTGATCGGTAAGCCCATAGCACATGTGGTAATTTCAGGACCCAATTGCATTTTTTCTCTGTCAAGCGCCTTTTTATTCCATCCATGATAGTTCGGTTAGTGATTTCGGCCTGGTAATTTCCTTATGGGTAATACGGGTTAGAAGGAGAGTGTATGATGTTATGTTGATTGTGGAATTTGACGACTCTGGATCCAACGAACTGAGGTCCATTGTCGATTCTGATAAGATGCGGGCAACCGAACTAGATAATGATAGTTTCCCAGATGAATTTGATGACTTCATCCTCTTGTATGCGACACAGAGGAACTGTTTCTACCCACTTAGCGAAGTAATTCGCTGCTACTAACAGATGTTTCTATTTTCCTGGTACAGTGGGAAATTCTCCTATAAGGTCGAGGGCCCATCATTTAAATGGCCATACGACATTGTTAGAATGGAGTTCCAAGGCTGGAGCTCGAATTTGGGGACCATGACGCTGGCAGGCATCGTACTTGCTAGCGAGTTCGATGGCTTGAGATTTTATTTTAGGCCAGAGGACTCCTTGGGTAAGAGCTTGATTTGCGATAGATCATCCCGCCGCATGGGAGCCACAAGTCCCTTCATGGAGCTCATGCAAGAACTTTTGTGCTTCTTTGTTCGACAAACATTCAAGGTATGGTCCTATGACTGAGATTTTGTAAAGGAGACCATTGTCCACGATGTATCACTTAGCATTATCAAGTATGCATCTCCTTTCTGTGGGATCTGTAGGGAGTTCGCCATCAAATGTATTTTTAGTCTCAATATACTTGAGGTAAGGTCATCTCCAAACGTTCTCATACTTTTTAATGCCCCAAGAATTAACAGAATTCGAGCTTCTGATGTTAATACTGGGGGTGGTTGATACTTCAATCTTTACATAACGGGCTTCAGTACCAAGTATTCCTACCAGATACGAGAGAGAATCTGTATGCCAATTCTCCCTGCGTGATAAATGATCGATAGTAATTCTTTTGAATATGCTTATCCTGTCGGCTACTGCTACCACGTAGTCAACCATTTTTTTGCTCTTCTAGAACTTTTCTGTATAATGGTTCACAATGATTAATGAGTCTGTATAGACAGATAATTCAGAAACTCTAATTTCTAAAGCCATATCTAGACCGCGAATCATGGCTTCATACTCGGCCTCATTGCTGGTTGCTTCAAAATTGAGCCTGACTGCTTTCTCGATCCTATCATTAGAAGGTGTGATAAGTACGATTCCGATCCCTTCTGAGTTATCCAGTCTGACCTTTCTTTAAATTATTCTTCATGAATATCCGCACTATCTTCTTCCCAATTAGGATCTTCTACGGGGAAGTCCATAAGAAAGTTTGCTACTACCTAACCCTTTTCAGAATGTATTGGTTCAAAATGAATGTTGTGTTCGCCAAGAGTGACTGACCATTGTTGTACTCATCTGGATTTTTCTCGTTTGGATTAGATTTCTCGCAAAGGATAATTAGTCGCCGCTCGAATTGAGTGGGCTTGAAAGTACAGTCTCAATTTTTATAATATGTAGACGAGAGCAAATACTAGTTTCTCGATCTTGGTATATCGTGATTCTGCTGGAGTGAGAGTTTTGTTGATGAAGTAGACAGACTTCTCCGTTTTCCTGTCAAGTTGAATGGGAACATAACTTAAGGATTCATCAGTAACTATAAGATAAATGGTGAGTTCTTCCTCTTTGCTAGGTGTACTCATCACTGGTGGTAAACCCAAGTAAAGTTTGAGTTCTTGAAACACTCCTTCACACTCTGATGTCCACTCGATCTCAGGATCTTTCTTAAGCTTCTGTTTTATTGTCCCTTTGCACAATAAGTTAAACAACCATCGACAGCGATCCAAAGACTTTAAATGAAATGGTTTATTGTGGCAATCTTGTCTGTTAACTTTTTGACATTTTTCTTTGTTTTTGGAGAAGGCATAGATAGTAATGCGTGAATACGATCTAAGCCAGCTTTGATACTATGTTTGTTGATTAAGTGATCCAAGAATTTCTATGACTGGACTTCAAACTTACATTTATTAGGGTTGAGTCTCATGAAATGGAGAATTTTGAAAGTTGTGCGTAGATCTGCAATATGGTTTTCCTCTTTAAAACTTTTACATAACATATCATCAATGTAGACCTCCATTGCCTTTCCAAGATGATCTTTGAACATCTGCGTCATCAAGCATAGCTAAGTAGCTCTTGCATTCTTGAGATCGAATAGCATGACCTTATAGCAATATAGGTCGTGTTATGTAATAAAAGTTATTTTCTCTTGATCTTCAAGTTGCATGGGTATTTGATTGTAGCTGGATGTGGCATCCATCATAGACAGAAGCTCGTGTTTTACAGTAGAATGGAGTAGGTGGTTTATGATAGGTAGTAGAAAACTATTCTTTGGAGTATGTTTGTTGAGGTCCGTGAAGTCCACGCACACTGTGATCTTGTCATTCTTCATTGGGACCGCGGCAATGTTTAATATCCATTCTGGGTAGTTGGCCTTTTGGATGAAGCTGACTTTGATAAGTTTTTTGATTTCTTTATTAACTTCGTCTCGGAGTCTTGGTGCTAAAGTTCACTATTTTTGCTTGACGGCTTCGACTTTTTCTTTCAGATTGAGCTTATAGCAAGCCAGATTTGGATCAATGCCCGACATTTCATGAACTGTCCAAGTGAAGGCATCACTATTATCTTTGAAGAATTAGATGAGTGTTTTGCGCCCTGTTGTGGGCAGAAGAGTACCGATGAGTGTCCCACGTTTGTCGCCATTGATCTCGACGTACTCTGTAGGTTCTACGCTGGGCAAATGGTGTTTTGTAGAGTTTACTGTATAGTTTTCTGTAATGTTCCCTATCATATTCTGTAATTGCTATGCCAGCTGTGATTTTGCTTGTTCTGGTACAATGGTAACAAAATTTTCACATGCTCGAGCTAATTTCTGGCTGCCTTTGATTTTATAGACGTCACCGTTCCATTCAAAATGTAAAGCCAAATGATAAGTTGATGGGATAGCGCGTATATTGTGTAACCAGCAACGTCTCATTATCCCTAAATAACGGGACTTGGCATTAACAACATAAAAGACCACGTCGAGAGTTATTGGTCCTACCGTGATGAGAAGTATAATCTTACTGACTCGTTCCTCTTTAGATTCGTTGAATCCACAAATATCAATATCGCTAGGCTGGACTTTGTCGGTCGGCCCCATTTGATCGATCGTGCTTTAAAACAATAGTTCGATAGTGCTACCAGTATCTATCATCATCGTGTGAAGTACCATATTTCATATTTTAACATGATCACCAAGGCATCATGGTGAGGAAAGTTGACATATCGAACATCACAATCATCAAAAGAAAATCTTGTGCGCTGAGAGCTGGATACTGGAAGTAAACGAGCTTTTTTGTCCTGCATGCATAAATTGTGACATTGGCCGACACGTATCGTTTTGCACCTGTTTGACTCTTTGGCGATCTGAGTCTCAGTGAAATGGCAGTGTGAGATATGGTTAAATGCTTCTCAACCTTTGGTTCTTTGATTCGTACAGCTTCTGTAGGTTTTTGTAAGTCCCATTCATATAACTCTCAATGTCCATGATGTACTCGTGCATTCACGCATTTGTGAAAATGTATTCCATCAATCGTTGTAAGGCAAAATAGTGTTCTGTCTTATGATGTTGAACCTTGCGATGAATGCAGTATGGTTTGTTCTCAATAGGTTAAAGATACTGTGCATTATGGAAGAATCTATCTTTCTGTAGTATAGGATAAACACTGGTTATGGTCACGTTCATCTTTGGAAGACAAGGTTTCGGCAAGTTACTCCCCATTCGAGGTCGTTCGTCATTGGACTTTGTTCGTTTCCTGTCTTCTCAATGATCCGCAGTACGGTTATAATCTCGATTGGTTGACTGATCTCGAGCTGTCAATGTTGATTTCTGAGATTTCTGAGGAGACTGCCTGTCAGATACCATTCGCTCCAGGTTGATATATTCGTTGACTTTTTTTAATCATGTCTTCCAATGTTGCCGGCATGTTTAGGATGAGGTATTCCTTTGCCCTACCGTCGACGAGTAAAGCGTTGGTAAAAGATAAAATGGTGATCTTCTGGTCGAGACGATCTACTTTTTGAGCTAACTCCAAGAACTTTTTAGTAATCATTTTGAGTTTCTCTCCTAGCATCAGTTTGAGGCTGAAAAGAGAATATAGATTTTTCTTCCTTGTCTCTGTTATATGAGTAATTATTGATGAAGAGTTCGCATAACTGTTCGAAAGTTGTGATCGATCCTTTGGGTAGTATGTAAAACCACCGTAAGGGTTCGCCTGATAAGCTGGTAGGAAAGAGCCGGCATAGGATGTGGTTGGACGTGAAATATAGACCTAAAGCGTCTTATAACTCTTAGACGTGCTCCACTGGACCAGTTCCTTTGTATTTTCGGATCTTTGGGGTATAAAACCCTGGGGGGACCTTGCCATCCAACAGCTCTTGTGCGATCGGGATCTTCTATAATCTATTGTGGATTCCTTTCGTCAGAGTCTGAGTTTCGAGTAACTTTTTGATACATATGTTGACATGTTCCTGAGTCGCACACTGTCGAACGGCAGTGACTGGGCGTGTGACGCATCCTTTTCCAGTAATGTGGTCGCCACTCACTTCACTTAAACATTCTTTTACCAGAACTCAAACTCTTCGAGGTGGATTATCATTCTGTCTGACTCCCGCCAGGCTGCCATCTACTTCTTATTGGATGTCCTGGATCGGGATGGGCTCAATTTCCTGTTGTTGATGGTTAGATCGAGTGCACCTCCTTTATGATTTCCCTTCTGAGGAGGTCCTATTCTGTCATGAACGGAGATTCGTGAGCCTTCAGGTTGCATAACTTTGTTCTTCTGGATGGCGACCTGCTGACCCTGTAGAACCCTTAATACGTCATGTACACTCGTAAGTTGTTGCTCCAGAGCTGCACATCTTTCAGTGTCAAAATTCAAAGTAGAACCCGGATTTGCTAGTATGACATTCTTGTCTACCTGAACGATTGGCATGCTCTGAACTGGAGGTCACATTCTAAAAAAAGATGATCAGCGGCATTTTAAGACGATGGATTTGAGAACTTTGATTGTCACAGACGGCGCCAAATGTAATAGCCTAATTTTGGGATTAAGACTTAGCCTTTCCACCAGATGTAATCAGAATACTAATAATAACTAACATAAAATTTTAGCGTGGAAAACCTTTGAATAGGTTAAAAACCACGACCTCTCTTAAGAATTTTAGAAATAGAGAAATGTAATTGAGAATGCTAGCTATTACAAGGAGTTCTGTAGAGACTTTCTTAATATGAAGATTGTATCCTTTATCTGTAGTTCTATGGACCTATTTATAGGTCTTATAATATGAGCATTCGACGACCATTAAGTCCCATAATGACGGATGTTACAAACTATAAGTGAGATATTCTTTGACGAGGTTGTGTAACATTTTGATTTCTTAACTACATTGTTTTGCTAATCTCAATGCATTTGTAATCCTCATCTCTTTAAAGATGAGCACCCCAGCAAAACTTATTTTGCTAATCTCACTGCCTTTAAGAGAGGAGTACCCTAACAAAATCTTTGCTTAGTCAGCATTTTGGTTAAAAACATTTTTTTTTAAGTTTTCAATGCCAGAGACCTAGTGTCTATGAAAAAAAAAAAACAAAAAAAAAACTGAATAAAATAAACTTCTGAGTTCCCAGCGCTAGGGTCCTAGCGAAGTTGCTGGTATTGCGTTTCTATAACATACAAACGGATAAGGGTCCTTGCTTGATGAGTAATATTGAAAGTTGTTGGCCTTGCGTTTCAATAACATACAAAGCGATTTTTTTTTTGCCAAAATATCTCTTCTTTTTTGGAATTTTGATAAGGAACAAAGAAGCAACTATCGAATTAGCCAACAATTAGCTCTCTTTCATAGATGATTGAGATGGAAATCTCAAATCTTCATCCTCCCCTTGCACCTTTGGATTTTAAAACTTAAACAGATTTAACAAAACCTGAAATCATCTGTCCTTGGAAGATACTCGAACCCTCAAACCTAATAACAAATCCTTTTGATAGGACCTATTATAATCGACATATTGATTCTCTTCAAGGGAATATTCCTCCAATTTGATAAAACACAACTTAACTTTTCCTACCTTTTATTTAAATAGGAGTACATCTTATATAGATATAGGAATAACTGCTTAAAGTAGTTCTAGACAGTTACATAATGAAGATAACTGCAACACACATAGAATAGAACTATTTATAACTGTAGAACTACAAATGGCAGGGTCCTAACATCCAGCCCTCCTTGAAGAGTAGACTTGTCCTCAAGTCTGAAAGTTTGGAAAGCGAGCAACAAAGTCAGCATAATCTTTCCAAGTTGAGCCATCATGGGTTAGGCCTTCCCAATGGATCAACAAGCGCGTAACAGGCACATTCATCTTTTTGTAAATGCCACGATCCAGTATTTGAAATGGCTTCCAAGTAAGATCTTTATCAGTTGAAGCTGGTGGAAGAAGGGGTGTAGCTTGAATGTGAGAGCCAAGTTTCTTTTTGAGGCATGAGACATGGAAAGTAAGGTGTATGCGACAACCAGGTATGCCACATTGCCAATCCAAGATAGAATTTGAAAAGGTCCATAAAAACGAGGAGGAAGTTTATAAGTTTCACTTAAAGAGAGGGTTAGTTGGCGATAGGGTTTTAAGCGTAGAAAAAGTTCAATCATTAACATCAAAAACTCGCTCGGTCCTCTTTTTTTTTGATTTGAATAAAGTTTCATACGTGTCGGGAAAATGTGAAATTGTCCTTAGTATCTTCAAGATTGAATCCCGGTCATGAAGTGCCAAATCAGTAGAGTAGACTGCGGTAGTTACCGGTAAATAAGAATCAACACGTGGAGATGGGTGACCATAAACAGTTTCAAAATAAGTCATCTTAATAGAAGCATGATATGAGTATTATACTACCATTCTACCCCAGGTACCTTGTTCAAGATGAGGGGTCGCTCACTAGTAAAACAACGCAAATAAGCTTCAAGAGAACGATTACCACCTCCATTTTCCCATCCGATTGCGGGTGATAGGCAGAACTTCAACATAGTTGGGTACTTGCATCTCAAGAAGGCTTCCCAAAAATGGCCGGTAAAGATGGATTCGCGATCATTATAATTGTTTGGGGCATACATGAAGTTTTGCAACGTCTCTTAACAAAAACTTCAGCAACCAAGGAAACGGAATATACTCGTGTAAAAGAGGGCCGAAGTGAGCATATTTTGACAGGCGATCAACTACAACCATGACAGATGCTTTTCGAAAAGATGGTGCAACCAATCGATGAAATCCATAAAATATCAATCCATATCTGATCTAGAATTTTCAGAGGTTGGAGGAGGCCTTGAGGAGAAACCAATTCAGCTTTGTTGCGTTAACAAACATCACATTCGGCAACAAATTGCTTTGTCGCTCTTCTTGAGGCCTTTCCAATAAAAATTTGTGATATCCTTTTGTATGTACGTAAGAAGCCCGAGTGACCACCAATAGAGGAGGCATGAAACTCTTCCAAAAGTGTAACACACCACGAAGAAGAAGAAGAAGAAGGGATGACTATTTGGCCACGATGATGAAGAATACCTTCAGCAAAAGAGTAATGTGAATCGAGTGATGAAGAATGTTGAATTTGGTTAATGATGGCAAGAGTATCTGGATCTTTGTAAGAGTCACATCGAATGAGTGAATTACGGAGAAAATAGGCGATGATATGGTAAAGATTTGAGCACCATCGGATTGGCGAGAAAAGGAATCGGCGATGGTGTTCTCGAATCCTTTTCGGTAAATGATTTCATAATCGTATCCAAGTAACTTGGTCACCCATTTTTGTTGTTCGAAGGAAGACACATGTTGCTCCAAGAAATATTTGAGACTCCGGTGATCGGTAAGGATTTTAAAGTGGCGACCCAGTAACTATAACCTTAATTTGTTAACGGCAAAGATGATCACCAATATCTCCTTGTCGTAAATTGAAAGGTTCAAGTTCTTTCTAGATAAGGCTTTACTTACAAAGGCAATGGGCGTGCTTCTTACATCAAACAGCCCAATACCATTCTATAAGCATCAGTTTTGAGAATAAAGTCTTTGGTGAAATCTGGCAAAGCTAAAAAAAGAGAGGTGTCGTGCTTTGTTTCAGTAAATGAAATGCATCTTCAGCGCCGTGAGACCAAGAGAAAGAGTTCTTTTTCAACATGCTAGTCAATGGAGCAGCAACCTCCCATAATCCTTCATGAAATTGCAATAATGACCAGTAAGGTCAAGAAAGCCTTTTAAAGCCTTTGGAGTCGAAGGCTTTGGCCAATCAATGACAGAACGAATTTGCAGGGCTAACTTCTACTCCTGATTGGGAAATATAGGACCCAAGTAACAACATAGAAGAAATACCAAAGTTGCACTTCAATTTTGTGACATACAATGATGTTGACGAAGACATTCCAAACCCAAGAATGGTGTTGAACATGTTCCTCCATTGAAAGACTATAAACAAGTATATCATCGAAAAATACGAGTAAAAACCTCCTTAAATAAGGCTTAAATTAAAGATTTCATTCATTAGACTCTGGAAGGTGGCAGGTGCGTTGGAAAACCCAAAGAACATAACAAGAAACTTGTAGTATCCATCATGTGTTCGAAAAGTTGTTTTTGGAATGTCTGGTTCATGAAGACGAATTTGATGATAACCGGACCGAACATCAAGCTTAGAAAATACAACGGCTTCATGTAATTCATCCAGAAGTTCATCGATCATTGGAATTGGATATCGGTCTTTAATTATAATGGAATTGAGGGCGCGATAATCTATACACATTCGCCAAGAACCGTCTTTTTTGCAAACTAATAAAACTGAAGAAGAGTAGGTGCAAACACTAGGACGAATCAGTCCAGAATGAAGCATTTCTTTGACAATTTTTTTGATCTCTGACTTTTGAAAATAAGGATATCGATAAGGATGCAAATTGGTTGGTGAACTATCAGGTAATAATGGTACTCGGTGGTCGTGAGATCGCGAAGTGATAGGCATGAAAAGTGCCTAATTTTTTCCTTCAATTTACATTATCTAGGAACTTATTTTATGTTTCACTGGGCATAATTGAAGTATGTTTGACTATTGCAGGTAAAGAAACATTTGTGATCAAACCCTTTTTAAAGCCCAACTCTTACAAGCTAAAGAGCTGCTAGAGATGATTTGTTGTCAAGAGCTATTAGAGATGACCTTGTACCAAGAGCTGTGAAGCTGCTAGAAGATTAGTAGTCAAGCCTAGATAAAAGGTCTA
>JACGCM010000339.1:0-266918 GCA_014058105.1 Kingdonia uniflora | reverse complement strand
CGGCCAAGGCATGTCACAAATTGGTCATCAACATCAGTGCCATAACGGTCAAATAGAAATAGCGGCGACTATCACCTCAACTTCGAGATGAAGTTAACATGGAGATTAAGAAATTAATCAAAGTGGTATTTATTCGAGAAGCAAAATATCTAGATTGGATATCAACATCGTGTGTCCAAAGAAGAATGGAAAAGTCTGAGTTTGTATAGATTTACCGATCTAAACAAACATACTCCAAATGACGTTTCCTATTCCCGATATTCATCAATCTTGATTCCACAGTAGGTCACGAACTCCTATCTATGATGGACGCTGCTTCTGGATACAATCAGATTCCATCTTGGAAGAAGATCAAGAAAAAAACCTCTTTATAACGAAGAGGACTTTACTGCTACAAAGTAATGCCATTCGGACTAAAAAATGCAGGTGCGACTTATCAACGGTTGATGACTACTACGTTCAAAGCACATCTTGGGAAAGTCGTGGAAGTCTACATTGACGATCTCTCTGTGCAAGAGGGTATACAGTCCACCAACTACATTACAGATCTTAAAAAAATATTCAATATTCTTCGATCGTATAAGAGCATCTCAATCCTGACAAGTATCAATTGGAGTATATTTAGGTCAATTCTCAGGCCATCTCATTAGCAAGAAAGGGATTGGGGCCAATCCAGATCATATTCGGGATCTCCTCAACATGCTATCCTAAAAAGATAAAAGATGCATAGAAAATTACGACAAGATTGCCGCTATTAATCGATCGTTTCAAAATCTCAGACTGCTATCGTTGGCTATTTTTACTACTCCACAGTTGTACCAAGTGAGGAAAAGTTAGCCAAATACAGAGGCTCAATGGACATCAGAAGCGTAACAGCTTTTATGATCTCAAAACCTATTTAGGGAGGTCATCATAATGAGTACCCTAATAGAAGAAAATCAAGAAGCCGGTACTTCATCATCAAACCTCACTCCAGCGGAAATGAGGTATTATAAAATTGAGAAAATTCTTACGAGGGAGCGAGCTAAATGGATTACAAAACCCTTACCCTCAAAGAATTTGATGAGCGAGCTAAATGGATTAAAGTAAAGGGTAGAGACTTCTCACAGATGGTCAGCAGGACCGCAGGGTCAGAAATTAGAATCGTATGATTACCCCTTCCAAACGACAGAATGGAGAAATCAATCCGCTTAGATTTTGAAGCTCCTCCACAATTTCACCGAATGCGAAGTACTCATATCATGGAATCGACCTCGCACTTAAGCTCGGTGTTCCAAAACTCTTAGTTTACACAGATTTACTACTCATCGTCTACTATACTCTGAGCAGTACAAGAGAATGACAATGATGCGAATAGCAGCCTTATGCAGACTAGATGCAGCAAGTTCGTGCAAGCAATCTTGATATCTTATCAAGGTAAAAATAGATATGCGAGGCCTTGCAATCTAGCTGGGGTCTTGGAGCAGCAAGCTCGTATCTCCATATCGAAGTAATTTCAAACCCCGGCATTGCTCGCATTTCTGTATGCATGATCAACACTGGGGGCGATTAAAGGGGAAGACAGCGATTGACGAAAGCCTTCCTAGAATACCTCGGCATTGACAACAAATGTAATGGACCACTTCTAACAGATCCAAAGAGTGCCGACAGCTGATTGACCTCAAAGCGCTGCAAAATCAAAAACAGTTACTTTTATAACCATTCAGTCATGGAGGGCTTATCTCAAGTGCCTCTCCTGAAAGAAAGCGGACGAGAGGTTCGTAATTACATTAAGGGACTTGTGGCTCACCAGCGCAGGTCGATCACTGCAAGCAGAGCATTCTACAAGGAGTATTATGGCTGGGAAGGTAAACGAAAGTAGAAGAGTCTCACGCAAATGTGGATACAGTCAATAACATAGAAAAATGAGTACGTGCCTCTGCCTCGAAACTGATGCAAGCAAGGTGTTTTGCCATTCAAAAGATGGGGGCTCGATCTTGTCGGCAAATTTCCTAATTCTACTGGAAATCACCGATACCATACTCATAGCTATAGATTTTTACAAAAGGGTACGAGCTTCTACTCTCTCAAACCAGAGAAGAAGTTGGTCATCTTTTTATCGGGAAACATCACTACTCGGCTTGGATTCCCCACCTAATCGTGTGTATCGATAATGGGCCATAATCATTGGAGAAAAAGTTATAGCTTTCCTCAACAAATACAATATTCACCACTCACCATCCAATCTACTACCCTCAAGGCAATGGCTAAGCCGAAATCACTAACAAAACCACGCGTGGATGGACTCAAGAAAAATGCTTATTTTCACAGAAAAAAAGAAAACGGGTTCGAGAAATTCGCAGTCTATGGGCATATAGTACCACCCACATCAATCAACTGGCTACACACGTTCCTCCTAAATTGGACGAAGTTGTCATCCCTAGAATACCATCATCCAGTCAAAGATCATGAGCTAACTGACAAAAAAATAGTTAAATTTCGGCAACCTCCATTGAGAACAGGGAATCGTCATCGCTAAACTAGGTCGATATTACATATACTGGACCAATTTGTACAGCAAAAGAGGTCAGAAGCTGTACCTTCAAATAGTGATCTCGTCCTCAGAGAAACCCAACACAGAAAAAGGCTTATGCTAGGAAACTAGCAAAAAATTGGGAGGGTCCATTCCTTATCACAGGTCTCTCAGGCCGGGATATATTGCCTCATTACAGGAAGAGGGAGTTCACATCTCAACCTTGGAACTAGGCGACTGAAACGGGACTACGTTAAATCCCTCATACGTATTCAAGTCCTCACATTTTCATTCTAAAAGTGAGAGTTCCATCTCCACCAATGGTACATCTGTCTATTCAAGAAAAACCCTAAAAACTTCTAATTTTTTTTCTCCCAAACATCTACTACTTCGTTGGACAATCATAGATAATTAAAGCATAGGTAATGCTAGCTTTCTAATTAGATCTCACACCAGTTTAAAACCAAAGAGATAACACTTGATTTGAGGACTCTACTAAATTTCCAAGATTAAAACAAAGGTAATACTACTAGGTTTTCAATCGAGGCGCTCTACCAGATATAAGATAAAGCAAAAGTAAAATAGCTTTTATCTCACTAAATATGGCTGCAATATTATACAGTTAAATCAAGATAATACTTATTGATGACTTACTAAATTTCGATTTAAAACAAGGTAATACTAGTTTTCAACGAGGACTTACCAAACATAAGATAAAGCAAAGGTAAAACAGCTTTATCTACGATATGTCTGTGACAAATACTTTTTTTTAGGTTACATATAAACCAAACTATAATGGATTCTTTATGTTGTGGGGAGGTCAGTACGCTTCTCCCCCACTTACAAGAGTACGCCCAGCAATAAATCTTGAGCTGAACAATCACAACATCCTGCCCTGTTCTACCAATTCAAGCAAGTTGGGGCCAAATCTATTTCACAGGGAGTTCTGCAGTTTCTTGATCTATATTAAGCTCTGTAAATACATCCCTTTCTAAAAAACGTATGCAAGGTATCTCTCTAACTTAAGCATTTTGCTCTTACAAAATAGGCAATATCCCCCCCTCCCCCCGCCGTATACCAATTCTGAGTGCGATTGCCGCGAGGAGATAACGCCTTAGAAAAATTCATTTAACCTTGAACGACGTTCTTTTCATACTTCTTATACCATCTTTCAATTCCTTTCACTATGCACTCGATCCCCATGAATGCGATGTTTTTTTCACCTTCTATCAGCTTTAGCTGATTCAACCTGTATTAATGCCCCTCAACCCGCCACCTAAGATTGTGAAGCGCCTCCATATCCTTGTTTAAATCTTCCCAGCAGAGATTTTGCTGATAACAGAGTTTGTGTTCTTCTTTATCAAAACCTCCTTCCCATTGAATCCGCTCTAACCCTTTCCAGATGAAAGAGTAGAATCCAACTACTTGGCACTCCTAATCACTCATTCTTGTCAAAAATTACCTTGCAGTTCAGGCCACAATTCCCTCCAGCTCCCTTATTCGAGCTGATAGACTAACTAACATTCCCTTAAACAAGAGAGACCTTGGCATTACTTTATTCTTCCTCGAGCACTCCCTGCCTCGGGGTTCATGGCCACGAATGGCCTGTGCAATTCGGTTTCATATGCACCACTTTCATCTAAACTCTAACATTCGTTGCACCGTCCGAAACTCGATATCTTAGCAGGTAAAGTTGATTACAAATGCTAAACACAAATTCAGAGGTAGATGATCATCTCGAGCTTTCTGTCAGCTCGTATCTTCTAACATTTTCTTCTTCAATCGTTCCAAATCATTTTGGCATTTACTAGATCATCTTGATGTTTGCCTCAAAATCTTCGTTTTGTGTCATTGGTCCTTCAAACTAGCTACAAAATGACTTACCCTTCTCTAATTTTTAATAGTCATTTATGGTATGAGCAATGTCAACATCCCTACTCTTTGCCAATCAAGGCATCATTGACTTTTGAGCCTTCGCTGCGTGTTCTTTCATCTCCGCGAGCTCTTGTTGCCCTTTATTAATTTCAGCATCTTCTCCTCGATCTGTACGAACGTGGCTGATAGCCAGTTTAGGTTTACCTCCACAAACTTAGCCGTTACCGTTAAAGTGATTCTTCCTGTCTTCATTCGCCTCTCTCTCCTATTAAATTCCTCAACAAAAAATTTTTGGTCATATTAGAGAGTCTCATCTTCGCTCAAGCGAGCTATTTAATAATTGACCTGAACATTCATATAAAATGATTCAGTCAATCAGAAACACTCCTCAACAACATATACCTCGTTCTAAAAAGATATCTATTTTTGACATCTACGTGTGAAACTACTTCAAAACTTAAAGGTGAAGTACAGTTTAGATGGATAATCAATAACACGTACTTCATAACTAAGGTACAATTCTCTATATTTAATCTGTCGATACTTTGACATTTTTATACACATTTCAGTGCCATTGCCCTAACACGATACAGGTTTTGGGTCTATCCTCAACACTCTATTTCTTTATTTGTAGCTCTATATTAATGAAGCATAAAAGTCTAATATTTCTTTTCTCTTCTAACCTGTAGCTCTCTGGGAAGGACAACAGAGAGCTGAAAGTCTTTCCTTCGAGCTCAGTCTCATAAATATTTATTATGAGGTGCATTTACTTAAGTTCCTACACAAGGTTTACAAGAGAACACTTAGCCTACAAATTCCATCAACAAATAATATCCATCAGGTTACAAATTCCAAAAACCATTCATGCAATACAAAATCAACATTATCTCTACTTCTCGTTATCCTCCGGACGCTCATGTCCTACTTGGTTGTCCGTACCGTTTGGGAAAGAGACACCATCAAGCCAACCACACTTTAACAACCTAATATCTTCGCCTCATCATCTTCCTTTCATCATCATAGGTGTCTGCCATGATGGCATTCACTTATCTTGAGAATACCCCTTCAGTATAACGGTCGTCGCCCGGTCTATCGCTCGTAGTCACCACCTCCTCTAGTGTTCACTCTCGCTTTGTGGACGGATTGTTGCACTCCACCACTGTGAGAAGCTTTGGGCCTCCAACCACTTCCCCTCCTGTGATCAAGTCAGCTTCAATCGAGCTACGTTCTACTCAAGCGGACCCTTCTTCTCCTTTCTCAAATCAACTTTCTCCTTCTCAACCTCGAGGCAGATGCCTCTCATATACGAGCAGCCTGACGAAACTAAACAAGATCGACTAGTATTAGCGCGAAAATAACAAGAAAAATAACAAATATTCAAGGAAATAACTTACCATGTTGGAATCTCATCATCCCCAGTCCGAGCTGCAAGCTTTACCTTTCCTCCCCCTCTTTATGCTCATCTTGATAACAGGCCAATCCTCTCTGACCTTCACCCATCAGTTCAGTGATTCAACCCGGCCGATCGACCCCAGGCATCTCTTTGAAAGTTCGCGCAAAAATGTATTGATTATATTGTAAGAACTAAATAAGAGCATTTATATCATGTTAAACCAGCTTAGTACCGATGAAAGTACCTCTGCTAGGTCTATCAATGTTAATGTATTCTGTGGGATCCTCTGTGGATGGCTGATCAGGATGATCAGCTTTTTGTAATTACTATGTAGCGTATCTGTCGGAGGAATCTAGAATTGCTGAGATGGTGTTTTTGCAAGCTCGAGAAAGCTTTTGACTACCCTTGATTTTATAGATACCATCATTATGTTTGAAGTGGAGTACTTAATGATAGGTGGAAGCGATTGCTTCCATGTTGTAAATCAAGCAGCGGCCCATAATCCTAAGGTAACGAAATTTGGCGTTGATTACGTAAAAGATGATGTCGATGGTGGCAGGTCATGTGGTAATAGGTAAGATGATCTTGCCTACTCGCTCTTTATTAAAACCATTGAATCCACTATATTAGTATCGCTTGGAATAAATTAATTGGCCAATCCCATTTGGTCGATAGTGCTCTGAAAGATAATCTTAATACCGCTTCCAATATCAATCATCATTGTGTGCATGAGAAAATTCCTCATCTTGATCATTATGACTAATGCATCATGATGCAGAAACTTGGCATGACTAATGTCATAATCTTCGAATGAGATCCCAAGCCAGCGATTGCTCGACACAGGCAGCAGCTTGGCTTCTTTGTCTTGAGGTGGTAGATCGCAGCATTCTGATAGTCTCCTAAGGTTGAATCTGCTAGATTTGGTGATCTGATAGATTTTAATCATGTTGTTGTGGTGCATATGGTAAAGATGCTTATCCTCAGCTTGATCTTCGACCTGGACAACTTTAAGCTACTTTTTATAGCTGCCATCCTTGTATGATTTTAGGCCGATAATATATTCGAACATCCGTCCCTCCTTGAAAATGTATTCTAACAACCTCTGTAAAGCATAGAAATTGTCAGTAGAATGATGGTTTACCTTATGATGCATGCAGTACGGGCGGTTCTCGATTGGTTCTATTGGTTGAGAGAGACAGTAGAGCTTATCCTTGGAGAGGAATGGAAAATTGTGAAGATTCGAACATTCATCCTTGGGAGGACCAGTTTGGGTCGTGAGCCACCTTTTTGAAGGTTGCCAGTATTTTCATTATAGCACTTTTGATCACCCTGAGATTCCCTTGGTTTAGTGCTTCGATCCGTAGATGGACCTTTCATGGTAAGGACGGATTTAGTATTTCTATACCTTTTGAACATTATCATTTCCAGGTCAACGTAACTATTGACCTTGGTGATCATATCCTTCCTAGGTCGCAGGTTTATTGAGGAAGAGGAGTTCTTTGGCCTTGCAGTCAAGTTGGAGTACATTAGTAAAAGCAATAACAGCTATTTTATGATCGAGATTGTCTACTTTACGCACGAGCTCCAAAAATTTCTTTACAAAGACCTCGAGCTTCTCTCCGTGTGACTGTTTGAGACAGATAAGAGAATATAAATTTCCTTATTTGACTCTATTGTGATCATACGTCTTGATGAATTATTTATGCAGTTGGTCTAATGAGTATATGGAGTCTTCAGGTAAAGAATGGAACCACCTGAGTGGTTCTTTCTGGAGACTTGATGGGAAAAAATGGTAGAGGATGCGGTTAAGATTGGAATACAATCCCAATGAATCATGGTATCGTTGAATGTGCTCCGTTGGATTGGTGCCCTTGTATTTGTAAATTTTTGGAGTATGGAAACCTTTCGGTATTAACATATTGACGTGTCGGTTGAGTGGCTTGACGAGGAGGTAGAGGATGGTGAGTACCAGTTCCCTCACTTAAATGATCACGTACAGGAACTCAAGGCTGAGATCGTATTCTTCCTCCTGACGTATGGAAAATCGATGACCTCGGCTGATCTCAGACTGAACTTCACCACCCAAATGAGTGGAAGGCTAAGGTTCGTGCTGAATATTTATGGATATAGCTTTGCTGGTGGCTTCTTGAGGTCCCAACCTTTCTTGAGCAGAAATCCGAGAAGTTTCTAGCAATTAATCGCGATCTCTTGCTGAAATAGCCTTTTGAATACTTTGTAGAGCTTGCAAGGCAGTCTGCATTGTTATCATCTGGCCTTCATGTCGTTTGGACATAGTCAAACGCGTTTATCCCTCATCATCGAGCTCCTTCTCACGGAGCTCTTGGTCAAGAGTTAATTGATGTTCGAGCTCATTGCATTTCTCTGTTTCGGCGTTAAGATTCGCCCATAGCTCTGTAAGTTATTCCGGCTCAACTAAAAGATCGAGTTGGATTCCGGTTGCTAGTCGTCTCGAAGTGACCATGATTAAAATTTATAGAAGAGTGAAAGTATGCCTTAGGATATCGTCGAAATGCCATCTTTTCTACAGACGGCGTTAAGTATAATGGTATAATTCCATAAGCTCGAGATGGCTTGGAATTAGCTCTTACACTAATGTTCCTGCGATAAAAACTAATTTAAAAAAAAGAGATGACACAGGTGATTTATCGTAGAAAACCTCTGAATAGGTAAAAAACCGCAACCTCGATTTGAGGATTTTTGTTATAGTAACTTTTATTGCTTGAGGCTGATATCCTACTACAAGTGATCTCTCGACTTAGAAATACTTGAATCTTGTGAATAAGAAGTTTTGGAAGTTTTTTGAGAATCTAGAAAATATAGTTTTCTTGGTGATTTCTCGTATATTTTTTTGGACATTGTTTCTTCTAAAACTTTTTCTTTATATAGGCATTCTCCACAGTTCTTCGTCGTGCTAAAGCACGTTCTCCAAATAATGTGACAAGTGGCAGTTGATTGAGTAACTGTTAAGTTCGCGAGAGATAGGTGTCTTTGACTCGTTCAGGCCTTTCTGTTTGAGCTCGACTCACATTGTTCATCAGTTCGTAGAGTAGGTGGCAATACTGACTATTAAAGTCATGTATAGAATGTGTGAGTCTGACATGGAGGTAATTCGAACTGGAGATAGCTTAATTTGAGGTTAGATTGAGGGGTAGGCGCCTACAATCTCAGAGGCTATCGGGATGCCGGTTGGCGCTTGATTTCCAACAATAAGATTTTCTCACATCTCATCGTTAGCTACCTAAAGTTGCCAAATCTGATATTATTTTGTCATCATCTTATCTTATAGTTGTAGGAGCGTCACTCTCATCTCAGCCATCGTTTGCTCCTGCGTCTAATTTCGTATGAAAACCATCATCTTCACGCGGTTATGTAAAGTCTAATTTAGTCATGAGGTCTATAGATGGTGCCAATTGTAGTCTCCAGGATCTTCTCAGGGAAGATAATATGTGATCCTTAGTATTGGGCTTGACACGTCTCACCAGAGGAGGATACCACTCTACTCTTTCTAGGTCCTTTCTCCCTCTTCCTCTAGAGCTTCTAGGGTTAAGTAGATCAAGGAAGAGGTTCTCAATAAAGGTCCCCTTATATGTTCCCCTTCCCTCCCTATTTATAGGGGAGGGTCTTGATCTGGGGGTGTTCAGACTCACGTGACCTGTGTAATTCCTAAGATACCCTTACGGGGTCTTAGGCTTTACCTTTCAACGTGAGTGTGGCATCAAATGTTCGTTGGTATAAACTTATTTTGGCATGGCTCGTGGGTCGTTAAGAGAGCTTCCTCTAAGATATGCTCATCCATCGGTGGCAGGTCGTCCAATGACATGTGACCCTCGTAGATAGCGGGAGTGTGCTCCTACAAAAGTGAAAAAGGATAAAGTATGGTTTGCGAAAATAGAATAGGGAAGTGTTCGGGGATGTGTTTCAAAATATTCAAGTAGTGCTTGACGAGATCTTGTGACTTGATGTACAATTATCGAGTGGAGGGGATGAGAAAGTGACAGCTAAGATTAGACAAGATGAGGTACTTTGGAGGTAAAAATCCATATTTAAATGGCTTGTAGAAGGAGACTCGAACACAAAGTCCTTTCATCAAACTATGGTGGTTAACCGGAAAAGAAATGAGTTACAAGACTTTCTATTGTAGGATGGGACGACTAGCTACGTCTGAGGTAAGTATTATTCATGATGTTGTGGTGGTGTACTATAAAGAGTTACTTAAGGCTGAAGAGGTGCAAAAAAACAAGGATATATATGATTGAGTGTATTCCAGAGCTGATTAGCGATGCGAACAATGATTTATAAACTACAACTCCTGATTTGGAGGAGGCTAAGCAAAGCTTATGGAGTATTCTTACTAACAGTTCACCCGGTCCCAACGGTATCTCATCTGGGTTTTATATGGCTTGCTGAAAATTGTATGTGATGATTTGTGGCTTGCAGTGAAGGAGTTCTTCAGAGGTTTTCGGTTACCAACTCAATTTTTCTCCCCTTTTATTGCTATGATTCCAAAGGTGGAGAGGTCAGCTGGTTTTGGTGATTATAGACCAATTAGTCTTTGTTCGATTGCATACAAGGTAATTGCTAAAATAATAGCTACTAGATTGAATATAGTACTTCTTAAACTTATCTCATCTAATTAAGGGGCTTTTGAAAAAGAAATTATGTCACGACCTGGCCCGGGTCTGATCTACAGTGCCCGAAGCACAGCAGAATATGAGGTTGTGCGGCCAACATATACAAGCCATCTTCACCAGCGCGGCGGCGCCAGTGGAATGGAGCCACGGATGCTAGAGTAACATCCAGATAATGTTGGATACTAGTGAGGGGTCGTCGAATAAGTATTCGGTATAGGCAACAACGCTGATGGTTCCCTCAATAATCCCTACAGCGTTGGGTTACAGATATATGATGTTTATATCAAAGGGCGACGAGCCTGGACTAGGTATATAGTCCATCTTTAAGCAACTCGATTGGCTCGTGGGGCATAGCAGCGGCATATTAAGCCATATCTGGAAAAGCGGCCTGCATTGCGAGGCAATGTCTCCTGGCCTTCCCTAGGCCAAAGAGAACTCATGACTATCCCTTATAGATAGCCCATGAGCTGGGGTCCAAGATAACCAAGCCTTTAAGATTACTTTATCATGGGGAGGTTTGGACCAAGGTTCCTACTTAAAATAGCTACTAAGGAAATAGCTAGTTTCCAAAAAGAAAAATCAAAACTTGTGACGAAGCGTAATGACACTTCTCGCCCCCTTAACCAATTCCGTTTTCAACGAAACTTGGCGCACAGCTATATTAAGACATAGAGAACATATACCCATCCGAACTTAAAATAATCTCGACGCCTACGTCGAGAACCTTTCTTTAACACAGCTCTGCAAGGATTCAATCTTCTGCATCTTCAAGAAACTAACACTCTTCCATACTTAGTTTAGAATACTATACATTCTTCTGCACTAGCGGATACTAAACTAAACTGTTAGTCTCGATGCTGACAACTGTGGTCTTCACGACTAAGCCTTCTTCTTCGGCCTTTCAACTGGAAGTGCATCGGTGATTGGACCTTCATTTAACTCTGGAGTCTTCCTTCTCTTCTGGATACTATCTCACGGTCTTAAGCCTTCTGTTATGTATAGGGGCGGTGCTTCTTAGCATCACGCCCTCTGAAAAGCGCTGCATCCTGCTGCAAAGCATCTTCTCCCCTGACACATTTGGGAAAGTCACTCAACTTGACAAACCTGCAGTCTCCTCCGGACAGCCTGACAAGGATATCTACAATCCCATCCAAAAGAGGTGTGCTCCCTACTGAGTCATATCGGTGCGCTCTTCCTTTGATTCGTACAATGCCTTTGCTACTCGAGAGTCCAATAGTATTGCGTTTGCTCAAGAGCTCATATGTGATTTGAATAAGAAGTTGAGTGGCCATAATGTGGTAGTCAAAGTCGACATGGCCAAGGCCTATGACAAGTTAGTTTCTTGTATAAATTTATGAAGATGTTTGGCTTCTCAAGTGCATGGATCAATATGGTGGCGAAGTGCATTGAATGTCCTTGGTTCTCCGTTGTACTTCAAGGGGTACATAAAGGTTTACTTAAATCATCGAGAGGTCGGAGGCAAGGAAACCCACCTTAGGAGTTGTTCGAACAACTTTGGGTTCCCATAAGACCAATCTGTCTATCTATTTTTAAGCTTAATTAAGCTAGTTGTTCGACCAACTTATAGGCTCGTTAAAACGACTATCGCGACTACTTCAAATTTAAGTACGTTTAAGGGCATACTTGTCCTATATTGTAACTAGGAAACTTATAACCTGAAAGGGCAAGGAAATATAAAAGGATCCATGTTTGTAATCTAAAACTTAGGGTTTGAAAGAGGAATTCATTGTAATCAATCAATTGAGCAATTGAAGCTCTTATTGGGAAATTGTCCCACCAAATCGTTCGTATCCGTTTTATTCTTCGTTACAGGTTAATCTTTAATTCGATTGTAGATTAGATAAGTTGGAATGGGAAATACCGATGGATTGGAGAGAAGTATTAGCGCATAGATTTCGACTCATGAAAGAAGATAAGGCAGTTTGGAGTCTCGATAACAAGGGAAAGTTCACCATTAAATCTGTTGGACAATTAGTAAGAAAAAGGGGCAGTGAAAGAAGTAACTTTAATTGGTTCTGGTTCAAATTAATTCATCCCAAAATATAGGTGTTTGTTGAGGTGTGGTCTAATACAGTGGGGGTGGATAGTAATATGCAAAAGTGTGGTATTGCTTTGGTATCTAGATACAAGTACTGTCCTCAACCAGATAATAAAATTATAGAACATCTATTTGTAAAAGGAGAGATTGCGGTAAATGTACGGTCTTACTTTTCGACAATCATGAGTATACCTTGCACAGCTAACCAATCTATTTTTGGGAGGTAATCTCTTTAGTATGCAAATGCATCAACTGGATCTTAGTATGGTTTGTGGTACGCATGGTGCCTGCTTTTGTTTGCTGGAAGATATGAATAAAATGAACTATGAAGGTTTAAGTATGACGGTAGATAAGGTGATCTGGAAAGTTAAAAATTGGATTAAGGAAGTATCGATGAGATTTAGGCCTAAGTTTGATTCAAGCTACAATGAGAAACTATCTTTACACGTTATGGGTTTAAATGCCCTTAGTGTGACGCCTCAGCGGATCGAGCCAATATTTTGTAAATAGTAACTTTAGGATGTAATAAAGCTTGTAACAAGTTTCATTTATTTTTACAAAGTTTAGGTTTGCCAAAAGGGGGGGCACGCTTCATCTTTGATGTTTCCTTTTGGTTGTAAGCTATTTACTTAGTATAATTATGTAGAAGGCATGATTCTGATACACCCAAGAAGGAAATAAAGCTTTCTAATTACTGCTAATAAATAAATGAAAAGAAGTTTGCATTAACCCTTTGTACAGTGTTTATGTTGCTTTGATATTACGTGATCTTATGTGATATTGTGTTAAAAGACGATTGAAAGAGACGAATAATTAAGCTTACTTGAGGTACGTGCCTTGAGTGCCGCACGTACCAAGCTTGTGTTTCAGCTGGTCCGTGACAGTTAGTATCAGAGCTACATTTTAGTAGGAAAGTGATCTTGTTGCTATGGCGGAGGGTCCCAATGTTACTGACCCTACCCCTGCCCCACAGATGGAAGAACCACCCATAAATCCTATGCCGAACACCCGAATGCGGTTGGACCAATTAGTGTTTAAGATACAAGCTCTAGGTGGGATTATTGATCAAGTAACGATTTTGGAGGAACAATTGGACGGGTTCACAGATGATCAGGACCATATGGGTGAACGTCTCATGACACTAGAAAGAGTAGTTAAGGGGAATATGGCTATACTTTTGGATCAGGTGGCTAAACTATCTTCAAGGATGAATCTCCTAGTTAAGGTTGTTGGGACTGGTAAACCAACACCTTTAGGCGGCTGTATAGAATGGCCCAGAATCAAGGTCCCTGAACCTAAGGCGTACGGACGCGGGACGCAAAGAAGGTGGAGAATTTCCTTTTTAATATGGAGATGTACTTCAATATAGTCAGGCTTGAGAGCGATGGTGCAAAGGAGTCGATGGCAACCATGTACCTCGCAGGTGATGCTAAACTATGGTGGCGCACTAAGTATACGGAGATCCAGAGCGATCATGGTACTATTAACACATAGGATGACTTAAAGAAAGAGTTGATGAATCAATTCCTACCCGAGAATGTTGAGCTCATTGCTCGGAGGAGTTAAAGGCAACTAAAGTAGACATGCAACATCCGTGAGTATGTGAAGCAGTTCTCAGCCCTAATATTGGATATCCGCGACATGTTTAAAAAGGATAACTTGTTCTGTTTCTTAGACGGTTTAAAACCATGGTTTCAAAATGAACTACAAACGTAACGGGTTCAAGATTTGACATCTGCAATGGCCTCCATTGAGCGCATCAACGACTGTACTCCTATGTAGGGTGAGTATTGACCGACTAAGTCTCAGTCTAATTCCTCGTCACACAGATAACGGGATCCTCCTATAATTATAATAAGGGCAAGAATGGGGGATTCCAAGCTAGAAGTGGGGAAGACCAAGGTCAAAGCCAAGGCCATGGCCAGGGCAGAAGTGGTGGAGCACATACAAGAGGTGCCACGAGTTCCAATCCCAGGAGGGAGTACCACAGGCCGCGTGACAGTGGTGACCCTTCCTCCTCGTCCAGGTTTTAAGGATATCCAGGGAACTTGAAGTATTTTCTTTATGGAGGAATCACAAATTTTATCAATGTCCTCAAAAGACATTCTTGAATGCTCTATGGGTTCCCTTCACATGCTCAATGTAGTGACCACTCAGTAGGCATAGACTAAACCTAAGAAGGGACTCATGTACGTGGACCTCAATATTAATGGGCAGAGCACTTTAGTGATAATTGATACAGATGTTACCCATAGCTTTATAGCAATTCAAGAAGCCAATTGTTTGGGACAGCGTTTGGTGAAAGATTCTAGCATGATGAAGGCCATCAACTCCACCGCAATGCCGATACATGGTGTTACCAAGTTGGTTCTAGTTAAGATGGGGCAGTGGAGTGGAAAGGTTAACCTTCTCGTAGTGACATTGGATGATTTAAAGATTATTTTGGGAATGGACTTTCTTCGCTACAACAAAGCAGTGTCGATGCCATTTGTCAATTCCTTGGGGATTTTTGGTGACAATTCCCCAATCATACAGATGTCCACGCATAGAGATGATGATAGAATATTATCAGCCTATCAGTTGGAGAAGAGACTGAAGCAAGGGGAGTTAATTTACCTTGGTACCTTATGGTTAGAGCCGGATGATCAGAATCACAATGCCATACCGTAGGAAGTCTCATGGGTACTTACTAAGTTCAAGGATATGATGCCGAAGGCACTGCCAAAGGTGTTACCTCCACGAAGGTCTATCGATCATTAAATAGAGTTAGTACCTAGAACCAAGCCTCCTAGAAAGGCACCGAAGATTCTTCTAAGCATGGCCACAAGGAAGAAGGATGCTCGACAACCCCGCAAGTTTTATGGTTGACAGACCACTACTAGTCTGGAATTGTAGGGGCATCGACAATGCTAAGACAATAAACCATCTGAAAAGGATCATACAACAACACAAAATCTCCATTGTGGTATTGCTAGAACCTTTTTTAGATGTCTCACAAATCGGTAACATGTGTAGTCGCATAAAATGTAATTCTTTTTTTGTCTAACCAAGACTAGAATGGCAAAATATGGATTTTCTGGAAATAAGATTATGAAGTGACAATTTTATCTTCTTCTAATCAATTTATTAACTGTAAGATGGATTTTAATAACAACTAGAGTGCACTGGTGACTCTTGTTTATGCTAAATGCACGAGTATTGAATGACGACCTTTGTGGGATGACATTTATATGCTTGCAAAGTCCATAACAACACCTTGGTGTGTAATGGGGGATTTCAATACAATCCAATATCAAGGGGAGAGACTAGGTGGTCGTAGAATTCTCCACAGAGAGGTCGCAGAATTTGAGAATATGGTACAAGCTGCAGGATTAATGGATACTAGGTTCTCGGATTTGGGATACACTTGGTACAATAATCAGCAGGGCTTGTTTCGCCAATGGGCACGTTTGGATAAGACGCTCGTCAATGCTACATTAATGACTGGATTTCTGGTACATAAGATCAACCACCTAGCGCGGGTATGTTCGGATCATTCCCCACTTCTTCTAACATTCACGAATAATGCTTACCAAGGCCCTCGACAGTTCAGGTTTCTAAAAATGTAGACAACCCACACCACGTTTCATAAGCTCATAGAAGACATGTGGCCATCAGGGTTTTTTGAAAATTGTCTATCTTCATTTGCATACAAACTGAAAGTGGTAAAGTCAGCCTTGCGAGAGTGGAATATGACATTTTTTGGCAATGTTACGTAGAACATCAAGTTTCTCGAGGACAAAATTATAAAGTTGGACCTCTTATTACAGAGTGGTTGGAATGATTAGGTTAGTACAAAACTGTGCAATGTGCAGAGAGAGCATGCTGATATGTTACATAAAGAGGAGATCTTTTGGAGAGAGCAGTCCCGGGTGAAATAGATTCAAGCAGGGGACACAAATACCCAGTTCTTCCACACGGTAACTCAGATAAATAGGAAAAAATCATTTCTGTCGAATTTCATATTACCAGATGGTACTCGAACACAAGATATTGGTATGATTCATGAAGCAGCAATATCCTACTTCAAGGAAGTTTTAACTGCATCTCAGACCTAGATAGATCTCGAGCTACTGAACTGTATTCCAAATGTCATTACCGAAGGTGAAAGTAACTGCATTACATCACCACCCACCATGGAGGAGCTAAAAGCTAGTGCATTTAGTATACCGATTGACAGCACTCCCAGAAGTGATGGTTTTTTCACATGCTTTTTTACGGCATGTTGGGATATCATTAAAGAGGACTTACATGGAGCAGCTAAAGAATTCTTCAATGGGGAACCTCTATCCCGATTCTATATCTCAACATATCTAACCCTAATCCCAAAAATTAAGGTGCCTACAACGTTGGGAGACTATACACCAATCAGTCTATGCTCGGTGGCCTATAAGATCTTCGCTAAAATCATTGCTACTAGATTGAGTGCATTGTTACACAAGATGATCTCAGGAAACCAAGGAGCATATATATAAGGAAAGGACATTAGTAAGACCGTCACTCTCGCATAAGAAATGGTGGGGAACTTACATCGCAAAGTCCAAGGCAATAACATTATGATAAAGGTAGGCATGACCAAGGCGTACGACCGATTAGACTGAAGATTCCTCAGGATGGTTCTTGGCAAGTTTGGATTTAGCAGCACATGTGTAAATCTCATCTCACAATGTGTCGAAACACCCTGGTTCTCGATTGTGTTATAGGGAGTATTCAAAGGTTTTTTCAAGTTTACAATAGGGCTGCGACAAGGGGACCCTCTCTCGCCGTTATTGTTCATCATTGCGGAAGAAGTATTATCTATGGGGTTAGAGAAGAGCTTTAAAGCTGGGCATATCAGGTACTTTAAAACATCTAGGGGCTGCCTTCCGATCATGCATCTACTATACGTGGATGACTTTATTGTATTCCTTAATAGAAGCTAATACTCTATCAAAGGACTATTAAAGTTTTTGAACCGATATGAAGCTTGCTCAGGGTAGCTGGTCAACAAATCGAAAAGCGGTGTCTATGTACATCATAGTACGACAGCAAGTCAGAAACAAATCATTCAAACCAGTAGTGGTCTCCAACACAGGCTCTTTCCCATGATCTATTTGGGGGATCCCATAAGCTATCACAAGGTACGGTTCTCCCACTTTGAAAACCTCATCTCCAAAGTCCAGCAGAGAATTGAAGGTTGGCATGGAAAGCTCCTATCCCTAGGAGGAAAGCTCATTCTGATTAACCACGTCTTGAACTTAATGCCTATTCAGCTCCTAGCCTGTATCAACGTCCCAAAATTGGTTCTCCGCAAACTTAAGGGCATGTTCTCCAACTTCTTTTGGGGAAAGTTTGAAGGCAAAAACAATAAACACAGGATGTCATGGGATGACATATATCTACCCAAAGAGGAAGGTGGACTAAACATACAGAAGCTAGACGATATAAAACATATCTTGCAGTTCAAAAAATGCTAGAATGTGCTATACACAGACTCACTATGGACACAGTTTATTAGAAGCAAGTACACGATCAATGACGATTTTGCACGACTTCGATCCCGCTCATCTACCATGTGGAAAGCCATTATAAATTTACTTGCAACAGTCCAAGCCAATACTGAATAGAGAATTGGCACAGGTAACTGCAGCTTCTAAATGGACAACTGATCCAGAAGGATCTGAAGAAGACATAAAGATTTTCAAGTTTCTATTCGAACAGAATTATTTTTGTTCTAATATTTTTCAGCCTGAGGTGTTCTATTCAAATAAAATAAAATCTATTCGAATACATTTCTGCCTGAGGTGTTTTATTCGAATAGATTTTATTCTATTCGAATGGATTTCTAGTATTTCTGCCTGAGGTGTTTTATTCGAATATATTTTTATCCTATTTGAATACATTTATTTTATTCAAACAGAAACTGATTCTGCTCGAACAGAGGCGCGATTCAACATTTTCCTTTAGGCGTTGCTTAAATTTTTGAAGGGTATTTTACCTCGAGATGCATTCTTTTAGTATTTTAAGTTCTCTAGTATATAAAGGGGACTTAGGCTATTTCTTTTCTAGGTTAGATCTGGAGAGAAGTTCTAAGGAAGAAGCTTAGGGTTTAGACTTTATTCATTATAATTACTTGGATAATACAACTGAATCTCTTATTTTTCCCATACAATTTAGCATTTTTCATACTTTTCTACTAACTAAAGTTTCTCAATCGTATTGTGGATTAAGTAGTATCAGTTTTCCAGATGCAATTCTTGGGGGGTTAATTGTGGTTTATGGTCCTTACACGCGACTGTCTCGAGCAAACGAAAGAGAAGCTCGTGAGTCCGTTGATGATTCATCGCAAACCTAATTAGAAGAAGAATGATGATTTGGAGATGGACGAGGCCAACGATCGACTCACAATTTTGGAAACGACAGTTTCTGACTTAACTTCTACTGTATGGGAGTTAGTTGAACAATTGCGTCTCACAAACCTCGCGAAGGCATTGGCGATACGGCTAAGACGCTCGAGGAGAAAAGGGGCTTTTAAAGGGGATGGAGACATCGATAATGCGGGGATAGATAGTGATTCTAGTAATGCCGATTCCGTTAAGGAGCGCCCAGGTTTTGGTAAGTCAATGAATCCTATGCGAAATCTCCGTATTGGTTTTAAAATTGAGATTCCAGTTTTTGATGGTTTCGTCGATGCCGAGAAATTAGATAATTGGTTAGATAGGTTGGAGACCTATTTTTTCATTGATAAATATTCTGACGCTCAGAAAATTTACTTTTCTACTTTGAAATTCACAAGTCACTCATGGTGGAAATCCCATCGAAAACGACATGATGTCGGAAGTCTGAGTTGGAAAGAATTCAAGGTTTTGGTGAGGAAGCAATTCTATCCAATTGGGTATGAACAGGAGCGGTGGTTTAAATGGCATAATTTGTGCCAAAGGTTTGGGCAATCTGTACAACAATTCACTACGAAATTTCATAACTAAGCGTTGGTTTTGGATATTGACGTGAATGAGTATGACGTGTTTATGAATTATACGGGGGGTTTATCGAAGTCCATTCAAAGAAAATTAAAGCTCTTCAATGTGGCAAATATCGAATACGCGACCATTAAAGCAATTACCATTGAGGGCAAGTACTTGAAGAGCGACAAGAAAGACGACAAGAATAAGTCAGGGTACATGGCTAATTAGAAGTTTGATCAGAAAGGGGAGTCCAAAGGAGAGGGATCTTCATTCAAAGGGACTATTTGTAGTCATTACAAGGCTACTGGGTATAATTCAGATAGATGTTGGAAACTTTACCCGGAGCTTTGGCCGAAGGAGAAGAAGGGCAGGAAAGATAAACGTGCACTAGCCGCAGCGATTGTGTATCTTCCAAATTAAGATAAGCCAAATCCTAAGCTTACTCTAATATTCAAGCAACCTCTAGCTATCGACAAGGTGAGTCGGGAAGAGCTTTTCTTTGTCAGCATTCAGGTGAAGCAAAGGTTAGTCGAGGCCATCATTGATCTGGGTAGTCAAAGGAATTTAATTTCTGAGGTTGTGGTGAAGAAGATGGGTTTGGCTATAGTGGCTCATCCTAAGCCGTATAGTTTCGGTTAGATTCAGAAAGACGCGGAGTTGAAGATCACGAAGCAGTGTACGTTCAAGTTTGCGATTACTGAGAAGTTTATTGACGAAGTGACATGTGAGGTGGTTTTATTAGACGTGTGTCAAGTCATTTTGGGTAGCCCTTTTCTTTGGGACCGAGATGCAATCCTTTACCGTCATGCTCACAAGTATCGGTTGGTGAAGGATGGGACTGAGTTTCATATTAATGCGTGCAAGGATAATATCGCTACCAGTAATTTGGTAATGGTGACTCAGGCGAAGAGGTTGGATAATGCGAGCGGTAAATTTGTTTTGTTATTGGTGCGACCGGTTTAAGAGGGTCCTTCGACTACGATATTGTTTACTTTGGCAATGTCTCCTAAGCAACAAACCGATATGAGGGAGTTGCAAGAAGAGTATGAAAACTTGTTTCTTGGCATAGAAGGGATGTCGCGCAAGAGAAATGTTAAGCATGATATCACCTTAGTGAATAGTGAGCCACTACCCAATATTAGGTTATATCGGACTTATGTTACAGAGTCTGATGAGATTAAGAAACAGGTACATGAACTCTAGGAGCAAGGAGTTATTTATCCAAGTTTCTCACCTTGTGGTTCGCCGGTGTTACTAGTGCCATAAAAAGATGGGTCTTGGAGGATGTGTGTGGATTATTGGGCACTAAACAAGACCACAGTGAAGAATCGTTATCCGCTTCCACGGATTGACGAGCTTTTAGATGAGTTGCAGACGGCTCAATTTTTTACCAAGTTGGATCTTAAGTCGGGTTACCATCAAGTTCAAATTCAGGAGGAGGATACTTGGAAGACAGCGTTCAAGACCAAGCAGGGCTTATTTGAGTAACTAGTAATGCCTTTTGGGTTATGCAATGCTCCGACGACGTATGCGACTAATGAACGAGGTACTTCGTACGTTTATTAATGATTTTGTGATTGTATATTTGGATGATATCTTGATATATAGTAGTACATAGGAGGAGCATCTTGGGCATTTACGCAAAGTGTTAGGCGTATTGTGATCACAATAGCTTTTTCTGAACGAGAAGAAGTGCGAGTTTGGGAAACGGGAGCTAGTCAATTTAGGTTGTATTATTGGTGGCGGCAAACTTAAGGTCGATCCAGAGAAGGTTTTGGTCATTACTAATTGGCCTAGACCACGCACAGTGACGGAAGTGAGGAGTTTTATGGGTTTTTGTCAGTACTTACCAAAATTTATTCAGCATTTTTTACAAATTGCCGCACCATTGCATTCTTTGACAAAGATCGGAGTAAAGTTTATGTGGGAAGAGCACCATGAGAAGACTTTTCTGTTACTGAAGCAGAAGATTACGGATGCACCAATGTTAGGATTGCCTAATTTGTAGCGGCCTTTCAAGGTCGAGACAGATGCGTCAGACTATGTATTAGGGGCAATCCTTTTACAGGATGGGAAGCCGGTTGCTTACCATTCTAAGATGTTTACAGGAGTAGTACGCAACTATCTTACCTACGATAAGGATTTCTACGTATTATATGAATCAGTGAAGCATTGGAAAAGTTATTTATTGGGGAAGGAGGTTGTGGTACATTCCGATCACAAACCTTTATAGTTCTTATCTACGTAGATGTCGTACCTTCAGTAGTTTACCTTATTGATCAAGTATAAGAAAGAAGTGGACAACAAGATGGCTGATATGTTATCTCGGACCCCATTACCAACTATTTCTGCTTTGCTGGCAGCTATGCAGATCCAGCCGATTATTCCTTCTGAGTACGTTTTAGGGTATGATGACAAAAAGGAGCTCAGTGGGATTCACAAGAAGTTGTTGTAGGGTAAAAATTGTGAAACTCCTATTCTGGTATGTTGTTGTACTACCCAGACACATAAGAATCTCCTATTTCCTAGAAAAATTAGGGGTTGCTGCAATTAGACATTGAGATTCATGTATTGATATGAGGTCAGGCTTTACGTCCCCCTCTTGCAATTTCTTGCTTATTAAATAAAAACCATATTTGCGTATAAAAAAAATGTGCCATATAGTGCCCCGGTTTTATTTCAGAAAAAACATGATGGAAGTCTGCGATTATGTATCGACTATCGAGCCTAGAACATGGTAACGGTGAAGAACAAGTATCCAATACCGCTCATTGCCGACTTATTTAACCAACTTACATCCGCGAAGTACTTCTCTAAGCATGATTTAAGATCGGGTTACTATCAAGGAACCGAAGGTGACTTGTTCTACTCGGTATGGGCATATGAATTTTTTGTCATGTCATTCGACCTGACCAACGCTCCTACAACATTTTGTACTCTTATCAATAAGCTCTTCTAGAAATATATTGACAAGTTTGTAGTGTTGTACCTGGATGATATGTTATCTACAGCCACACTATGGAGGAGCACCTTGAACATCTTCACCTAGTATTCCAAGTCCTACGACAGAACCAACTCTATGTTAAGTTGGAGAAATGCTTGTTTACCTAAGAACAAGTTATGTTTCTTTGACACATTATTGGTGGATGACAGATCCACATGAATACGGAAAAGGTCCACGCTATTGAGGAGTGGAAAACTCCTACGGAGGTTACAGAAGTTCATTCCTTTCTCAGCCTCGTGAACTACTACCGCATATTTATTGAAGGATATTCAAAGCGCACGGCACCCCTTATAGATCCTCTCAAGAAGGACTTATCTTGGTCATGGTCCAAGAAATGTCAAACAGCATTTGATGATCTAAAGCATGCGGTGTTTAGCAACCCAGTCTTAGCCTTGCGAGATATTATCAGGCAATTTGAAGTACATACCGATTCATCTGATTATGCTATCGGTAGAGTGTTGTTACAAGATGAGCATCCGGTTGTATATAAAAGTAGGAAGCTAAATGATATAGAGAGGCGATATTCAACACAACATAAGGAACTCCTAGCTATTGTCCATTGTTTGCGAGTATGGCTACACTATTTGCTAGGAATGAAGGTTCTGGTGAAGACCGATAATAGCATGGCAAGCCATTTCCTTACACAGAAGAAGTTGACCTCGAAGCAGGCTCTTTGATAAGAGTTTCTAGCAGAGTTTGATTTAGATTTTGAGCACAAGCCAGGGAGGATAAACAATGTACCAGATGCGTTGAGCTGTAAAGCTGAACTAGCGGCCATCTTTATAGCTGCCGAGCAATCTCACTCTCATATTACCAACACTTTCCAAGATAGGATCCGCGAAGGGTTGGCGATGGATCCTCATACCCAGGTCATCATTATCTTGGTGAAACAGGGGAAGACCAAACGGTTATGGGTAGAAGATGGTCTTTTATATACGAAGGAACAACGATTTATGTTCCTCGGTTCGCAGGACTAAGGTGGGAGCTGATAAAGGAGTGCTATAACACTTTTTGGGCAGGCCATCCGGGTTGGCGGAGAACAATATCCCTGTTGCACAGAGGTTACTATTAGCCCAATGATCAAAATGAAGTGATGGATTATACGCGGACTTGTCACATTTGCCAACAAGGCAAAGTTGATCGGGACTTGCCACTTGGGCAGCTTGAACCACTTCCTATACCGACACGGTCTTGGAAAAATGCTTCTCTAGACTTTATCTCTGGGTTACCTAAGACTAAAGGATATGGCTCCATATTCGTGATCATCGACAGATTCTTTAAGTATGCAACGTTCATTCTAGCCCCAATTATTTGCCCGGCAGATGAAACAACGTATTTCTTTGTGAAGCACATGGTCAAGTATTGCGGCGTACCACAAGACATTATCAGCGATAGAGATTCAAGATTCACTGGGAAGTTTTGGAAGGAAGTGTTCAAATTACTGGGATCCACTCTCAACTTCTCAACCAGTAACCACCTGCGATCAGATGGTCAGACCAAACGCTTTTACGCAATGTTGGAAGAATATATTTGGTACTTCGTCAAGGCCAACAAGAAGAACTGGGTCAAACTCCTGGATGTAGCGCAGTTTTGCTTTAATCTACAGAAGAATTCATCAACCAACAAGAGTCCCTCTGAGATACAATTGGGACATCAACCTCTCACACCATACACGGTGGTCTCCGATTACAAAGGAAAAGTTTCGAGAGCCTACTAGTTTACGAAGGAATGGTAGAGAAATACTGACATTGCTCAAGCCTATTTGGATATAGCATCTGCCATAATAAAGAAATGGGCAGATCATAAGAGATGACCAGATCCTTTTTAAGTTGGAGACCATGTTCTGATCAAGACCGGCCACCTCCAGTACCAAGGCGACATAGCACACAAAGGCCTGGTACCCAAGTATGTAGGTCCGATGTCAATCATTGGCAAAGTTGGAAAGGTTTTCTACAAGCTTCAAGTGTCACCCTATCTTTGCTTCACCCATCTAGTGTTCCGTTCCAGCGCCCTAAAGCCTTACCACGAAAAACAAGGAAGATCCAAGCATAACTACCGTCAGACCTCAGGTTCCCCTTAAGCCAGTCAACCCATACCAAGTTTCAGAGAGTATTCTTGCTTATAGAGTGACCTATGCTGACTCGGATACCAAGGAAAAAGTCTACGAGTACCTAGTAAAGTAGAAGGATCTGCCATAAGCAGAAACCAGCTGGGAGCACCAAGATTCTCATCCCCTACTGATCCAACTCAGGAAGATTGAGGCCAAGAAGGAAAGGAAAAAGAAGAGACAGATGAGGAAGACGAAGAAGAAGAAGTCGACGAGGGCATCTCCAAGCTGAGTGGGAAATAGTGTGACGCCTCAGCGGATCGAGCCAATATTATGTAAATAGTAACTTTAGGATGTAATAAAGCCTCGTAAAAAGTTACGTTAATTTCTATAAAGTTTAGTTTAGCCAAAAGGGAGAGTACGCTTCGTCTCCAACTTTGATGTTTCCTTTTGGTTGTAAGTTATTTACTTAGTAGCTATTATCTAGAGGACATGGCTCCGATACACCCGAGAATGAAATAAAGCTTTGTAATTGTTGTTGATTAATAAATGGAAAGAAGATTGTATTGACCCTTTGTATAGTGTTTGTGTTGCCTTGATATTATGTGATCTTATGTGATATTGTGTTAAAAGACGATTGAAAGAGATGAATAATTAGGCTTACTTGAGGCACGTGCCTTGAGTGTCGCACGTACCAAGCTTATATTTTAGCTAATCCGTGACACTTAGTGTACTTATGAAAATGCCAAGACTAGTAAGATGGAAGTGTCCTACTTTGGGCTACTACAAGCTAAACACAAATGGGGCCAGCAAAGGGAATCCAAGTATATGTAGAGGTGGGGGAATCGTTAGATGTCACCATGGTCTTTGGGCTCTTGTGGGATGAAATTACGAAGGCTAATAGAGAATCAAATTTCACTACAGATCATACATTAAGAGAGGGGGGAATATGGCAGCAGATTTTTGTACAAATTTGAGAGCTCAAGGGATGACAAGAATTTTTGAAATACTTTGCGATCTCCCGCAAGTGCTGAGACACATCATTTTTATAGATAGAGCTGGTTTTGTGCAACTTAGGTTGCATTGAGTGTTAGATCCTCATGTCTTGTGTTTAAATTCAGGGGGCAAGGTAGAGCTGGCAAATGGGTTGGGTTTGGGTTACACGGGTTGGGTTATAACGGGTTCATGGGTCAAAAATACAAACCAAACCTGACCCTGATTTAAACATGTCAACCCGACCTGACCCTTATGGCCTGTTTAAATATTAATTTGGGTCATGGGTCGGGTCATGGGTCTTAACTTCATCTGTCATAATTATGTGAGCGCGGGTTTGTTGAAGCTTCGATTGGTAGGTATTGGTGTTACATGTGTTCTAAAATAATGAGTCCTAATGCTATAATCCTCCGATTTCACACCTTTGCTTTGCTGATGACTTGATTGTCTTCATACAAGGGGAAGTGGAGACTGCTAACGCTCTTACTAATGTTTTGGAAAATTTTGCTTACAATAATGGTTTACAAGTTAACCTGGACAAGAGTAAGATCTACTGTGCTGGTATGTCTGAGGTTGAAGCTTCTACAGTAATGCAAGCTCTGGAATTTGAAAAAGGGACTTTGCCAGTAAAATACTTGGGATTACCTCTTATTACAACCAGATTGAAGCATTCTGACTGCTTATCCTTGGTTGAGAACATGTTTAAAAAGGTGCATTCATGGAAAGCTAAGTTCCTATCCTATGCTAGGAGACTCACTCTATTGAGAGCTGTCCTTAGTAGTATGCATGTGTATTGGATGAGTTGTTTTACACTTCCACAGGCAACAATTAAAATGCTCACTTCCATATGCATGAAATTTACATGGGCTGGTACAGATGTGAACAAGAAAGCCTGTTTGCTGAGCTGGAACACGATTTGTCATCCCAAGAATGAAGGGGGTTTAGGGGTAAAGAAATTTGGGGTATGGAATAAGGCGGCAATTCTTAAGAATGCCTGGCAAATCGTATCCTTCAAAGATTCCTTATGGGTGAAATGGATTTATGCAAATCTAGTTAGAAATAAGAATTTTTGGGAGCTCAACTGCCCTCAGGACTGCTCTTGGTCATGGAGACACAATCTTAAAGCTAGGAGTGAAGCAGTCAACCTTATTCATTATAAAATTGGTAAAGGTAATAAGACCAACTTGTGGAGAAACCCTTGGCATCCCCTGGGAGTACTAAGTGATTGGTTCACAATAGATATGAAGTATAACTCAGTCTTGTATATGAATGCTCCTGTGGCTAACATTATAAGAGATGGCAGATGGAGTCCTCCTGAAAAATATGTGCACCGACTCTCTGAAATCTGGAATAAGCTAGAGCAAGTGGAAATTGATACTGACGTTGAAGATGAAGTGATTTGGATCCCCACAACTTCTGGAGAATTCACTATGAGAAGCAGATATCAAGAAATTAGGCATCACAATCCAATCTGGGGTTGGGCAAATATAGTTTGGTTTGCAGGCAACATTCCAAGACATAGCTTCATATCATGGCTTACGTTCAGGGGAACCCTCAAAATTCAAACTAAACTCAAAGCATGGGGCCTTGTGCACTAGTCCAAATGTATGTTCTGCTGGGACTTTGAAGAAGAAAAAACTCACATATTCTTTGAGTGCTGTTATGCTCACTGGATTTGGAAGAAGCTGATCACTAGAATGGGATTTACTAGAACAGTGCTCAACTACAATGAAGAGATGCAATGGGTCCTAAAACAATCTGCAGGTAAATCTATTAAATCCTTGATTCTAAAGTCGGTTCTCAATTGTTTTATTCACCATCTATAAAGGGAAAGAAACAAAAGAGTGTTTGAGAGTTGCCAGAGTGAAGCGTCTGTCATTCTCCAATCCATTATCTGTGAAGTTAAACTAAAATTAGCTGTTAAGCAATTCAAACTCCATGATACAAAAGATAACAGGTATATTGATGAGATATGGGACCTGAGAAGTGATTGGGTTCAGTCTGAAATCAGTGTGTACGTGGCGAAAACCTCAACTTGGTTTTTGTATGATCAATGCAGCAAGCTCTTTGACCAATGTTGGGAGTTATGGAGTTATATTGCGAGAGACTATAGGCCCACCGATTACAACTTGCGCAGGCAGGTGTGTTGCTAGCACAACTATCCTTCATGAATTCCAAAGCATTAAAGTTGGGTTGGAACTTGCTGTGAAGTACAACAAAACCAAAATTGAGGTATTGAATAGGTCGACAAATCCGGACTGGCAATGTAGGACAGTTGTGAAGGATATCTGGAAGATAACTGATAAGATGGAGAGCTTCAGATGTGACCACATTTTCAAAGAGACTAATAAAGCAGCTTCTATTATAGCTAAACTAAGGACTGAGATTGGTCTCCACGAGCTAAAGTTTACAGATTTTCCAGAAGAGTTAAAGCTACAAGTTCAAGATGATGAGAATAATAAAGCATATCTTAGAGTACATTAATTGCATTGTACGATTTTTTGTTAGGTGTAAGGCTCTTTGCTCCTCTCGTGTGCCCTTGAGAGGAAGAGGTTGTCCCTACCCTTGTTGTTTGGTTTTTTAATTTAATTGTTTGTTTTCCAAAAAAAAAATGTCTAGTAATGGAAGTGAAGATCAAATACCCATTTTCTAAGATTAAGTTTGTTGATGAAATATATAATAATAACAAAAGAGGATGAGAGAATAAAATTGAAGTAAGATCAGATAAAATGTCATATGTTTATGAGTAGTAATAACACACAAAGCTCTATTTGAGCTTAAATCTTACTTCGAATGATAGATAATATTAAATATATTATAATTAGTTTAAATTAAACTTAAACGAGTCACGGGTCAACTCAAATTGTTTAAGGTAAACCCTAACCCGACCCATTTATTAAATGGGTTAAACAGGTTTAGGTTAAATGACCCACGACACCTAAACCCGCAAAAACAATATTGGGCTGGGTTAGGTCGAGTCAGATTGGTGGGTTATGGGTCACTTTGCCGGCTCTAGGGCAAGGCTCCATGTCCTCCCCTGCTTTGTATTTAAATTTTCCCATGAATAACAACGGTTGGGTGACTTGGGTCGTCCTAACCCTCCCCTACATAAGGTATTTCAATAATAATAAAAAGTAACATGTACAAATTAATTCACTTACACTGTTACACAAGATAATTGACTTATATCACTCTGATTCATATCTTTTTATAACAAATAAATACATAAGGGTGAACTTGATATTTATACTCTCTTCTTGTTTTCTTGGAATAAATAATGTTATTATAATCAACAAAAACAGTGCGACCACCATGGAAGTACAAGAAGGCGTACATATGCTTTCATCGGTTAGAGCATCTCCTAAAGTGCATGACTGCCTTAGATACAAAAAAGCCAAATCCAAATTAGTCAGACTCAATTTCCTCCAAGAGTACCTGACTTAAATTTTAAACTAGGCGCATAACAATTGGGCGCCTGTTTGTATTTTAAATAGGCGCATAACACTTGGGCGCCTGTTTGAATTTATAAAAAAAATTAGGCGCTTAAGTCTTAGGCGCCTGTTTCACTGAATCAAATATTTAAAGGCAATGACTATATATGTCATTTTTTGAAAGCTTAAACTCATCGCCACATTAGTAGCCAGCTGCAGCCTACCATTTAATAGAAGGTGGGCAGATTATGACGCATGTGCCCTTGTTTGTCTAAGAAGTTACATAAAAGATTATTATTTAGTGGCAGATAATGACGCATGTGCCCTTGTTTGTCTAAGAAATTACATAGAAGATTATTATTGGTGGGCAGATAATAATGACGCATACGCCCTTGTTTATCTAGGAAATTAGTAGAAGATTATTATTGGGTGAGGCATGTGCCCTTATCTAAGAAATTACCAATCACTAGACAATAGGAAATGATTTGGTTTTGGAAGCAGTGTAACAGACGCCTAATTAAAAAAAAATTAACTTAGGCGCCTGTTTAAAAATAGAACAGACGCACAACACTTGGGCGTCCAATCGCTACTTAAAAATCCAAGACCGGGTCTTGGATTCCAAGGCTGAGACTTGGATTTTGAGACTCAAATCCAAGTCAGTCAGGCATTGTTAGAGGATGAAAATCTGATGTGGCAGCTTAAAATCCAAGGTAGTAAGGCACTTTAGGAGTTGCTCTTAGCATTTGTTATTAACTTAGTTTCCATGGAATATAAACCACATTACTATAACCAACAAACGAGTGATCCCTCATCAAAGTACGAGAAGAAAGAGCTGCAGAGATGCTTCTCTCTGCTAGTCTTTCCAATCGTCTAAGCATCGGGCATTTATATCAACTCGCAGTTTAATGAAACTGCAAGTCAGACAGTCATTTGTCATTGTTCAAGGTCAAAATATCATTCTTTGATATCAGCATCTTTCCATTGTTGCCTCTATTGCTGCTCCGTCGAGACCTGTCCATTTGAACATGCTGACAATGCAACACAAATAGTTAGCTCAACAATAATTAAAAATTAATAAGAAATAACTGGTTAGCTAAACATACTAAGCATTCCTAGATGGATATATTACTGCTAGCTCCAGTTTGACTCTTTGGAGCGTCTTGCTCTGATTGAGTTGATACAAGCATCAAAACCACTAAACCGTTCTTTCTATCAATGCTCAAAAAATTATATCAAATTCCAAAATGGTAATCATGAACCCATAATATAAAATAGGGGACAGACGCATTAGGGTTTGCGTGTACCGACACACTTAGTCTGCAAACCCATGCACAAGGTGATGTAGAACATAAGAATACTGAGAAAAGTATGACAAGAAGAAATCTGGGTCGTTTTAGGTTTTTTTTTTACCAAGTCGTTCGAACGAGATTTGGAGTCGTTTGAACGACTTAAGGTCTATTCGAACATACTTTAAGTCTATTCGAATAATCATGCGTCTGAGTTGTTTTATTCGAATACACTAATGTATGTTCGAATACACATTTTTTTTGTTCGAACGGAGACACAATTCAGCCTATTGTTTAGGCGTTTAAGAGCATATTTGTCCAATTTTGTAACTAGGAACTTGTAACCCTATAAAGGAGCAAAGCTAGGCAAGATTAAAAGAGGTTAAATCAATCAAAGTTCTGAGATGGAGACTTAGGGATTGAGAAAATTTTAATTATAATCGATATATTTGAGCAATTGAAACTCTAAAAAATAATTTTCCCAACCAATTGATGTGTTCTTCGTACTTTTCTGCTAATTAAGGTTTCTCAATTCGAATTGTGGATTAGCTGGTCAAATCCAAAATTGAGCAGGCAGGCTTATACTTCAATAATCCACTGACAAGGTTTTTTCAATTTGTTAACAATTTTTAACCGCTAAAGAAAGATACAATATGCTAACCTCTAGCTAAGCCAGCCATGATGCAAGGTCGGAGACATCATAATATTATTAATGATTTTGAAAATGTATAAGGTTTACTACCTTCCTAAAAACAAATGTCAAGTACAGGTAAGCTGCTTCCCATTCGTCCTGTGATAGTGTGTCTGCAAGTCATTAAGCATGAATAAAGATCCTCAAAACAAATTTGTAGATAAAAAGAGAATAAAAAACCCAACTTTGGAGCGGAAAGAATTAAAGATTAGAATTTCTTAATTACACCCCAATTACGGTAAGCTCACCCCGATCCACTTCATAAACTTTGGTGTAAGGACAAGTATACCACCAGAACAAAACACATTCTCGTATTTTCTTTTCTTAAGAGCTAACGCCCTCCACACCACCCTATTAATTATTTTCTAACAGCTAAATTAAAATATTCAAAAAAATTATGGACAAGTGGCATTCCTTTCATATTGTTTTGTTCATTTGATTAAGAATTTACTAGTTTCACAAGTCATCTTCAATCCTCAAAGGAGAGTCGTACTTATTGCAAAAACAAAAAAGAAATACTAAAGTAAGAGGTAGGAGTGAAGGGGTGAGCTACTTAATCTGTTTCCTTTTTCTACCTTGATATTTTGTATAGCGACGGAGTGAGCAATAAATGGAGTGAGTTTATTAGAGTATGCAGTGCATCCAAGATTTCTCAAAAGATTATCTCAATATGTAGGATTCTAAAATGAGTTGATGTTAATAGCATGGTACACTGAAATAAGAAACAGGGAAAGTTAGGAGGACGTCTACAATATAACCACCACAAGACGCTACATTAACTGAAATAAGTTTGGTAGTCAGAAAGTTAGCTTACGCGCAAAATAAAAAAAGAGTTATGCTAATAGAGCTTCTAATTTAGCTACAATTTTAGCTACTGGCTAATTGCCTGTAGATACTAATCCATTTATCCAAATGACTTTTATCGGAGTGCTAGTTTATTGATTTTGAATTATATATTAGTGTTCTCATCAGATCAGCTTATTTCTATTCTAGAAGAAAGCCATCAGTAGTGACTTCTGCAACGGTGACATTTATAAGTGGACAATTGCATCCAGACAACCTTGAACTATCAGAAGTCATAACTCAAGAATCCAGAAGCAAATGTTCGTCTAGATGTCAAGCTAGGTACATCACAAGAGTGTAAAAACTAGTTAATTAACTCACTGAAGTCCCGGTCCATCTTCCTCATGAGCTCCATATATACTGGGTCTTTCATGTACTCATCTATAAATTCATGGAAGTTTTTTACAAAAACAAGCTCCAGGTCATACTGCCACATACATGCACACAAATTACGAACTCTAAAGATATGAAATAACCCGGCCAACAAGTTAGAAGAGTAAAATCTATAAATGACTTCTAACCTCTTCTGCCAATGATTTAAAGACATGAAAGGGAACAATCCATTCAGGAAAATAAACTGCATCCTGTATTAAAAAATGAAATACCTTTATCAACATATAGTGAGTGCCCACTGCAATGTAAAGCTTCTAAGAAAAACGTAAAACAAATATTAAAGATGATAATAGTGAGCGTTTAAAGAGATTGGACGTGTTCTACAACTACAGTATTTATATGTAGCAGCTATTTAGAATTAATGGCTACCCTACATTATTCCAGTTTAGCAGTTGATCATTAGTGACTGATTTGATACGCAACTGTCTGTTATTCGAAGAACGGCAACCACTTCCCTCGAAAACCAGTATCCCTATCTCTGCAGGTACCACCACTCTGACCTATAGGAGTCATTAGAGAAACGCTGTCTTCTATCTATTTTGGTTTCTCAATAGTGAGACACTTAGGTACTCCCTCTAGGAGACAGAAACTTAAATTGAATTATCTCAATGGAAACAGTTTACATCTATTGCGTTTAATTGAGGTTGTATTCGTATAGAAAAAACATTAAGTCCAGAAGTACCAATTTCAAAAGATTTTTGGGAACGTCTTTCTCATCTACCGTCTTCATTTTCTCCAGATAGTAAAGAATACTGATGAAGGGACTGATTTGAGGCTAACATCTGTGGAATACCACTCACTGATTCTATCTACATCATTCTTCATCATAGGCAAGATTTGATTCTTGACCCTTGCAGATCAGAGGTAACTTTGGTACCTGGCACATCTAAGGCTGATGGAGACCATCTTAGCTACAAAGATTCCGAAACAAGCTTAAAGATTTTTTTTATTTCCTAAGACTTTACTTTAGTTTGTTTCCAAATTAAGTCAGGATTTGATTAAATAAAATACTTCCCTCACCTCCTTATTGTTGGTTTTGGCTCAACCACCCAAAACTAAGTTACATGTGTTATTGCAAAACGGGCTACCGGGACATCCCACTTTCTCTTTCTCTTTCTCTCCCTTCCCTCTTTCTCTCTTCAAGTTTATATCAGTTTCTCTATCTTCATTAGATCTAAATATTGCTCTCTAATCATCTGTTTTTTTCTCTTAAAATATGATTAATGATGCAAAATAGTTCATGTTCTACGATTATTGTCTTCTCATTTTTCGATTAATTGCGATTAGTTGCATTTTTTTTAACTCCAAACTACTCTCCCCCTCTCTGTTAAAGCGACATTAATTTTACTAATAAATGTATTGGATTGTTGTGTTATTGTAAAATTGTATGATTGAGAGCTAGAGTCTTTTCCGTTGATGTCGCCTAAAGCGATTTAGTACTCTTCAATTTGTAGATTATGAAATTTTGTAGATTGGGAAATTATGGTCATCTTCGCATTCGATATTGTCGGGGTTCATGTTTTCTAAATTTGGAAATTGGGAAATTAGACTTCCAAATTTGTAGATTGGGAAATTTAGGGACGAATATCTCCAAAGATGTGGATGTAGAGACTAGAGAGAAGTTGTGTGTTTTTTACTTTGAGGAGAGAGATGATGAGGAAAAGAGAGAAAGTGAGGTTAAAAATAGAACCTGTAGTCTAGGTCATCCAGTTTATAGTTTATCATATACTGATGTCATCAAATTTTAGGGGATTGAGCCCAACCTCACCCACTAGTCAGTGACACAAGTAGGACTCTTTGATTAAATAAGATACTTCTAATTGGAGTAGAATTAGGAAGGCTTCTTCTTAAAGTCTAGCCATGGGTTTAGTTTTTAGTTGGTTATATTGTTTGGAGATTGGTAGCTTGTTTTAGAATTTTTTAGAAGATTGTTATCTTAATTGTTTCCTTCCGCCAATTAAACACATCAACTTTGGCATTCGGGCTGTTTAAAATCCGTGACGATTATTCCTTGTTTGGTGGTAGTCGTTTGTTTCCACACTAAATCTTCAATTGTTTCCACTCCACGAACGACAATTACAGTTTTCCTATCAAGGTTATCAGCAATTGATCTTCGATAAATACGTTTTCTTCAATTGGTTCTTCAACCACTGATTCTAATTGAGTAGAGTTTCAATTTTAGAAATTCCTCATTATGCTTGCCCATGTATTGGATATCATAAAACCAGCTCGAGTAAGATATAATGTTACCATACAAATAAATCTTTGAAGAGAGTATTATGAAGCAATAAACGCAGAAGAGAAAATTAACTTTATTGGTTCTGGCATTAGAAGAAAATGTGATAGTCGTATTAGAAAGTTCAAGGGCATCTATAAATGTCCTACTAGCTTGATCAAAAAGGGAGAAAGGATTTTGAGAACTTTCCTTTGGACTGGTAAACTGACTCTAGGAAAGATTGTACAGTGGCATGGGATAAGACTTGTAAACCTGTGAATGAAGGGTGCCTAGGCATCAGAAAGTTGAAGGACATAAACCTTTCTCTGTTGACAAAACTAGGTTGGAATTTCCTGACTGCTAAGGATGATTGGGCTTTGTTCATGAGAGCAAAATTCATAACTAAAGCGGTAACATCTTTACAGTGACTATGGGCTCCTCTATAAGGGTGAGCAGTAAACCGACCAAACCGAAAAACCGAACCGAAACCGATCATTTTTTCGGTTTGGTTCGGTTTTTAGAAGTTTCGGTTCGATTTCGATTTTGGTTTGAAAAACTGAAAACAACCAATCAGTTTCGATTCGGTTTTTGTTCTACTGTAGAGAAACCGGACCAAAACCGAACCGATTATTTAAAAAAAAAAAAAAAAAAAAAAACCTAGTATATATACCTCCTCACTCTCAACTCCTCTCTTCTCACTCAGCAGTCAGCACTCTTGTATGTTGAATCTCTCTCTCTCTCCATTTATAGGATTTCTCTTCTTCTCTCACTCTTTAACACGAAACGATGAAGAGAGGCGCAATCTT
Source organism: Kingdonia uniflora (assembly GCA_014058105.1). Classification (NCBI taxonomy): domain Eukaryota; kingdom Viridiplantae; phylum Streptophyta; class Magnoliopsida; order Ranunculales; family Circaeasteraceae; genus Kingdonia; species Kingdonia uniflora. The sequence goes on along the minus strand of JACGCM010000339.1, from coordinate 231,735 downwards.
GAGAGAGAATTTCACATCCTAAACCCATCATCACCAAACCCTAATTTCTTCCCAAAACTTAAATCATCCCCAATTTCATCATATCAGAAGCAAAAATCGTCCAAGGAGAACACAGATCCAAACGGATTATCGGATGTAAGATCGTCCCCAGCAATGGCGAAGATCAAAAGCAATCTCCCTCCGAGACCTCGATCATCAAACCTTAACCCTCTTAAACGAAAGCTAGTGATGGATTCTGTACCTGAACACAGTGTTCTTGGCTCTTCATCTGATTATGGAGTAAAGGTAAAACTAATTGTAGTCCTTGATTTGTTTCTTGATGATTTTAGTACAAGTGTTGTGATTTTGATCTGATTTGTTTTATCCCTCCTTTTTCTGTGTTGCAGCCACTCAGAAAACTGTTGATAGACCATCCGCCAAGGACTGGAGAGGTGGAAGAGCTGCTTCATTCAACATCATTCCCAGTAGCACTGGAGCCGCCAAGCTAATGATTTGTTTGTTTGATTTCATGTATGATATAAATTATTCAATTCATCGTCATTTGCCCTATTAATTGTTTTATGTTTTGTGATTGTGAAGGAGGAGCTAAGTAAATGTATCAATACCTTGAAACACTTTGTAATGCACATACTAATCCAATGGTTAGACATTCTTTAGATTACTGGAAACGTTTCCGTTCACAAACTATTAATTTATGGTGTAATTGTGAGAATATGTGATCTAGGATTTATTAAGATTTATTGTTATCAAACATATATTAAATTACGTGATGTAAATCTGATTCGTGATGGTAGAAGTATATCAACATGTATATTTGATAGTATGAAGATATATTGAATCATCAATTTCCTATAATTTTCCAGTGCGAAAAGACCCTTTGTTCTTCAGTATGTACATGCAGTATAAAGTTTCTATGATCTTGTACTATATTGTAACCTTTATTTAACTTTGATTAGCAATTATTGCTTTGAGTATAACAATTGCGGTCTGTCTCTGAGTTAATATTGTTATTTAGCAATTGTTGTTTAGTGTAGTTACACATTCCAGCCCTGTTGTTCTATTTTGCAGCTCGGAGTTGTTTGTGAATTGCTCATGATACATAATCTTCATTGGAGGAGTTTTTTACCATTTTCTGGAAATGCTTATTGTTTTGTTTGATTGCGTTGATGTTCAGGGGTTTGCGGAAGCTCGCACTTGTATCTTTGATGTTTGTACTTTGTACTTAATGGGCTTTATAGATGAAATGGATTTAATGTTTGATGTTTGTAATTAATGGGCTTTAATATTTGATGTAAGGGCTTTAATGTTTGTAATTAATGGGCTTTAGTATTTGATATAACGCTTTTAATGTTTTGAGTAGGCTTTTGTTTGTATATAAAATGTTATATTAATCTTATCCGAACCGATCCGACCCGACCCGATCCAAAATCAGTTCGGTTTCGGTTTTGGCGTTTGACTTTCGGTTCGGGTCGGGCCGGGTTTTAGATTCAATTCGGTTCAGTTCGGGTTTTGTTTTTAAAAACCGATTAAGATCGGTTTGGGCTCAGTTTCGGCCCAAAACCGACCTGTGCTCACCCCTACTCCTCTATATGGACAGGTATAAGATTGTCTCTTCCTGAGATTGAAAAGAACAGTGGGTGGTTAATTGGAGATGGCACTGATATTGATCTATAGAGGGGCAATTGGTGTTTTGCAGTTTCTCTCAGAAATCTATTAAACTATAATAATATTCATTGGGGTCACATGAAGGCTAAAGTCAGTAGCATCATTATAAATGGGGGGCTTGGTGAATTCTACAAAATTTTAGAGGTATTTTTAATATCTTTAACATTGATCTGAACAACACTAAAATTTGTAAAGGTAGAGAGCAGATTAAAAAAATAGGAAAACTTTACAGTGAAAGAAGCTTTTCAGAAGGGGAGAAGCAGGAACCAGCCAGTCTGGTGGAGCAAGTATATTAAAAGGGAAGTTACACATCCCAGGTTGACATTCAGGGGTTGGAGACTTTGCCATTCTAGCTTGCCAACTGATGATATGATCAAAAAGAAAAGGACCACAGTGGTTTCTATTTGTTGTCCATGTAAAAACCATGAAAAATCTCTCAACCATCAAATGTGGGAATGTGAGTTTAGTACGGAGCTCTGGAGATGGGTGACCACTTTATTCAATACTACCATTGCTATTTTGATCTCAAAACTCTTTTGAATAGTGCTGATCTCAAGAGCCATTATATTAAAGATCTATGGATTAATGTTGTTCTGTATGGTTCAAATCTGTTATAGGCTGCCAGAAATGAGTATAAAGTAGATGAAGGGACCTTCAGTTTGGATTCTATCAAAGCTAAACTGATATCTAATATTCAAGAAACTGCCTTTCTTTCTAGAAGCCGCATGGACGACAGTGTCGATCATCTGAGCATTATACACAGTCTAAGGGTTGCTGTTCCCCTTAGGAAAACTCCAAGAATTAAATCTTGCTTTTGAAATTTGCCTAACATAAATAAAGTCAAGATCAACATTGATGGCTCTTCTAAGGAAAACCCTGGAAAAGATGGAGTTGAAGTGCTCATTAGGGATCATAAAGGAGCTGTTTTTAGGACTATCTTCTCTGGTCTGGGCATTGCAACTAGTTTTTATGCACAATGAATGGCTATTGTTTAAGGTGCTGCATGTGCTACATCAAATGGTTGGTCGGTGGCTTGAATTGAGTCTGACTCAGCTGCAGCAGTCATGGCTTCCTGTTCTGGCAATTTACCCTGGGCTTCAACTGGTGAGTGGCATGAAGCAAAAGAAATTATGAAAGATATCAGATTTGATCCAACCTGGAGAAAGGGAAACTTCAGTTCAGACCATTTAGCTGGTAAAGGATCAAATCTTCAAGAGGGCATCATGGAATTAAACGTAGGGAGACCTCAATTCTTGTATAAAATTGAGGACCCCAATGCTGAGTATTTCAGATTCTGCTTATGTAATTACTTCAGTTTGCCTTTTGAATAAAATTGTCTGTATTATTGAGCAAAAAGTATTTGAAAGCTAGAATGCAAAACCAAATTATTCCACTTATTGCAAAATCATTTGGGATTTGTTATCCAGTTGTATAGTTTGTGCAATCATTTTGCCTGCGTATAACAGATTTGTTACTCTACACGATAGCATCCTTATTTCGAGTTCAAACATAAATGGCATAGAAAACAAAAACTAAGTACACTATCACCAACATTAGAGCTGTACAAGCTAAAGAAATTAATGATGAAGTCTATACCTCCAAATGAAACTGATATTTGATGCCGAAAAGGACTAGATGTTTTAAATTTCTGGCACAACAATGTTTGCCTATTAGTAAATGCACATCTTGAAGGAAAATGCAATGGCAACACTAGAAGACTCCACCTTATGAGCATATTCTTCGTCAAAACGAATCCAAAACACACTATTCCCAAAGAACAGTCCTTCCGCTGCATGACAAAAAAAAAATGCATTTGAGTCTTTCAACAGAAGATAGCTTTCAATTAATGAAATTTCATTCAAAAAAGAGGAAAAAGATGCACTTGTCCTTCAAATAATGTCAATAAAAGGATCTTGCGAACTAAACTTCCAACTTAATTAAATGATATGCCAATAAAACAATAGCAGCACAGCAAGTACTAGCATTTGACACACTGTTATTCTGGATGAAGAATTGACTATCTGTATTTCTCTTCCATCTATCTATTTTGTTTTCCATCAATGATACATGGAATATGCTGATATGAAAATAAGGAGCTTACGACGGCCAAGAACTAGCAGTAAAATAATGTTGAAATAATGCACATTAAGAGTAAGACTCTTCATCTTAGTTAATGGGAGTAACTTATGTAATGATAGATTAATGGTGTGAGTTTCAAATATGAATAGTTTTGTTTTTAATGTTTTGAGTCTTCACCTCTACTATATAAAGGGGTGTATGTGTGGGTTTGTAATCAAGTAATTCTAATCAAGAATTCTCTCATCTTCTCTATCTTGTTTGTGTTTAGAAAAGCTAATAAGCTTACAGTGGTATCAGAGCGAGGTTTGAAGGTGTTCGTAGAAACTTCTAAAAGAAGTAAAATCAATGGCTGCAAACAATGGTATGATTCAACCATCGATTCCAGTTTTTGAAGGTGAGCACTATGATTATTGGAGCATCAAGATGAAAACGTTGTTCCAGTCTCAAGGATTGTGGGAAATGGTCGAAGGTGGCATAGAAATTCCTACCGATCTAACAACTCTCACATCGGCACAACAAGAGCAGTTGAAGAAAACCAAAAAGAAAGATGCAAAAGCTTTGTTCTTCATTCAACAAGGTATATCTCAGACCATTTTTTCAAGAATTATTTCATCACAAAGCGCAAAGCAAGCTTGGGATGCCTTGCAAAATGAATTCAAAGGCTCTTCTAAAGTGATTGCACTCAAGTTACAAACTCTTCGGAGGAAGTATGAAAACTTGAAAATGAAGGATACGGAGAAAATAAAAAATTACTTATCTCGAGTTACCGAGATAGTTAATCAAATGAGACTTTATAGTGATGCTATTATGGATGAGAAAGTTGTCCAAAAACTTTTGATTAGCCTACCATCAAGGTTTGATGCGTTGGTGGCTGCCATAGAAGAATCAAAAGACTTATCAACTTTATCTCTTGTTAATTTAATGGGTTCTTTAGACTCTCATGAGCAGAGAATGTCAAGGCATGAAAAAAGTCCGGTAGAAACTGCTTTTCAAACAAAACATTCAAGTGGTGGGCATAATTTTTACGATAAGTTCCAAGGAGGACCCGGAAAGAAGCCAAACTACATGAAGAAAAGAGGATATCCTAGAAACTCACAAAAGTAAACTGGTAAAAACAAAAACGTAACTTGCAACTTCTGTAAAAAGGTGGGACATGCTGAAAGCGAGTGCTGGAATAAGGGGAAACCTCAGTGTTTTAACTGTAAGAAGTATGGGCATTTACAGAAGGATTGTAGGGGCAAAGACAATCAAGAAGATGCCAAATACATCGAGGGAAATGTTGAAGAAAATATGTTTTTTGCGAAACATAACACCGATGTGCAAGATGATGATACATGGTATCTAGATAGTGGTTGTACAAATCACATGACGGGGGATGATCGAATTTTTACCAATAATGACAAGTCGGTAAAATCTCAAATCAGATTCAGAAATGGAGCTGTTGTGCACGCAAATGGAAAAGGAACAATAGCCGTTCAAACCAAGAGGGGAGCCAGGTACATAAAAGGTGTTTTATTGGTTCCAGATTTGAATATAAATTTGCTAAGTGTTGGACAGCTTGTTCAACATGGATATTCTCTACTTTTCAAAAATGATTCTTGCACCATTTTTGATCAAAATTTGTGAAAATCATGTCATTGTAAAAATTGACATGGAAAAAAATCAAATTTTTCCTATGAAATTTCGTTATCCCTTGGATAGTGCATTGAAAGCCGAAACAGTAGATGAATGTTGGTTGTGGCATAGAAGGTTTGGGCATTTAAATTTTCATGGTTTGAAGTTGTTGAATAAGAAAAAGATGGTGGAAGGTTTACCTACGATCGAAATGAGGAAAGACATATGTTCGGGATGTGTACTAGGAAAGCATCATCGTGCCCCCTTTCATGAAAGTACGTGAAAATCGAAGGCGCCATTGCAGTTGATCCACACTGATATTTGTGGGAAAATGCAAACTCCTTCTCTTAGTCAGAGCTTGTAATTTATCATTTTTGTTGATGATTTTACAAGAATGATATGGGTTTATTTCATCAAGCTAAAGTCAGAAGCTCTCTCCATTTTCAAGACCTTCAAGGCTCAAGTTGAAAGACAAAGTCGTCTGAACATCAAGACATTGAGAAGCGATCGCGGAGGCGAGTACATGTCAAGCGAGTTTGAGATGTACTATGAAGATATGGGATCTAGCGACAACTAACTTGTGCATACTCACCTCAACAAAATGGCATCGCAGAGTGAAAAAATAGAACCATTGTTGAGATGGCTCGCTCTATGCTAAAAGAGAAAGAACTTCCAAATTCTTTTTGGGCAGAACTGTATCTACATCGGCTTATTTGCTTGATAAAAAGGTGCAAGAACAGAAGATGCACATTCAGGAAGACATTTCAGAAACAACTCAAGAGGTGGAAATGGAGCCACATGAAGACTATGGACCAGCAACTCCGTTAATACATGAATCTAAACCGCCGAGCACAGGACCATCAACTCCATCACATAGTTCTACCTCGTCATCAGCATCTAATTCTTCTCCAGAATCAACTCCGAAAAAAATGGTTTCTTGCAGATATATATGAAAGCTGCAATTTTACAGCCATGGAGCCAGGAAGCTTTGAAGAGGCGTCACGGTTTGACATTTGGGTAAAGGCTATGACCGAAGAAATCAACATGATTGAAAAAAACTCCACCTGGAAGTTAGTTGATCTATCAAGTAACAAAGATGTTATTGGGGTAATATGGGTTTACAAGACGAAAGTCAATACAGATGGCGTCGTCCAAAAGTATAAAGCTAGACTCGTTGCAAAGGGCTTCGCACAGCAACCGGGGATCGACTATACCGGGGAAACATTTGCTCTTGTAGCAAGGCTTGAAACCATAAGAACACTCGTCGCACTTGCAGCTCAAAAGAAGTGGTCTATATTTCAACTTGATGTAAAATCAGCCTTCCTAAATGGGGTGCTTGAAGATGAAATATATGTATCTCAACCCCAAGGGTTCATCATCAAAGGAGAGGAAGATAAAGTTTATCGATTGAAGAAGGCTTTGTATGGGCTAAAACAAGCGCCGCGCACCTGGTACAGTCAAATAGACGGATATTTTTTGAAAAATCAGTTTCAGCGTTGCAAGAGTGAGCCGACCCTGTACATTAAAACTGAAGGTACGCCTATTCTCATTATTTTATTGTACGTAGATGATCTGATTTTCATGGGAAATGATCACAAAATATTGCAAGAGTTCAAAGGCAACATGATGAAAACATATGAGATGAATGATCTTGGGTTGATGAACTATTTCTTGGGTATTGAAGTTTCCCAAGGTGAAGAAAGAATCTTTATTCGTCAAAAGAAATATGTTGAATCGGTTCTTAAGAAATTTCGCATAGATCAATGCAAACCAGTTGATACTCCTCTTGTAGTGAACGAGAAGTTGGTTAAAGAAGATGGGTAGGAAAAGGTAAGTGAGGCATTGTACCGAAGCATGGTTGGAAGTCTTTTATACCTCTCTTCTACAAGGCCTGACATCATGTTCGCAACAAGTTTACTGTCGAGATTTATGCATTGTCCAAATCAAGCTCATTTGGGCACAGTAAAACGGGAATTACGATATATCCAAGGAACCATCGATTTTGAAATAATGTATTGTCCTGTTTCTGATTCAAAGCTTCTAGGATATACTGACAGAGTGATTGGGGAGGATCCATAGCCGACTCAAACAGCACATCCGGATATGTTTTCTCTTTGGGATCTGGAATTTGTTCGTGGTTGTCAAAGAAACAAGATACCGTTGCTCTATCTTCAACAGAAACATAATACGTGGCAGCATCTATTGCAACATGTCAAGCACTATGGGTGCCATAAATTCTTGAAGATATAATGAAAAACATGGCAAAGGGACGGTTATCTACTGTGACAACAAGTCAGCGATTTCAATAGCGAAAAATCCAGTTTATCATAGTAAGACAAGGCACATTCCAATGAGGTACCACTTCATCTGAGATGTTGTTGAAAGAGGTGAAATTGAGTTGACGTATTGCAAGACAGAAGATAACCTTGCTGACATCTTTACTAAAGCTCTTCCAAAGGAACGATTTTGCTACATGAGAGAGAAGCTAGGAGTAATGAAGATTGTGCATTAAGGGGAGTGTTGAAATAATGCACATTAAGAGCACATTATGAGTAAGACTATTCATCTTAGTTAATGTGAGTAACTTATGTAATGATAGATTAATGGTGTGAGTTTCAAATATGAATAGTTTTGTATTTAATGTTTTGAGTCTTCACCTCAACTATATAAAGTGGTGTATGTGTGGGTTTGTAATCAAGTAATTCTAATCAAGAATTCTCTCATCTTTCTATCCTTCTCTATCTTGTTTGTGTTTAGAAAAGCTAATAAGCTTACAAATAAAAACGACACTACATCAGAATTTCCCATCAAACACAAAACCTTGAAGTATATGACCTCTCTTGGATGCACTCAATTAAGTAAAACTGCTTTGATAATGAACAAAATGCACCCAAAGTTTCTTCTTTTCCCTCGAATGATTACTAGTAAACAGATGTGCCTCCTAGACAACCTTGTACAAAGACTAGCCACGCCCCATCTACTTAAAACCAAATAAAAAGGTGACCCATATCTTTCTAGGAGTACAATAGCTACTAAAATTAGACATTAAGACCCAATGCTTAACAAAAAATCTTCTTTTATGTGCAATCCACTCTCCAGTATCCACATCCTGCAAGGATAATCGCCACTGCTAACATGTCCAGAAAAGAGGAATAGACTGGAAGAACCTGCTTGTTCATCACGGGCGCATTTTCAAGTAGATACAAATGTACCAAGTTGCATTTCCATCACTTGCAACTCACTACACTCAGAGCTAATTGGTCACAATGCATATTATGGTGTTACGAGTTGTGATTGATTAGGCACTGTAGGGCATATAATCTCTATAACATAAACCAATTTCAAATTTCAAAGTTCAAATACACTTCTATACTCACGAGGCAGGGAGAGAAGACTGTTTCGCAAATGACTTTGTTGCAAGTGGTTCATTGCCTTTTTTGGCCGCAGCCATTTGCTACCAATTTCCTAAGGGATTTGAAAGCCCTGGCATTCACGACATTACAAACGCATGTCCCAACCAATACATGTGATTAGTACTCAGGTGATAGGTTCTTAGCCTAAATCAAGTGATGCAAATGCACCAACATGCAACAGAGCCAATTCAGCCTATGATTTCTCCTGTATATGCGGTCAGAATAATGCATAATTCTTAGATATGTAAATCTCCAAAATGAAACATCTTTTCTCCTGAAAATGCGAAAATAAATAAATAAATAAAAATAAAATGGAAATGCAACACCTTGTTGGAGCGGGTGCGAGAGGCGCCTGAGTAACCAGTGGTTTAGTCCCAAGTGATTTAGTCCCACGCCGTTAAAGATCTGGTCCTTAAGTTAAAATCTTACTGTACTTGTCACCTAGGCCTATTGAGGGAAACAAAACCTCACACCTCTGTTCGAGGTGGTTATGTGGGAACAATATTTGTGCATGTAGAGTGGGGGCCTGACAGGAAAGACTTTGGCCAAAGTAAAAAGTGTCACCAAAACCAAATACTAGTTCTCTTCCAGAACTTGAACCTTTCATACCTCCAAACTATCTTGAGCACCCTCACAGCTACACCACAATCCACCACATAATGTTCCAATGTTCCTTATACCCGATTTTATTTACCTCGTGGTGTCATACTCTCTTTCCCATCCCCGTATCTCCAACAAATTCCACAAAATAGACAAAATCATTACACGAAAATTGTATACATACAACGCTAATGAGGTGTCTACCACCCACCAAATGACTCATTACAACATTTTTAGATAGGTTTGGGCCAGCATGCTCATCGAGCCATGGAAGTGTGGGTTAAGGGATCTTTTAAATTAATGAAAAATGTAAATTAATCAGACTTTCCATTTGAAGGATGGGAGGAATAGGAGGTGGACAAATCCCACGGATTATGATCTGTATTGCAATGATTGGGGGGAATTGCGGCCTAAGACAAACATAAGTAGTTATGTGGTAAAGAAGAAAGAGTAAGACTAGTGAGTTATGAGAGACTTATAGTTGAATTATGTGGGTATTGTCACTTCACTTTTCAACATCACGGCATCAGTGGCTGCAAAACTTAATAAACTGTACAGAGCATTTAATAGAACGGTTCTCATAGCGGTTGGAAACTTCATCTACTTATGTTGGAGGTAGTTTGTTTGAACAAAGAGATAGGAGGCTAGAGTGGAGATTTTTGGGAGAAATGTACGAAGCTCAATTGGAAAACATGTGATAGGTTGCGTTTTACAAAAAGAAAGGAAAACTCAACTATCCAATTGGTGAGAAAAAAATGGTTACCTAAGCTCTAGATTTACTAAAATTTTCTTTTAAGAAAGTAAAATAAGTTATTGATTAATCACAAAAGAAAACTTCCCACAGTGGAAAAAATATATATATATAACCCGAAGGTAAAAGAAAAAATAAAAACAAAAACCAACATCAAAACAGATCTGTCACACGATCTTCAAACTTTAAATATCAAATCGAAAACGCATAATAAACATCATTAAATCTAAGAATGTACTAAATTTGGCAACTCATTCAATTTATACTAGCATTAGGCTTTTCAATACATCAAGATTAACCCTAGTGTATATCCACGACAAATTTGGAAACCTTAACAGAAACATAAAAACATAGAAGATAACAACTACCTTCTCGGAGTTTTTTTACGAGAACATTTGCATCTGGCATTGTACCAATGAAGGTGCCTCCTGGACGGAGTAAGGCTGATATATTGGCAAAGGCTCGCCTCGCACATGCCTCGGTCGACCAAGAATAATGCATTACAAACTGCAAAATTAACAGTAAATTCATAAGTTAATTATAATTAAGAGAATTAATAAGAACTTGAAGGTGACACAAAAACATTTTAATCCTGAGGATATGCAAAACCTCCATAATAAGAAAATGAAATAATCATCAGGTCAAGATGGTGTTGTATAAGATCTCGCCCATAAGTTTTGATTTTTATTTTGGGGAACTTTTTTAGAGGAGAACTCTTAATAGGTACATTTCAATTGAATAGGTATGAAGGAATCCAGATTATTGACTATTTATGAGGACAGTATAGAATCCATCACAAACATCCTTCTTTGTCCTTTCACCACACAATATTTGGACACATTTCCTAGTCCTAAAAGTGGAAAGAATATTTTAAATATCACGGGATTCACTTGAGGATATTGGTGGAGTTAGTTGTCTTCTTTTTTGGCCCCATGTTGAGGCAGTTTTTATGTTCTTGTTCGTGCTTGTGTTTGGGCGTTGTGCTCTTTTTTATCAATAAATTTTACATTCATAAGAAAAAAAATGAAAGTAGGAGTTGTAATCATGAAAAATATCCTGGTCTCCACTTCTAGGGTGGGCATATTGGATATAATGAGGTGCAAGATTCTTGTACAACAAAGTCCCCATATATGAGGGTGGACACTCTTGGCACTGCCTTTTCGTTGATAAAGGTGTAGTGGTTCTGCAGTTATGTAGGTAATTGAAACAATTTTTTTACAATTACATTTTTTGGTTCTTTTATTGGCTAGAAGGCACTCCTTTCTTTAGCACTCATTCCCTTTTAGCTTTGCGAGTATTGTACTACTCTTTCACTTCAGGAAAAAAATCCAGTGTAATACGTGGGTTTGGTATACCACCAAAATGAATAAAGTTACGATATTATCAACTAAAAAACGGAACACATGGAAAATTTGAGACATGATTATTGTTTTTCTCTTCATTTAATACACTCCTTATTAGTTGGAAAATGAGAATGCATGCGAAGAGAGAACAAGAGTAACCAAAAAAATGTTTGTGCGACTGTTTGATTCAAAACTCTTTTCCCTTAAGAACATAAACAACAAAACCCAAACAAGAAATTTCGGGAAGAGAAATAGAAAGGCCACATGGATACCTTAGTCGCACGAGAAAAGTTTCCACTATTAATTAGTCGGTATATAGTTACGAGGCTGGGAGACCTTATATTTGATTCAAGTTTTAGATTTATACAGTCGAGATAAAGTTCATTTGTGTTTCTAGTATTCAGTTGTTGACAATTATTGGGAAGAATAGCTGGTAGTTTTTTGCTGCTTCTCTTCCGTGTACGCGTTCTTCACTTTTTGATGGCTGCTTGGTAGACAACTACCATCTTGCATGTATACTTCCGACCTATTGGGTTTTATCAAAGGGCTGCAGTGGATTATTGAGATCTCTTTATTACGTGAGGGAAAACGTCCAAAAAAATAAGGACCCAAAAGGCATTTTCTTAAAGCTATATCGAATAGATATTTACCTGGCAACTGCATACATCAAATGGTGCATCATCTTTCAAAGCTCTATCCAATCGAACCTGTGACCCATAATATAACAACCAATCAAATTACTTTTATAAACCCAATAAAGCAAGTACAAAACAAACAAGTAGAAAAATTTGGTCATAGTATCAGATTGCTTCATGTAACTTTAACCCGATCATTCCAATATGTACAATATGGATGAAATTGATGAGTGATTGATGAGTTGTGCTTATTTCAGTTAAATACCTAAGCAAAAGTTGTTGATTAGAAAGGAAAAACACAACTCCATACAACAATTTATCCGGGGAAATATACTGAAATGATTATGTATAATATTTATCACTTCTTTCATTAAAAAAATCACATTTTATATCGAAGCTACCTCCCAACAATCTCCACAAATGAGACAGGCTGGAAAGGAATGCCTTTTAGGTTGTTTATGGTGGCCATCCTGACCATTATAGCGTTACCGAGTATCTTCTATCTGTGCATAATCATTTAAGAAGATAAATATCAATGGAAAAAACAAATGTACTAGTAAATAAACGCTTAATGACGAGAAGAAGCAGCTAGTTCATGTACTCATTTTGAATTAAGCATCTTAGGTATAATGCTTAGGACCTATCAGATGACAAGATTCTTGAAACTTGTAAATGGCATACAGGACAAAAGAATATAAATACCAAAATGTGGTCCCTTTGTGATACCTAAAGATCTCAAAGTGACATAAGTTCAATGACATAATACTTTCCAGTAAAGATTGAAATTTTAGATATTGTTTTCTCTAAGTTCATAGACAATGTTGAAGCCTGATGATAAAGACTGATGTTACTGGCAATGATAATATAATTTAGTGTTCATGAGCAAAAGAAAAAGAGAGATTCGGCACTGGCTTTCCTATCTTTTATTGTTACCTCGTAATATAGTTATCTGAGCTTAATATTGCTGCCAAATCATGAATCTTATGATGAATCATTTTCCTAAAACTTGGAGAATCGTAAATCGCATGAATTTATTTCATGATTCCAGAATTTAATCATTTAAATATTTATGTAACACATTTTCCGTCGTATTGCTCATGAGTCAGCGACATGCTTTGGAACCTTTAGATCCCAAGAACACAAACATTCCTAAAAGCTAATTGGTTTTTGTTTTGTTCTTTTGACTTCTAGTAAATGTATACTAGTGAATGAGAACAATTGATAGAATAAAGTTCCCCAAATAAATAAATTAACTTTAGAAGAAAAAAATATATAAACACTATGCTACAAACTTGATTTTCCTGATGTCGAACCACTGAATGAGATGTAGTCAAATGTGCAAATCAGTGTTTTAGAAACGACAGTCGAAAATTTTCCAATTTTGAATAATGTATCAAAAGCAAGTTTACTCAAAAGGTATAAATTAGTGTTTTAGACTGATTAGGAGTGTAAATTCCTAATAGTAACCCGATTTATTAGGTTATCAATCAAAATGAAAACTAATTTCGTATCAGGATTACACTTTCCATTAAAAGGATTGAATGTCTAGATTTCCCAACTTGTATGAATCACTGATTTTTAAGATTTACGAATTGAACCGACGATTTGCTCGATTCATGGTGTTTTATGATTTATTATATTATTCAACTCGTTTTTATCATTTTTTATTCAAATCGTACGATTTAACTACAATGAGCTTACTACCTAGTTTCACCATAGATGACCTTTATCTTACAATATGAAGTGTGCCATGAGGAAAGAGACAATTTTCATTCACCTCAGGCAATAACCAATAATATGGATTTGAAATTTATTTCAAATCAATGTTAGTCACAATACAAAAATGAGGACGTAGGATTAGTAGCTGACACTTTCAGCAAGATATTAATTTGGTGGCTCAAAACTACCTGAATTGTATAATTAAGGAAAACTAAAAGACTGTGGTGACATGAGATATATGTTTTGTTAATAATTACTACTTTGTTTGCCCTTTATACATAAGTTATCTAGAATTTAGTGTCTTAATCAAGATCCACTATTTTAAGGAAACTTCCCCAAACAAAAGACAGATAACAAGGGGCAAAGGTCATGATTCAACACTTTACCGAGCCTTCTGCAATATCAATACCGACATAGTATCCAATTTTAGCTTTGTCCCATTTTATCAAATCACCGCCCTGTAAGTTAGGCAATTAGTATGTAGAAGGGTGACTATGTTAAATAAGTAGAAACATAACAAATATTAGCCACATGAAATAAAAGTATGAATGAAGCAATCGTATGAGAGTTCTAAGAGTGAGTGTATTATATCATATTAATTTTTTCATACATACCTTCCCACAAGCAAGATCTAGAACAGCATCTCCTGGGCGGCATACAGCTGGACTAGAACATTTTTAATCTGTAAAATGTCAATATATGAAGAAAAATGAAATAAGAATCACTTTAGGAAGAGACTGGTAGTAAGAACTAAAAACATCCTCTCATCATTTCTGATTAAACAACTAAGAAAAAGTAAAAAAAAAAAAAAACAATTATTAGAAAACTGTACATTTTGGGTAAAAATGATGTCCGTGACAAATGATAAAGTTGATAATCCCTACTAAAGATATCTTAGGGAGCGTACTGCTATTACATGCCTACTAGATTACTATTGTTATACAGGCTAACCACGATTTAAGTAATTTTATAAGCTACCCATATCCATTTCCAATTATTTACTTGATTGAAATATCAGGAAATAAAGCTCTTTAGGAAATGTACACAGTAGATGAATCAATATCAAGTCAAGTGTCCCACTTGATAGTAGTCTTCACCAAATTGAAATACTCTTTCTCAAACATGCTAGTTTAGAATTTTGAGCTTAGTTACTAAAACTTCTACCCGGGTTGCGACTTGCTTCCACTTCCTTACCTACGCAGCTCAACTAAACTAGTTTGCAACAGTTGCTTTACCACTCCTAATCAAGTTGTCGTTTTACACCCAATCCCATTTCCTATAACTAAGTTCTACAGAGCCCGAGAATATGCAACAAACTCCAATTTCACCATTCGCCCCAGTAGTTACACTTAAACCACTAAAAGACTCCTTTCAATGCACCTCAAATATGACGCAGTCATATAAAATGGGAAGTCAGAACTAACTGACAGATGCTTATACGATGAAGAGATACTGCACTAGATGAACTTTGTTATCTCCGTTTACGCTGTCTAAGTCTACCATACTTTTTACCCAACCGGCCTTCATGTGTTTGACTAGTCCACTAGCATGAATAAGTACATTTATGTCATATTAACGACATAGCAAGACAATGATAAATTGGAAAACCCATTCAGTAATAACTCCATAAAACATAATTTTGAGAAAAATGTGATGAAACAAAGAATACCCAATTGTTCAATCTCTTCAAATGGATGATAGGACTCGCTTCTCGCTGTTGCAAACTCTGATTTGTCCTCGCACTATAATGTTCCACAATTTTTGAGGTATTGTCCTCCACAAACTGCGAAACACCTGCAAATCCCACAACAAACTAAATCAATTTTCTCACACAAGTGATACAAATTCAGTCTTTTGAGTAAAATGGGAGATGGGTTATTGAGATAAATACCAATTTCTACAGCTGGTTTTATGTTTCTTTTAACTGCCGAAATCTTTCTAAGACAACCAAATTCAGCAAAAAAAAATTCAGCCTCGACTTAAAAAAAATTCAGCACTTGGGAGGAAAATGGATGCCTCAATTGCCCTTGTCTCCCACAGCCTCCAAACCTGAAGAATCGAATTCGTCAAGGAATCTCTCATCTCTCTCCACTCCATTCTAGAGAGAGAGAGAAACATAGCACAAGATAGGGTTCTGTTCTGCCCCACATTTTTTCTCTCTCCAATTCGAGCTTCAATTCCCCCAAATTGATCTCAATTTCTAGGGTTCGTTAATGTCGAAGCAGAAGAACAGGTGGAATTGGGAGGTACCTGGATTTGAACCGAGGAAATCTGTCGAGCAAGATGATTCTTATAGCAACAAACCTGTTGCATCAGCATTAGCATCAGCTTTGTATCGGAGGTACTCCATTTCCGCAACTTCGCTTTTACAGCAATCTGACTCTCCCAAACAAGTTCTCATCAATGCCAAAGTTCACAAGTTGAAGGAGAAACTTAAGGTATCAAGATTTATTATTTCTTGATTTTTTACTAGTTTGAGTTCAGTAGGAATATAGTGAAGTTGCAAAAAGTTTGATTTTTTACGAGCGAATCTCGATGAATTTAATTGATAAAATCATAAAAGTATGAAGAATTATGTGATAACCTGAGAGAAGAAAACATGTATTTTATTCTGTTTCATCATGCCATCTGCTTCCAAGGAAGTAGATGTCCTTCATTGTCTGAGAAATGGATAAAACAAAGAACATAAGGGTAAACTATTTTTATTTAATGTAGTAGGCGTTGAAAACTTTGAAGAAAGGAAAAGCTACAGACCACAGTTTTGAAATATAATGTGTTGTTGATGGAGAAATTTAACTCGAATACAAAGGAATTCTTTTTTGAAGAAATAGAACATATGCTGAGAGAAGAGAAATTAAAAGACATAATATAATTAAGAAAAGTAGGGATAAAAGAATGGTTAAACTTACAATATTAATAGTTAAGTCATGCATGAGAAAACCATCTAAACACACATATATATAATGAGAACTGAAAGCAATACCTGGTTTGTAAATTTTGGTGGCAGTGGGAGAGGATAAACATAGTGGAGATTGAGTGAGATATGACAGTATTTGTGGTGTTTGAAAATCAAACAACTTCTTAACAACATTGAATTAGTCAAAGATATCTTGATGTTCGACCAAGTTTTAGACTGGAGATTTGGAGGTTCATTTAGGGCAGTAAAACACTTTGACTAAATATACTTGAGTAGCCTTGAAATTCAAAATTTGAGGGTGCAATGCCCTCGTCCTTCAATCTTCCTGGCTCAGCCAGTGCCCTCAATGTTATAACTATGGCTATGGTGCTGTGTAGAAAATTGTGGAGGTACTGTGCTCAAGTTATCAACATATCACTATGATATGGCCTTTATTCTGAGAGAAGAAAACATGTCCTTTATTCTGTTTCATCATGGCCTTTACTAGTTGTTCTTCATACAATTTGGAGAGAGATCAACAACATCTTTTATTGCAGAAAGGAGTTGCACTTTGAGAGAGTTTCTCTTCAGCTTAAGACCTTAAAACACAACTTCATTTCTAGCAATCCAGATTAAGTAGATATTATTTAATATAACAGCTTTCCAGATATCAGAGATATAGTGACTGTGCTGAGAGCATGCATCCAGGACTTGTTTGATATCAGCAGTCTGAGCATTGGCATGAGAGAGAGAGAGAACAACCAGTCCCAGACTGGTTTTGTTTTTGAGCAGTGCCAGAAAATATGGTCCCATAGTCTCTAAATTGCAATGACAAAAGGAACATCTGGATACCAAGATAAAATCCCTTTTAATGAGGTTTTCCTTAGTGGCAATGGATTTGTGGCAAACTTTCCAAAGTAAAGAAGCAATTCTAGGCTAGATGAACCTGCTCTTTATGTACTTGAACCTCCAAACTTTAGGTCTATGAGAGCCTGCCATGGGAGTGATGCTTCCAGACCATTTTATCCTAATCAGTGTTGTTTAAGATGATCAAATTGATATCAATGCCATGCAGGAGTAAGAAATCATTTATAGCAAGAGGAGCAGCCGATGAATTGTTTTGAAAAATTTGATTGAGTTTTACATTGCAGTGTCTCCAAATATCCTGATTAACATCTAAGACAGAAATAATAGCAGGATCTAACCCCCAACAATCTCTCCAGAAATCAATATTATTCCCAGAACTAATGAGCCATTGCGAATTCTCTTTAACTTTGTGCATCTGTGCATCTGTTATTACATAGCTTTTGGAATACAAGAATATGGGGAATCTTTTAGCATCTTTTAGCATAAGAAAGCAGCCAATTGGATCCACAGTGGATTGAAGCAGAGAGGGGTTAAAAAACCATAAAACAAACCATAATAGCATCTTTTAGCATAACATCTTTTAGCATAGCATCTTTTACCATTGTGATATATTGTATGTAGAATATATTGCTGACAATTTTGTTTTGATTTCTTCATCAGGTTTTACCATGCCTCCAAAGAATAAGAAGGCTCAGCAGGTGACCCAAGCCAAGATACTCCCAAACACGCAAAACAACTTAATGGTGAGATGTTGCACACTTATCTTGCATTATGCAAGCGTGAACTTGACACAAGTAAAGATGCGGGGTCTGGACTTTCGAAAGCCTCTTCGGCCAAGATTAGGGAGGAGTACAATGCAAAATTTAACCTATGTTCGGTTGTGTTATCTTAAGATTCGTACTTCAGACTATCTTTAATGCTTATGATCTGTATAAACCATTTTGTGCAATGATGTCTTTTGTATGTCCATTTTGTCCATTCTTTTTTGTCCATTTTGTGTAATAATGTCTTTTGTGTGTCCATTTTGTATATCCATTTTGTGCAATGATGCCTTTTGTATGTACATTTTGTCCATTTTGTCATTTGGTTCGAACAGAGAGGGGCAGATAGAAGTTTGTTCGAATAGATTCAAAGTCTATTCGAATATGTAAATGTTATGTTCAAATAGACTTTTGTTTATTCGAATATGCTTCAAGTTGTATTCTTTTATAATAAGGGTATTTAAGATATTTACCAGTTTTCTGCACTTCTTAGAAAAAAAACACCATAACTTATTCAGCAATTCAGCATTCAGCACTTCAAAACATTTAGCATTCAGCACTTGAAAAACAAACACCACCTGGGTGTCTAAGGGCCCATTTCTTTAGACTAGTATTACCATAGAGGCGTGGACGGTACCGTTTGGGGGACGACAATTAGATTTTTCGACACTCTGGCAACCGAAAAACATACATCGTCGTCTATTCAGTTTGTGGGATGAAGTAAAACACCTACAAAGATGCAAAGACATTAGGTGCACTTGTTCTTGGGTCAAATGGATTCGAAATTGTTGAGTTTGGACTTTGGAGCTAAAAAGAGGCACTATGGGAGGTTCCGATTTCCGATATGCTGATTCTTGATTATTATACCAATGGTTGTCTATGTCAATTTTCAATTGATGGAAGATTTTAAACACAAGACAGACATTAAATGATCGAGATGGTAAGAAAAACATATATGGATGAAAGGATGAGATCTGGTTTATATAACGGAAAAACAAATATTTGTATTATAGCTTTATGACAGAAAAAGAGAAAATAGCTTAATCGTAAACATCCAATATGCAGAGCAAGGTAATTACAGAAATCTAGATTCGCTAGACCAAAAATGCTTTCGATTACAAGATCAATACAACCAGATCTTCTGCACTCGTGCCTTACGAATTTTCTGTCACATTTCGGCATTAGTATGATATTGATTTTATCAACAAGTTAGACTAATAGGACATCATAATCGAATTATGTGGCCACTGTAATGACTCTCAGGAAAATGTGCCAAATAAACTTAGTGTTGTTAAATATAGAGACACTAAACTGATGATCCCTTGTTGTGAAAGAGAATCCTAGTTACAACATCCACGGGCAATGCATAAGCTGGATCAATGGCCTTTAATCCAGGATACTCAAGTAGTGAGAGGCCTGCGGTGACATCAAACAAAACAAAATAAGAAAAACATAAGATGTTCTACAAGAAGGTAAAACTGTTATCGGCTTGACAAGGATCTACTTAAGTAAAAAAACATATTTAATAGCCTCATGTACAAAGAGATAGTCTTAATTTCGGCTGCCTCGTGTACACAGAGGTAGTTACACTAATTTATGCTTTTACTCCTATGTGATGTCTTACGGCCATGGTCTTTTCGATTTAGGAAATATTTTTTACTTTATCAACAAAAAGAAGAAGGAAGGTAGACTTTTGAGCTATTAATACCTGCAACACCAAAATAAGTGTGATAAATATCAACTGCATCATCAGGTCTATCTGAAATTCCTCCATTCTCTTTATCCTGCATTTTGTACCAGTCAACACAATTACATATGATGTCCATCTTCGATAAAATCTAAAAAACGGTGGAAAGCTCGGTACTCAAAAGACAATGGGAGATTGCTGAGTTTGAAATTTTAACCTGACAGTCTAAGATGAACTTTGCAAGCTTCTGTTTGTCTATCCAATGCACCCTGTCTATCATGATTAAGCTAGAAAGTACCCACCAAGAATAACAAACCTGAAGAAATACAAGTGAATCCTCCGAGAGAAGAGATTAAGAGAAGGAATACTCGAGAGTAATACTCATTTACAATATATCTTACGTCTGGAAGCTTCTCAGGACGTCCATTCAGACCTCCTGTTTTAACTTGTCGCTCACATAACCACCAGCCAAGAAGATCTTTGTCTACATGGTGCAGAGAACCTGTTATAGCAAGGGCACCCACACAGCAGAACACTGCATGACAAAGTCAAAGGATTAAAAATTTTAAGCAATATATTGACTTCCACTTAAGATGATCTTCTAATAAATTAGACAGAAAAATAACGATAGCATACCCACAAATTCCTGGGAAATAAATCAGCTGTACTAATATCTATAAACTTGTAAATCTTAATGACCGTGAATCATTACAAACAGTGGCCACTTAGGAAATAAAAAGCAGTCGTACATCAATATTTTCTATAGACAATCAATCGATACAGAAGTATATTTAGCAATACTCTAAACTAAAAGGTATAGACGATGCCATTATACCTCAAGTACCATCTATCTAGTTAAGAAGGGAAACACAATCATCTTGGACGCAATGTTCTAGAGCAATCAATGTGATGGCACAATTATATACTACAGCAGAGCTTCGATCAAATTTATTTCTATAAAAACGAAGCCTATATGTTGAATTACTAACATATTAATCTAGGGCGGCGGACATACCGCTTGAATTCGATATTTTGATCATCGATATAAAGAGAGCCACAGTTGGGTAGCCCAAAATAAAGAACATACATCTTACAAGAAACAAAAGCTGAAGGTATAAAACTCACCTTGCCCTGCGTGAGATTCCCCACCAGGGGTGCATCCAAACCCACCGTCCGAATTTTGACAGCTCACAATGTAGTTCACGGCCTTTGCCACATTTATTTTATCCAAACAGTGCAATAATGATAGACAACTCACTGCAATATAAGAGAACCTGATTATAGAAAAAGAATGTGTTAGCTGAACAGCACATAATCAAAGTCGCTTATAGAGGAAAAGATAAGCATATCAATAAGAAGCTCACAAAAAACATTTGAAAAACATAAACAATACCGGGTATCAACTTCACCCCATATATCCCCTGAAAAGGATCCATCTTCACTCTGCAGTCCAGCAACATCTGACTTGGATATCAAGAAAACTAAATTTTCTTTTCAGAATAACTTCACAAAAACATTATGGAAGTTTTTGGCAAAAACAAAAATATATGAAGAACAACTACAACTACAACCCAACCGAAACCGACCTCTTGTAGCTCTTTTTTTTTTTGCAGATTATCTTCACTGCAGCAAATGGGTGTCAAAATTGGCTATTCGAGGTACTTTGAATACGTTTCACTCAACCACGAGGATCTCAGCAAACATAATGACATTCAAAGTTCTCCTTGAAGGGGAAGTGAATTGGAGAAGAATAATGTAAGAAGGATACTTGGCATGCTCACTGCTCAGCACCCAATCATCTATCTTGGACTATGTGACACCTCGCCACGGCAAGCACAAGAAGACCTCGTCAAATAGACGGCTTGGTTCCTCGCTACAACAATTTAAAAACCTGCCCTAATTTGAATGAGCTTGCCGCAGCGCGGAGTCACAGGCTACCGTTCTAAGCTACCAGATTCATTTTTAGTGACTGTCGAACCGTAACAAGAAGGATGAATGGGAAATTAAATTCGTGGTCTTCAAGGTTCCTCTTCTCTTTTGGGTATTACCAAGCACTTTAATAGTAAAATGTATTGGAGCATGAATATTACACTCCCACAACTAGTCGAGATTATGAGCAAAATTTGCAGACGGTGCCAACCATGAACAAGAAGTATCACCTTATAAGTGAGAACAAGCTCATAACCAAGTGTGAAGGCGAAGCTGGTATTATTTTGTTGAGAGAAAAAGCTGGCATTATTGATACAGGGAAATGTAACATTGCTTCTATATGCAAGCTTGCCTGCACAAATACCCTCAAAGAGTCCCAGGGGAACATCTGGAAAGTGACAAAAACTGTAGATTATCATAAGTATTGATAGGCATTCTAGATACAAGAAGGGATACTAGAGATCCTTTTAAAAGGAGGATACTAGAGCTTTGATTAGTCACATGAATGATAAGGGGGATAATACCTTATTTTGGCAGCATAACACATGGACTCCCCAAGGTCCAGTTCTTGAGCAACTACGAATGCAAGATAACAGTAAATTTGAGAGCATTATTAATGACATGGATTGGCTAGTGTGCCTATTCTCTGGATATATACTAGTCAATTAAATAGTTGGACTCTCAAAGTCAAGAGGATAAAGTATTGTGGACCCCTTAGCCTAAAGAAAGTTTCGCCTAAAAGACTGCAAATGCCGTGATTAAACAGAGTCCGTCAAGAGAATGTTGGACCTACTGAATCCAAACATGGCTTCATTGCTTCGCTTGTCAAGAAAGAGATTACCAATACAAAGATAAATGAACTGAGTAGAGGGGTCTTGTCTATCTCAAATTGTGTCCTATCACCAATGTACCAAAGGAGTACGAGGCATTGATAGCCTAAGCAGCTAATCGGAACTGCTAGCAGAGTTAGATCAAGGAATGAAGCAGTGACGCATCAACATTAGAATCAGTGGAAAAACGTGAGCATGAGTTTGCACCAAATGAACGGCTACAGTGAGGACAGAAAGAAGTCAAATTGTTTTAGCATCCAAGAAATTTTTCTTGCAAATCACTGTCATATAGAAGTACAAGTAGGAGAAGCCTCGAGAAGGATGGATTATTAATAAAGCCTTGAGATAGAATAACGCGGGAGGTGACTGTACTTTGATGGTCCATAATGGGAAAAAGGTTGCTAGCTCTGGAGGAAGTACAAAGAGTACGTCTACTTTAGCAATTAAGGAAAAAAACGTTCATATGAATCTACAAAAAGTGTGATTACATGGACTACAAAAGTTCACAAGTTGCATTTTATTCTAAATTTCCAGTTCAAATTATTGAAGGCTCAATAAGATTTATCTGGAGGTCTAACCAACATTATTTTATTTATTTTTTAGAAGAGGAATTAGCAACACCTAGTGAAGATAACCCACTTTTCAAGGAGCCTTGATGGATTTCAGTTCAAGCATATTTTAATTTTTAAGGAAGCAAAAAGGATACCGGATCTCCTACCTGGGTTAGGCAGCAGTATTATCTGTATTTGACTTTATGGAACCTTTTGGAGGGAAACTAAATAACATATTGGACCAGGATGCTTACTCAAGAGGGGCACTTACACTAGATTGCAAATTTTCTATCCAATAGAGGTACGGTCTTGCCAATTGCCATAGTCCTAGCTTACTTTTGCAAAATTAATAAGGAAAAGAAGAAGAAAAAAATTACTTTGACATGATAGCGGCATACTTCAGAGAGGAGAAATATTCTAATAAATTGAAAATCAAAGACACTGAAGGATACAATTTGACAAGTTATCGACGTCAAGTACATCTAGCTTGTCAAGAAGAGCCAAAATTTGCACAGCACTAAGAGTATAAAGAAGATGAGGATCATGCCCAATGTTACCACCAAAGCCACCTGTAATAGAAAATATAGTTATATAATCTTCTTTATATTCATAACCATCTAGGATGTCCTTCAAGTGAACTCAAATATATTTGTATATATGTGTAAGCTTGCGTATGTGTGTCTGTTGACAAAGTGTGTGTGTGTGTGTGTGTGTGCATACACACATATAAATATACATATTTGTACATGTATCTACATATTTGTATATGTATTTACATATATATACATATATGGATATATATGTAAATACCTCCTGAGAAATGTTCGCAGGTCATCTACACAAATAAATTATGGACTTAACTTTTGGTGATTAACCTTCAAAATGGATGGCATTCTCAAAATAATTATGCTTAGTGTACAATTTCTAGCCTTATCAAATAAAGAATATTATCTGGAAAATAGGAGTGGAATACTGAGATCTTAAGTTGATAAGCACGGATTAAGACACTCTGATTCTTTCTTTTTTATGAGTAGAGCGTTATTTGGATATCTCATTAAGGGCCCTATGAACATCTGTCGCTTATAGTGTCTTTGTAAATGAATAACAAACCAGATTTGTTTTGGCACTGCATGACCCATGAAACAACTTCATCTATATCAACAGCTCCTAGCTTTCCCAGAATATCCAGGGTAGTCAATCCCCAATAAGCACCATTCATCCTTAAATGTTCCATTGCCACTGATTCAAAATCGCCTTTCTTCTGAAGAAAAAATGTCAAATATTAAAATAAAGTCACTAAACATCCCCAACAACAATGGTAAAAGAGCATTACAAAATCACAATACAAACCTTTTCAATAGATAAAATATATTGAGCGTGCTTTTCCTCTTCCAAATGCCCCATACTAAAATCCATCTGGTAGAAAAATTGCACCAATCAAACAAAGTTTTCCACCAGGATTGCCAAACTGAAAATTACTTGAATAATATTTTCTCAATAGCCAATACTTGCAAAGCCTAAGATGTCCCGAAGACTGCGTTTGCAAATTATATATGCATGAATTAATTTCAAGTTATCCACTATTACTAAGGGAGGAAAAAAAATTGATGAGATTTCATTATTAAAAACGCTTTCAAGTCACCACATCAAGTACAGAAGGGAAGCCTGCGAGACAAACGCAACCACCTCATGCAAAAGTGAAGTACATCATACAAGGTCACTTCAAGCGTTATGTATCACAGGGTGAAAATTCTCCACATCGAAGCTAAAATGAGTTTGTCTGGAGAGGTGAAAACAACAGCTAATTGTGCAATACTTCATCTTAAGTCTTAACACTTTTCTTAAACAATTATGACGCAGTAAGCTCATGGGCACTATAGTGTTGGGATATCGGCAAAAATATAACCATTTTAGTTTATTGAACTTAGTAGCTGAGAGACACTTTGCATTTGATGGTCGTTTAAATGTAGAAACACACATGTTGGTATAATTAGGTAGTTTTTATGACGCTAAAAGTTTCCAAAGTGTAATTGGTGATATTATGGATTTGTCCACATGAGGAGAGAGCAACACTGATTAAATCTTGAGTTCTACACCCATTCCCAATTTCCCACTCACCTCTTTGCAAGGTGATTATTGTTTCTGCATTTCTAAAATACCATCATGTCATCACCTCCTTTAAGACACCCCAATTCTTGCCCTAAGCTACAGAACAATTAAACCCTACAAGCCATTACCAACTTTATTGTGAGGGAATTCCCGAAAAAACTTGTGGTTTTTTTTTTTCCTTTTTCTTATTATTTATTTGGAATACTATGTTTAGTACATCAAACTTGATATGCGGAACAATATGCAGATAATTTTTTTGAGAAACCAGGGTGACCCGGGTTCATAATTTATCACCATTTGCACGACTAATCCGGACACGTGAGAACCCCAACAACCCACATGTCAGGTTTAGTTAGGATAAATCCTGGCGAGTGGCCCCCGTTGGAGGTGAATTGAGATCAATATGTGGATAAATAAATAAATTTAAGAAAAATTCCTCTATGCATGATCATCGTGTGCCGGCTACATTTCTAACATAGTTTGATTGGATGTAAAAAAAATTAACTGCATATATACTATTTCCTCTAAGAATATCTGCAGTCATTTCTAATTAAACATTATTATTAATCTAAACAATGTAAATGTGGTTATGCAGATTAAACTATGAATGAAATGCCTTACAGATCAATAAGGGCAAAGTTCTTGCCTTCGGAGTTGAGTTTTGGAATTCAAATTGTATCCATTAATCTCAGTAATTGGTTTTCAGTCAAGAATTTCCTTAAGATGTGAAGTAAAAGTCTAATTAGGTTTCTAGTGTCATTTATTCCATATATCTAGGCTAAAAGTTGTGTAATCACCCAAGTTCATACAAAACGGTTGACTACGAGGAACTTAGCCTCCAGGTTCATTTTATAACTTCTTTTGCCCAAAAATTTGTCGAACTGTACCTTTATTTGAAACCCTTTTGTCAATTTGAGCTTTTAACCTTCCAAATCTATAGAAGATCAAACCAACCAACCACTAATTTATATTGCAAACTTAACCCCTAATTCTACTCTAAGAACTCAATATCAAGCTTGGTTTACTCCAACAAAAATCATTTACCGGACATTGATTTCCTCAGCTCTTCAATTCATAAACCTCATCAAAACTCCATAACTCAACCGTAAAACTGATAACCTAGTTATAAATTACAAGTTCTGTAGAAGGAGCATGAAAGGACTCACAATTGTCTCAGTCTAATCAAAGAGTTTGTTGTACAGTCAAAAAACTCAGCTTACAAGTCCTGATTGTCCCCCTCTCTTATTCGAATTCGACTTATTTCTTCTCTCTCTCTCTCTATAAATCACAAACTCTGATGCATCTTTTAAGAGAATGGGATTAATTGATTCAGTACTGGTAAGGGTAGTGAGTTAGGTGAAACCCAATGGTTCAAGTTGTGGGCTTAGCCAAATTAACACTTTTATTCTCTAGGAACTATACAAAGCAGAGATCATGAAATTTTCAAATAGAAAACCCCTAAACTATTAAGATCAAAAAGATCCAAACTTGAGCACTGTGCCCTTGATTTGGCTCAAGCAGTCTCTAAATACCAAATTTTACTCATTACTCTTATCAATCAATTGTAAAAACATTCTTCTACAAGGGAAAGACAATGATCTGGAAAACTACAACTTACCCAATCTTCAAATTCAAATCCTTGAAACTGTTACGATTCCCTTGACCTCTACTCGATTCAAACAATCAAGAAACAAATTTACCTCCCTCCCTCTCTCTCTCTCTCTCTCTCTCTCTCTCTTTCTCTCTCACAACTAAATTCTTGAGTTTATGTTTTGGGTTCAACAGTTGCAAGATTGGACGTTGAACCAGAACCTATATTTTCTAAATCCGTAAACATAGGTTTATTGTTTTTAATAAAAGATTTCGGCAGTGGCGCTAAACACCCAAGCTCCCAATTCGTTTTTATTATTAGAGGTATCCGGGCCACTGCCGTCAATTCCCGACTAGATCCCCCAGGGTCGTGCAATTGCCCACACACTGCGAGACTGGGCACGTTGGCACAAGGCCAGTGGGAACTTAGTACCAACATCGAAATTCACCAGTAGTGAGAATCGAAACCTGCACTCTCAGATAGGTGTAACCCTACCCAACCACTGGGGCAACAGATAGTTGGTAAGTTCCTACTGTGTTGGGTGGACATAATGGTCACCCACGCAAACGGGACTAGCAACCCCAAAATAGAGTCAAAGTTGGTCTAACAATAGTCTAACTTCGTCATCTCTCAAATCGCCATTCGAGGAAATCAATTAAAACAAATAAAATTAAAAATAAACAAAAATAATTTGTACTCCCTGGTTTACTCTCCTCTTTATAATTTGTACTCCCTCATTTACTCCCCACTTGAGCCGTTAGATACAAATGATCAACGATCATCTTTCCAGCTGACGAGGCAGACTAAAGAAAGCAACATCTCATATATATTTTTCATTTTCTCCCCATTATCTCATTTCTCTCATTTATCTCTTCCATTCTCTCTCATACTTCCATGTTCTTCTTCGGGAAAACCCATCAGATTTCAAAGAAACAAATTAGGATTTCTCACTAGGCCTATCTTTTCTTAAGAATTACTTATTATTCAACAACAAAAATTAGTGTGTAATGGACCTTATGTTAGTCTATGACCGTGAAATTTTAAGATCATCCATGAGAAAATTTATGTACTGAGTCTAAAGTGGTATTACAATTACATTTGATACCCTGAACTTCTTAAAACTACTGGAGAACCCTATTTTAAAAGCTTATTTGCTTTTAGTACCCTGAAACTCATATATGTCGAAATTGTCCCTGATATTTAAATTTCCAAAATACTTAATTACCAACAACCTGTTGAACCGGTAAAGGCATGGAACAAAACCAAAAGTTTGAAGATTCCTATAATTCCACTTGCAACAAAACCTTGGAGACTTGAAAGAAAACGTGCACTCTTACAAGCCACAATATGTTGGTTATTAGCAGATCTCATTTGCAACCCAGGTGGGCACATTTGGTTTAGATCACTCATCACTAACACACCTGCATAACTACATCTTCTATTGCCTTTTAATGGGGTGATGGAATTCTCTAAACTGTGCCCATCAAGTAAACTAGCATCATCAAAATTCTTGGTCTCTAAATGTGATATCAGCAAGTGTTGATAGTATGCTCCATCCTGAATTCCTGATATGGGATCAATCTATCCCTCTTAAAGCATCCGACTTTCTAATTGGCCGCAGCTAATATTAGTGAAATAACATCCAAAGCTGGAACTACGCACAACATGGCAAGGATGAGTTACCACACATTAAAATTTGCCCCCAATCTCCATTGAGAGGAGCTCCATTTCCATGGTGTCAGCTCTATATCAAACCTCTCCAGCATCATAACTCATTGTTTTGCATTTGGACTAATTCACAAGAATTCAAAAATGTTACACGGAAAGCTACTACACTCCATAACTCCCAGAAGACATCAAAAACTCCCATCACCATTGAGTAGAAGACTCCAAGTTGTGGTAAACTATGAAGTTGAGAAGGACAAAGTGAGAAATAGGTGATAATTAGAGATATTGAGGAATTTAGGTATTAGAGAGAGGGTCCTAAAAGTTAAGAATATTAAAGATTTTATATACCGACCACTTAATTTATTATTATTTTAATTAAAATTATGGGTAGTTTAGGAATTTTTGAGTTTCAGGGTACTAAAAGCATAGAAACTTTGAAAATAGGGTTCTCTGGTAGTTCTTAGAAGTTCAAGGTATCAAATGTAATTGTAAGACTACTTAAGACTCTGTAAAGAATTTTTCTCATCATCCATTGATCTTGTGGGGAGAAAAAAAATCATCTACAGAAAGTTTGTTATGGTCAAAATACTCGGCTCTTTGGGGTTATCGTGAAAACTATAAAGATTATTAATAATAAGTTATGGTAAAAATGGGGTACCAAAGAAAAACTAAAGATCCTTCTCTTGTTTTAGCATCTTGAAGAATGAATTTCCATGAATCAAATAGAAATTACTTTGGTTGTGCTTGGTTCGCCGCATTGGAGTGTAAACATACACCCTTGCGGTATTCGCACTTGCAGTCTGATTGGTTAGGCCCTTGCCCCTAGATTGCATTGGATAAAATAAACCCTTAGCAAATGAGTTCCACCCTCTAACAATTTAAACACCACTACAGCACCTTGCATTTTATCATGATTTGAGAATCACGAGAAAAAAAAGACCAAAGCCAAAATCTAATTAAAAAAAGAGAAAAGTTGTAGATCTTTCTCGCTTTCCAAAGTCTCCAAATTATCTCTGCAATCTCCAAATCTCTCTCTTCAGTCTCCATTAATGGAGATTTCGATTTCTCCATAGCAACCAAAGGCACCCCCCCCCTTCTCTCTTTCTCTCTTTGATTTCAATTATTTGGCAGATTGTATTGTGAAAGTGTTGGAGTTATATCTCTAAAACAAAACATAACCTCATGAGGGTTCAAACCCACGACCTCTTGGAATAGGGGAGGGGGAGGGGTAACTTCGGTTTGGCTTTAGAACATAGTCCCACATTGCTAGGAAAATAGGAATATAAAGAGATATACATCTTCTCACCTTATTATTGGTTTATATACATGTATAGGTGAGAGGCATGTAAGTGTATATGTGGTTTTATACCAATACTCTAGAACACACACCATCGGGCGGCTCAGGCTTGATTTCGGCTTTAAGATTTGAGATTTTGGCAATTGGCTCTTCTTGACTCTTGGGCCCAAGGTCCTTTTATTCTTTTTATTGAAAAGTTATTTAGACTTGGGCTTGGGCTTTTGATTAAAGGGCTTAAACAAAATATATCTGTTACGTTTTTTACTTGGTTTCTACAGTTACGTTTTAACTCCGTAAATAACTTGGTCTATTATCCGTTACATAATTTACTCGGTCTTCAATTCGTTGAGGGATTTATGGACGATGTGGTTCCTCAATTTCCTCTCTCATAATGTCTATATTTTTTGTGTTTTAATCAGATCAAAATACTACAGTTCGATCTTTTCATTCTTTATCCATCTATGTTACTGTCATTGAATTAAATGAGTTTCACGAACGAATCTGAGTAATATAGAAGTGCAAAGTACATAAGGCTTCTCTCACTGCAAGAGGGAATCCTATTTCCTAACCCACAATTTTATCCTGGGAGCAGCCGTGCGGCCATATACTATTTGTTGGGCGATGTGCAAAAACATCTTAAAGAGAGCGACATTATACGTGACTTGGCATCATCTTCTACTCCAGTTTTGTCTCAGATTGTTCCAGTACTGCTACGATTATCTCTCCAGTTCATATTCAGATTATTGTTATCTCTTTTCGGCTTCTTATATATTCATTACTGAAAACGAGGTAACAAAGTTTATATTTCCAGCAGAAAGCACTGAGTTTTCTGGATTCATCGATTTCATGTCATTTGACATTGATTTTGCACTCTCGTTCTTACAATCAGACCTTCCCCCTTTGCAAGCTATGGATATGGAGGTAAATCATGATTTACTTGTACCTTTTCATAGATATGAGATTGATTAATGTTTGTTAGTTTTATATAAGATCCCTCTTATCATTGTTTATGTGTATTTGATTTGTACTTCTAATTTAGATTGTTGGGTGTTATCAAATTTTGGTTTGGGTTGTTGGAGTTTGATTTTTGATTGTTGGGATTTTAGGACTGTAGAGAATTCATAAAATTATTATGATAAATAATAGGATATGGAAAACAGTTTATACTAACCTATTTTCCTGTTCTTGTAAAAATATCTGTTATTGAGTGGAGTCTTCCCTTAGATAGGTTGCAGACCTCAATGTGATGGTTTTCTATGTTGTAGTATCTAAGAGGAACTTCTCCTCTATTTAACCTGATAGAGTTTGAGTGGCCTTCCCATTATACTCTCAAGCCCTAATAAAGGGTAAAACTAGGTCCCACCAACCTTAACTTGGTGTAACCATTGGGCAAAACCAATAACACCTATACGACATATTAACATGTGTGCTCGTGAACCGAAAGTTAAAACATTGAGTAGTGCCGGTATAGATGGAAAATCCAACAATGACATAATATGAGTTGGGGTAATGGGGTGGCTAAATTTGGTGATTAAGGTATTGGGGTTTTTGGTTTACATTATACGATATTCCTTTTAGTTTGATTTCCTCTTTGCATAACCAATTTGTTTGAGTAGTGGGTGAAACTAAACATGAATTAGAAATAAATCATATATGATTTTATTACTATCAAGTAGTATATATATAAAGTATTTATTCAACAATGGAGTTGTTTAACCCTTACATTTATATTTTTATGTTTGTTTGAAGATGAATGATAATGCCAATGAAGATCATAGCAATAGTGTCATAGTTCTTTCTACTGTAACTACAGTAGTTGCAATAACAATTGCTTATTATGTATCTTCTGTTAGACAATCCTAAAGAGACACATATTCAAATAAGTTTATAGATAGGAATGATCATATAAAATGGATCTTGTCTAGTAAAAAAATGTATAGATAGAATCTGCGTATGGGGAGGGAATCATTATATCGCTTTTGTGCCTTGGTTAAGGATCACGATCTTTTGAGAGATATTAGAAATTGCAGCTTGGAAGAACAATTAATGAGGTTTCTACACATACTTGGCCATAATGTGCATCATCGGGTGCTCGAGGGAAGATATTATCGATCCTTGGAAACATTTAATCGTCAATTCAATAGAGTGTTGGATACTATTGTTAAATTATACAAAGTGTTGATAGTTGATCATGGGGAAGCCATTCATAATGGGAAAATACAAACCTAAGTCACTGGGGATCCTCGTTTCTTCCCTTATTTTATGGTAGTATAAATTTTGTTATGTGTTATAAAGCAAATTATTTATTTATCTTAAACCTAATTGTATATGTGTACAACATAGGATTGTTTGGGAGCACTTGACAGGACTCGTACCACTGCAAGTGTTCCAGAGGATGAAGTAATAAAATTCAGGAGCGGTAGAAGTAATAAAATAACTTAAAATATTTTAACGACATGCTCATTTGATCTCATATTTACATATATACTTGTTAGATATATATATGTATATGTTACGCATGAAACATAATTTGATGCAAATAATCAAACGGCTGAAGGGAGTGTTTCCACATCGGGTCTCTTTTATAAATGGATGGGACGGGAACTTTTCTCTCTTTTCTCTAAAACTCAACATCAAACATCTCCCTTGTAAGGACCTATCTTTCGAATTAGAGTAATAACAAACTATCGCAATACCAAACTCACGCAAAATCTATATGGCATATACCCTATCAACATCAACATTAACACATGGACCACATACTAAAAAGGAACATAGCTTGAGCACTCTAATAGAATAGAATGAGTCAACGACACCTGCCCCCCATAAGCTGGTGGTTATAGGAAAAACCTCCACTCTTCCCCCTATTCTAGGAGAATGTATTGGCACACACGAACTGAGGATAAGATCTATAAAAGGGATAACAGAGAGAGGAGAAGGGACCAGGAATTTTTTTACTCAAAAGACCTCAATTGTAGTTAACATTCATAAGTCTTCTGAAATAAAGCTATTTTTCCAAATCCTCGAGCTCAAGTCGTGGTTTTTACCAATTCAGAAGTTTCTACGCTAAAATTTGTGTTATCTTATATTGTCTATTTATAAATATTTGTGCCACAGGTACATTTGGTGTAAGAGGCCATTCCAGTTATGAATTTAGGTCCTTATATTTGGCACCATCTACGGGAAAGAAGATATATTCTATGAAATCCTAAGCCAGATAGTTACTCAAAAATTGTTAATATTCAATCATGGTGAATCCCAAATGACTAGCCTCAGTCGTTCAACACAAAATCTCAATAGAACCTGACCAGTTAGCATAATTAAATGTGCACCTCAAAGTCGAAACTGTAAAGCAAAACAAGCTCGAATGCCAGTTCGTTCATGATCGAGAGCTTCGCGAATAGGAACTCAAAAAGGAGCGCAGAGCTCGATCATTAGAGTTTAAACGACATGAAGAATAGATGACAACATTGCAGTCCACCTTAAAAACCCTGCAAGACAATCAACATGGACAAGCTCCTAGGGAACGAGAGGCGATACCCGTAAATTCTAGAATATCATAATGAGACAGACTGGGGCCATGAGGTACTATAATTAGGGGAGCCTCCAGGCACCACCGCAACGATCCACACCGATCAGAAGCCCTAATTTATCTAGGACAGGAAGATTAGTCAGAAATTAGTAGGGAATGTCGTTACTCAAAACGTTAAGAGGAAGAGTCACGACCTCTATCTAGAGTGCCAGTTCGGAAACGTTTGAGCGAGGGCAGCGGAAATCATAACCCGAGACTCACACACCAATCAGTTTCAGCACCATGGAAATACGTCACACATGAGCACATGGATCAACAAATCAAGGAATTGATAGAAGCCCAAACTCTTTACAACAAAGACGATTTGAGAAATTACAAGGAAGTCTGATTGCCAAAATGTTATTCGATATGGAAATTCTAACAGGAATTCATACTCTTAAAATATACAAATATAAATACACTAATCCAAGTGAACGCGTCCAAGAGTTCCAAGATTCGTTGGGGTTATATTCGAACTTAAATCACATTCTTTGTCGGTTGTTCACTACGAGTCTTTAGGGAGAGCCGCCCCGATAGTTCTACTCCTTACCCAAAGATTATATCCTTACATCTGACCAATTGTAGAAAATCTTTGTGAAAACTTAGGCTCACAACAAAGATAAGGAAGAAAATTTTTACACTCTTATCAGTCTCAAGCAGTCTCAAGGGGAGAAGCTCAAAGTTTTACCAAGAAGTTCTTCAAACTTGCTTGAAAAGTTGATAATCTCGATCAGAAGACAACCGTTTCAGCCTTTTCCAATACTCTACATACCGATAGTAAAGCGAAAGAACATCTTTTCTTAACAAACCCACAACTTTGGAAGAAATTATTGCAAATGTAAATGAGTATATCAACCTAGAAATGGTGACCTCTGAAAGGCATAAAATCTACTAAAAACATCCTAACCACGAAAAGTTCAACTACGGAAAAAGATAGTGAACGTAACAATGATGAGCAGTGTGACAAGAAGCAAGCCAAAAGAGATACAGGAAAGTCCCATAAAGGAAGCTTACTACCAAAACTCGTCCTTCCAAAGTTAAATGTCAAGCTTTCAGAAAACTACCCAATACTAGCGAATAACAAATTCTTCTGTGTGGATCAACCTCTATAGTCGATCGAAAAAAAACCTTACTGCAAGTGTAATGACCAACTTTTGTGAGCTCAAAACAGCTTAGAATTCACTATCACACCAATGAACCTGTAATAATATTCTAATAGAAAGTAATAACTGAAACATGTGGTTTTAGCGTGGAAACCTCTGAATAGGTAAAAACCACGACCTCGTATGGAAGATTTTTGTGAAAGTATTTTTATTTCTTGTGGCAGATATCTTTATTACAAGTGATCTCTAAATATAGAAATGCTTTGAATCTCGTAAATAAGAAGTTTGTATAATTTTTATGGTCCCTGTCCCTTATGGAACTTTTTCTTTATATAGGTCTTCCCCACAGCTCTTCATCATGTTAGAGCACATTTTCTGAATAATATGGTTAGTGGCGATTGACTGAATAACTGATGAGTTTGTGGGAGACATGTGTCTTTGACTGGATAATGTTTTCTAGGTTTAGTTTGGTTCACGTTCTTGAGCAGTTCGTGGGGCTGGTTGGAATGTTGACTGGAGAATTAAAAATCTGTGAGCCTGAGATAGAGATAATTTGAACTGGGTGAGCTCGACTTTGAGTGAGATCGAGGGATAAGTCCCTATAATCGCCTCCTCGCAATCGAAGTCACAAGTGGCTTTGGTTGAGAAAAGGTCAACTTGTAATATGGGTTGAAATCTTTGATAGCTGAAAAGGAATAATGAGGGATTTGGATGTGTGGAGTTAAGCAAGGTTTTTTTTTTAAAATGACGTGTATTTAATGAGGATGCTGGTACTGATGTATGTGACAGTTATGACTTGAAAAGTCGCTTCTGCGGGGAATGATGACGCTTGGTAAAATGTTCTTGCATATTAAATGTAGGGTTATATAAATGATACCTGAACCGGATTTGAGGGTAGGGTATGCTTTTATTTTGTGTGAAATTTCCTGAAAAATGCTAATAATGGTAAAGACTCATAGTATGGTCCTTGAAGAAAGGATTACATCTGAAATGCAGAGGTTGAAGTTAAAATACTTTAGTGACCATTCCTTGGAGATGTCGATACCCACTCCTATTCCTCCGACGTATCAAGGCTTATCGGATGAGGAAGCGATTGAAGTTGAGGAAGAATTTTACTATAAGTAGAGGTTTTTAAGTCATCGTCTTGACAGGCGAGGACTGGTGGGCCTGTCTCCGTACTCTTGCAGAAGATAAGGTTAAGGCTTTATATGCAGGGATAGGTGTATCTACGGGGCAGATATGCTGATTTCTTGTGTTACCATAGATTCTAAGGTCGGGCCCTCTTCATCTTTGCCAACTCTTCGGAGGTGGCAGTTTCAGAGGAGGGGGTGATAGTAGTGGAGGAGGGAGACAACCTGTGGGAGTCTGCTTCTACATTTTCATCACGTTTTGGCGCTCAGAAGACTTTAAGTTCGAGAATTTGGTTATAGCATTGAGTTTACTGTTTGCATAGTTTCTATTTAATGTTCGAATAGACTTCAACCAAACTCATGCGAGGGAAGCTCTTTGTTGGTTCCAATGCATGCTTTGCATCTGAGTGAAAGATCACTAAAACAAGATGAACTAGAGGAGTTGATGCCTCGGTGTGCCTGAATGACCTGTGACTTTCATCAAACAGGGAAAAACTTGTTATCTATAAAGTACCTAGAGTTTGGTATATGACGGATAACATTTTGTTGTATTCCTGCGATCGATGTACTAAAAAACTTGTTATCTGTAAATCCTATGTAATGTTTTTCGATATGAATAAAAGTTTTCATTCAATAATCTGTATATAAATTATTATTTTTTCAGAATCAAACTGAATTGTGTAGGGTGTGAAAAATAAATAAGAGTTTATATAAGTAATGAGAACATTATTGTTGTGATGCTCGAACTAAGATGAGTACGTGTTGACAATGACGTTGTGATGTAAGTATGATTTGTGCTTTAAACAGGTGAGGGAGAAAAATTGGAGAAAATATGTAATCGTGGAAATTCGAGCCTCTACAGGTTAATAGAGGTACAACTCTTGGTAACATGAGGTTGAGCATGGTAAATAATATATGTACTGATGAGGGGATAAGTTCAAATAATTTATTCCAAGATTCTGGGTTTTCTGTTACGAGATACAAGGTAAAAATTATGTTTTTGAGGGAAAAGTGTGTGAGAAACGTATAAATACAGGTAGGATGATCTGTAAAAAAATGGAAGAAGGAATAGGATGGTACAGACTCGATCTTAAAGGATTCGTCATGCCACAAAAGGACGATTGGCTATAAAAATTGTTGAAGTGCGGGAGAGAATATTTGGTTCGTTTGGTTATGATGCTAAGCTACCAGTGAGGGAATGTCAGCTTGAAGGATTAGATGTAAGGAGCAGAGAACTTGAGTATGCTTTCGTGAATTGGTGAGGGATTTGGTAGATCGAGAAAGGTTGGTTGGTTTGATTGTTGAAGTTAAGATCGAATTCGAAGATCTGAGGACTGATAAATAATGTGACTGGATGACATCGTCCAGTTTACTAAGGCTGTGATAGATGTTGTATAAATTGTTTATCATGAATAATACATTTTTTGTTGGATGTAACAAAAAAGATATAAGTAAATCAGATCCTCTATAGGTGCAAATCTGTTTTGAGACTGTTGTAGCAAATAATTTGAATAATTATGAATATTTGTGTAGTTTAGAAAATGATGTCAATTACTATAAGTGTGAGAAACATGGACAGAGAAGCAAAAATGAGGAAATGCAGAAGCTTCTGGCTTTGTTTTGTATGTAAGGAAGCAGAAATCTGACATCGTATATAGTGAGTCATCATGAGTATGGGAAGGTTAGGAAAAGATATGGAAATAGGAGATAGAAATATGTTAAAAAATGAGGGGAGTCGTAATGATAGAAATGTAGTTTTATTAAAAAGGTACAAGACGTCTGATATGGAGAGTAGAAAGGACGCCTCAGTTCCGAAATCGAGGACATGTCGTGTGAGGCGCAATAAATGTCAGCCGTTTGAGAGAGAAAAAGCAAATAGTACTTTATCTCCAATCAAACGTTTCTCAACTTCTAAATATTTGGAGAGCACATAAAGAGAGAGACAAAAAAAAATCAGGGGATTTGATAAAGAGTTATCCAAAGGTGATCAACGGTTGAAGAGGGCGAAAGATACTGGATCTCGTAGGTGGCTATACAGTAGCATCGTGAGGGAAAGGTTAGTAGAGATGCATGCAATATATGTTGACATATATACTGAATATGTTAAAGATATTTGTTTGTACGTAAATGATTGATATATATATATATATATATATATATATATATGAAAGAATGATAAATACTTTAACCCGTATGTAGGTCGAGCGTGAGAGACATTTGTGTAGGGTCGAAAACGTGGTTGTATAAATTGTTGTTGAGATGGGTAGTTCATCTGTTAACGAGGTATCGACCTCTGGTCGGACAAATGAGTCTGATAGCGAGGTGGAAGTAGGATTGGAATAATTTTTGGGTTTTCCTGGCCAATTGAAATCTTATCCTCCTGAGTCTAATGCCTTTAGAGAGTTTTGTAAAGCTAAGGCGGCTGTAGGAGGGAAGTGGGGTAATTGTGTAGAATATGTTGGTAGGCAGTTTAGGGATTGTATGGTAGCGGAGGGGGAAGAGTACTTTTATCTGTTAGTTGATTTGGAAGTGGAAAAACGATAAAGGGGTATAGATGAATCAATCTCATTAGAATACTTCGATGGGGATGTTCGGAGTGACCTCTCAGAAGGTTTTTTGTGTTACCTATCTCAATTAGAGTATGGGTTGAGTCTTCCCCTTACTAATTTGGCGAAGGGGATTATGAATGCAATCAGGGCATGTCCTGTTCAATTGAATGGGAATATGTGAGAGGTAATAACCGTGTGTGATCATTTGAATGAAAAATGAGAAAAGGAGGGAAAAGTGAGGAGGATAACCCCTGAGGACGTTTTGCAGTTTTATGGGGTGAAGAATTATAAGGCCAGTAGAGGGTCATATTTTTGTACGAGCGCAACTCGGTGTTGCTTCTTCGATCTGAATTCAACAGGTCGAACCTGGAATGATATCGTCATATGGGTAAAGAGTAATTGTCTTCAAAGAGATGACGATGAACCTTTTGACCTTCAGTTTAGAACTGTAAAACAACGTAAGTATAGCCATGCATAGATAGAATTATTGCTATATTTCACTGATAACTGTAGTTGATAATAAAAATGTTAAGCATTGCAGGTATGAAGTCTAAAGTGGAGAGGAAAGTGTCTCTGTTGAATGACGTTGTGGAGGAGAAGACTGAGCTCAGATTTGTGCTGGAAGGCCTTGACCTAAGTAGAAAGAAGAAGGTTGATAGCAGGTCGGAAAAGGTCTAAAAAGCTCAGTCGACCAGGTCGATGACGGGTACTGACGAAGGGAAGTGGCAAGTGAGTAGTAGGGAGGTTCGAACCAACTTGTCCAAGACCCCTGGAACAGGCAGTTCGGTTCAGCCGAATCCCGTTACGTCGAGCAAAATAGCTCAAAAATATCCGAAAAAACATATGCTAAAGGCTTTGTCGGCCTCTGGTACTACTGGAAGTGGTGAGGTCACAAAAAAGATAAGGAGGAGAGTCGAACCCTTGGGGGAGTCAGGGGAGAAGGTCGTTGAGGGGTAATCTACTGCTGCAGTGGATAACCTCATAGAGGTCGAGGAAAGGGCCAGGTTGGTGGTTCTCCATGGAGAGGAAGACACGAGCAAGATGGTATGTTTATATTATAGGAAATAGTTGTTTAATGCGTTTAGAGCTAATTGCTGAGATTGATTTAATTTTTGCAGGTTGCTCATCTTGTTAAGGGGATTTGGCTTGGCATTAAGGAAGAAAAATCTGAGCTGAAGAAGGTGAATATTGAGCTGGAAAAGGAATTAGATTGATCCAGGACTGATTCCCAGAAGGAAATTAGGCAGCTGAAGGCTTCTCATGCCGTGGTAATTGGTCAGCTACAGGTGGAGATGAGGGCGAATCTAGACGAGATGGTTGAGGAGTATGACAGACTGGGGTGTCACTTGATGCTGAAGGGCTATTCTGAGGAGGAGGTGGATGCCATTAAGGCGGACACCTATGTTGAGGAGAAAGATGATGAAGAAGCGAAAGTGGCGGGGATCGTAGATGGTCTGGATGGTGTCTCCCGTCAAACATTACTCGACAATCAAGGGGACGACGCCAAACTCCTAGAGGGTGATAGTGAGAAGGTAGGGTAGAAACGTGCGTTTGTATAAATATTTGTAAGTTATTGAATTGTGTGTGGGGAAGAAACTTCTGTAGGTTGACTTGTTTTATAAACCTCTTATAGGCACTTAGAGAAATGAGTCTCAGAATGAAAGATCTAGAGTCTGGATTTGCCAAGGAAAGAGAGACCTCTACAACCTTACTGTCTGCGCAAGCGGAGCTGTAGGTTAGATCGGAATAGATTTTTCGACTTGTATGTTATATCAACGTTAAGTTATCAAGTAAATAGGATATAGATGTAGATAACACTACTAGGGTGCATGGTAAAAATCTAACACTATTTATATAAAGTAGCATATCGAAAGTATGTACCTTATACTCTGCAAGAAACCTCATGAAGCGTTTATCTGATAATGCACTCCAAACCATTATTATAAAAATATTTGGACACCGCAGATATTTAGATATCATATAGAATCTTTAGAAATAAAGTATGTATATATTAAAATGTTTTCATGAATTTAACTATACTAAAAATTGTTATATTCCCCAGGTTGAATTAGATTCATCTCACTTTCGTGAAGACGACGTACTCATGTGTAATCGGGAATTTGCAGAGGAGTTCGATAGGATGAGGGAGGCGAATGAGAATAGAGAAGATCAATACGTTAAGGCGTATTTTAAACTTGTAGAGGTGACCCAGGTTGTTTCCGACCTTACTCTTCAGGTTGAATAAAAAGATGCTGAAATAGGTAAGGGGTTAAAAGAGCTAGCGAAGATAACAGAACACGCCGTGAAGCTTCAAAGTCAGGCTGACACGTTGGCGGCTAAAGGTAAGCAGGCTGACATGGCTCAATACCATATTCAGGCGTTAGAAAGATCAGAGGGACTATTTCGATCTGATCTTCAGAACTGTAGGAACGAGCTGGAGCGAATGAGACAAAAAATTGTTAAAAAAGACAATGAGCTGAGGGTAGCTCGAAAAAATCTATCAGCTTTGGAAGCCGCAGCTGAACTCTTGCAAATAGCCCTACCCGCCAAGGATATGGTGTTCCGGGAAATGTAACGAAGGTGTAACGATTTAAATATGAGAGTTGCACGACTTAAAACTGAGAAGGCGCAGGCCATTGCGCATGCCAAAAAAGCTGAGGCTAGAGAGCGCTCAGGGGGAAGTAGGACAGATGTTAAGGCTCCTTTAGTTTGAGGGGATGTAGATAGCCTCTCAGCTTAAATTAGAGAGCTAGAGAATGATTTATCTCGTATTCAGGGGCATGTTCAGAGAGGAAATGCGAACTTATGGGAATGCCAATAGAAGTTGGATGCTTCTCTTATCAGGGAGAAAGTTCTGGAAGGGAAAATTAAAGCAAAGGAATCGTTGATGAAGAGGAAAGAAGAATTATTGGAAGATATTTTGGCTAGGGAAGAGTTGAATACAGAAATCCAGAGACTTCGTGTTCGGGTCGTGGACTTAAAAGCCACGAACCTGGCTGAATCAGCTAAGTATATAAAAAAAATGGAAGAAAATGTAATATATCATGCTCAGGTCGACGCAAAAATGAATGAACCGAAGAATGCGTATGCTAGGTTAGAGTCGGGCCTCGAGAAGGTGAGCAGGAAATTTGCAGTAATACTCATACCTGATGCGTCACGCTTAGACCTGCTATAGTCGATTATTGCATATTTTGTAGAAGAAGTAAAAAGACTCAAGTCAGAATGAGATACCTTGTTCAAAAGACTGTCAGATAAGGGATATATTTGCAGAGTTAACATAGATCGAGGAAACTATCTGGGCGTCATAGAAACCCATTTGAGCCCTCGAACTACTGGGCTAATAGAGATGGGTAGAGCTGCTGTAATCCCTGAACTGAAAGTTTGAACTCTTAATGTATGGGGAAGCACTGCTGACACTCCATCAGCGAAAAAGAATCCCTTGTAATATGAATTTGACCTAAAAATAGTATCTATCGCAGACACATTGAAATAGATGTTAGCTAATATGACCTTTGCCTTATCTTGTATCTGCTGGGGTCTTTAATATAAATCAAATTTTTACATTTGTTTCAATCGCAGAAATGGGTTGAGTTAAACCAAGTTAAAACTTGATTTGAGCTATAGAAATGTCGTAGACATATTGAAAGAGATGAAGGCTAATATTACTTTTGCCTTATCTTATGCCTAGTAGAGTCTTTGATATGAGTTTCTACACTTGCTGCAATCACAGAGATTTAGTAGAGTCAGCCAAACCAAGTGATATCCTTGATCCAACCGTTATAAATGACCCAAAAAAGTTAAAAGTAGATGAAGGTTAGTATTACCTTTGACCTATCTTCTGTTTGGTAGAGTCTTTGATATGAAACAAGTTTCTACATTTGCTACAATCGCAGAGATTTAGTATAGTCGGCCAAATCAAGTGATATCCTTGATCCAGCCGTTATAAATGACCTAAACAAATTGAAGTAGTGGCTAGTATTATCTATACCTTATCTGTTGTTTGGAAGAGTCTTTAATATGAAACAAGTTTCTACACTTGCTATAATCACAGAGATGCTATAGAGGAAGCTAAATCAAGTGATATCCCTGATCTAACTTGGATAAGATCGATTGTAAGCTAGTATTATCTATGCTTTAATCTATAAAATATGGCTGAATTTCGTGAGAAGAATGATATTGTAAAAATAACTTTTATTGATAAGTTCAAAATTTATATTGGATGGAGATGAGAATCTCATTTTTAGAATTGAAAAAAAATAAGGTAACAGAAGTGGGGAAAGGAAATTGGAGTAGTAAGACGCTTAACGATAGTACCGTTTCAGTCACCTAGTATTCTAAGGATTTGAAATGGGGATTCCCTCTTCTGTCATGAGATAATGTGATCTCAGGCCTGAGAAACTTGTGATAATGAATAGACTCTCCCAATTGTCGACTAATTTTCCAGCGTGAGGCTCTTTGTGATGTTGAGAAATTTCTCTGAGGATGAGATCTTTGATTTGGAAAGTACAGCTCCTGACTCAGTTATTATACGATCTGGCAAGAATATGATGATATCGACCTAGGTTAGTGATGGCGCGTTCCCTGGTCTCATCTATCATATTAAGGTTACAAGCCAATTCGAACTCATTTTCCTCGTCAGTCAGCTCGTGATCCTAAACTGGATGATAATATTCATAAGGAATAACGACCTCAGTACCATAAGCATCATGGAATGGGGTACACTCAGTAGATTGTTGGGGAGTTGTTCGATATGCCTACAGGACGTAAGGCAGTTCGCGAACCCAATTCCCTTCTTTTTTTTAGTGAAGCTGCTTTTTGAGTCCATCCATGATGGTTTTGTTGGTGATTTCAGCTTGACCATTGCCTTGAGGGTAGTATGAATTTGATGGTGAGTGGATGATATTGTGGTGGTTTAGGAAGGTTACGACTTTATCACCCACAAATTGGGGCCCGTTATCGATACAAATTAGGTGTGGGCACCCAAACTGAGTGATTATCTGGTTTTAGATAAAAGAGATGACCTCTTCTTCTCTGGTTTGACATAGTGGAATTGCTTCTACCCATTTTGAAAAGAAATTGGTAGCTACAAGTAGGTGGCGGTGGTTACCTAGAGAGTACATCTTTTGAATGGCCATAAAACCTTGCTTACATGGAGTTCGGGCGCAGGGGCGCGTATCATATGTCCATGTCTCTAGCAGGTGTCGCATCTGCGGGAGTACTCTTCTACTTGCTTGCGTATGTCGGGCCAGAATACTCCTTGAGTGATTGCTATGTTTGCTAACAATCTACCTACGGCATAGGAGCCACAAGTTCCTTCATGTAGTTCGGGAGCAGTTCGTCTGCTTTTAATTTGGAGAAGCACTTGAGGTAAGGCCCTGTGACAGAAAGGCGGTATAGCATACCATTTTGAGTAATGTAACTCTTTGAGTTGTTGATCAGCTGTCAGCAATCTTTTGGATCTATTGAGAGTGGTCCGTTTTAATTGTTGTCGACGCTGAGGTAGGCTAAGAAAGGCTTTTGCCAATCGTCGTCTCCCCCTTTATCGCCCCCAGTGTTGATCGTACATACAGAAATGCGATCAATGTTAGGGGTTAAAATGACTTCGATCTGGAGATATCGAGCTTCTGTACCCAAGGCCCCGGCTAAATATGCCAAGGAATTGACGTGTCTATTTTCACCTCGAGGAAGATAATCATGAGTCGCTTTCGCGAACTTACTCATCCTATTCGTAACGAGGGCTGCGTATTTGATTATCTTTCTGTTCTTCATGTATTGCTTTGAGTAGTGGTGAAAAATGGGTAGTAAATCTGTATAAACTGAGAGTTCGGGGACATCGAGCTCAAGTGTGAGGTCGAGTCTGTGAATGAGAGCTTCATACTCGGTGACATTATTTGAGGCCTCAAAATCCAAGCGGATCGATTTCTCAATTCTGTAATTTGAAGGAGGCTCATCTGGAAAATCTGTGAGAAAATCGGCAACAGCCTCACCTTTTTCAGAATGACGTTGTTCGAACTTGATATCATGTTCTCCCAAACTGACTGACCACTGTTGCATTTTTCTTGATTTCTTTTTCTTAGATAGAACTTCCTGAAGTGGGTAGTTCATCATAAATTTGACAGAATGTGCTTGGAAGTAGTGCTTGAGTTTCTGCGAAGTATAAACAAGGGTGAGAATAAAGTTTCTCAATTTTAGAGTACCTTGTTTCTGCTGGTGTGAGGGCTTTACTAATGAAGAAGATTGGTTTCTCTATTTTCCCTTCCAGGCGAATAAGAGCTAAGCTGAGGGAAGCATCTGTGACTGCTAGGTAGATTATCAGTTCCTCAT
Source organism: Kingdonia uniflora (assembly GCA_014058105.1). NCBI lineage: Eukaryota > Viridiplantae > Streptophyta > Magnoliopsida > Ranunculales > Circaeasteraceae > Kingdonia > Kingdonia uniflora. The sequence continues at coordinate 187,053 of JACGCM010000339.1, read as the reverse complement.
TACCTACTAGGGTGCTCATTATGGGAGACCTCCCCAAATAGATTTGGAAATCCTGAAAAGTTGTTTCGTATTCTGGTGTCCATGTGACTTCTATAGTTGGCTGAACCTTTACTCGTTTGGTACATCCGCAGAGTAACAGAAATAACCAATGACAACGGTCTGAAGATTTAGAGATGAAACGGTTGATAGCGGGAATTTTGCCGGCGAGTTTCTGAACGTCTTTTGTTGTTTTTGAAGAAGGCATATTAAGGAGAACCCGAATTTGATCTAGATCGGCCTCAATCCCTTTCTTGCTGATGAGGTGGCCTAGAAAGCGGCCAGAATATACCCTGAACTAATATTTATCAGGGTTGAGACGCATTCTGTAAGATCGAGGGATATTGAATATAGTGTTGATATCTGAGATGTGATCGTCTGACTGTAAGCTTTTGCACAAGAGATCATCAATGTAGACTTCAACAATTTTCCCTAGGTGTGCATTGAACATAGTAGTCATCAATCGTTGATATGTGGCACCTGTATTTTTGAGCCCAATGGGCATAACTTTGTAATAATAAAGACCTCTTTCAGTGATGAAAGTTGTCTTCTCTTGATCCTCTTCCAAAAGCGGAATTTGATTATACCCTAAAACTGCGTCCATCATAGATAAAAGATCATGGCCAGCCATGGAATTGAGGATCTGATGAATGTTGGGAAGAGGCAAACTGTCCTTTGGAGTAAGCTTATTCAGATCTGTGAAATCTACGCCAACTCGAACATTTTAGTTCTTCTTTGGGACAACGATAATGTTGGATATCCAGTCCGGATACTTGGCTTCTTGAATGAATCCCACTTTGATTAATTTCTCAATCTAGGTGTTAACTTCATCTCGAAGACGAGGTGAAAGTCATCACTATTTCTGTTTGACCGCTGTAGCGTTGATATTGATGGCTAACTTGTGATAAGCCATGGTTGGATCGACCCCGGGTATTTCTTCAAAAGACCATGCAAAAATGTCTCGATTAAGGTACAATAGCTGAATGAGACCATCTTTTTCGTGCAGAACCAACTTAGTTCCGATGAAAGTACCTCTTTTAGGTCCATCAATATTGATATATTCTGTGGGCTCCTCTGTAGGTGGTTGATCGTTGAGGTGATCAACTTTCTGTAATTTCTATGCGGCCAATCTGTCCGAAGTATCTTGGATGGTAGAGATAGTATTTTCACAAACTCGATAGAGTTTCTGACTACCTCTGATCCCGTAAATACCGTTATCGTGCTTGAATCGGAGTGCTTAATGATAGGAGGAAGCGATTGCTTCCATATTATGTTTGAGATAACGAGATTTGACATTAATGACATAGAAAACAACGTCGATGGTGGTTGGTCTTGCGGTAATAGGTAAGATAATCTTGCCTACTCGTTCCTTCCTGAGGCCATTGAATTTACTGATGTCGGTGTTGCTCTGAATAACTTGGTTGGCCAAACCCATCTGGTAGATCATTCTCTGAAAAAAAAATTTAATACCGCTTCCAGTATCGATCATCATTGTGTGCATGACAAACTTTTTCATCTTGGGCATTATGACTAATGTATCATGATATGGAAACTTGACATGGCTAGTATCGTAATCTTTAAAGGAGTTTCCGAGTCAACAATTGCTCGACTCGGGAAGAAGCTTGGCTTATATGTCTTGAGGTGTGAGATCACAATATTCTGATAGCCTCATATATTTTGATCTATTAGAATTTTTGATCTGATTGATTTCGATCATGTTGTTGAGGTGCATATAGTAGAGATGCTTCTCCTAAGATCTATCATTGATCTGAACAATTTTGAGCTCCTTCTTATAGTTGTAATCTTTGTATGACTTCAGATTGACAATGTATTTGAGCATCCGTCCCTCATTAAAATTGCTTTCGAGCAACCACTGTAGAGCATAGCAATTGTTAGTAGTATGATGATTTACCTTATGATGTAGGCAGAATGGTCAATTATTGATGGGCTCCAGTGGTTGAGAGACGCGGTAGAGTAGATCCTTTACTAGTAGTGGAAAAATTGTAAAGATTTCGAGCTGAGCTCCTACGGCCGGTCGTCTGGAAGAAACCATAATTGAAATTTGTAGTGAAAGACTGCGTTAGGATATCGTAGAAATGCAATCCTTCCCACAGACGGTACCAAATGTAATGGCCAAATTCCATGAGCTTGAAATAGCTTGGAATTTGCTATCACACCAATGAACCTGTAATAATATTCTAATAGAAAGTAAGAACTGAAACATGTGGTTTTAACGTGGAAAACCTCTGAATAGGCAAAAGCCACGACCTCGTATGGAGGATTTTTGTGAAAGTATTTTTATTGCTTGAGGCGAATATCTTTATTACAAGTGATCTCTAAATATAGAAATGCTTTGAATCTCGTAAATAAGAAGTTTGTGTAATTTTTCGGGTCTCTGTCTCTTCTGGAACTTTTTCTTTATATAAGCCTTCCCCACAACTCTTCATCGTGCTAGAGCATATTTTCCGAATAATATAGTTAGTGGCGGTTGACTAAATAATTGACAAGTTCGTCGGAGACAAGTGTCATTGACTGGATAATGTTTTCCAGGTTTTGTTCGATCCATGTTCTTGAGCAGTTCGTGAGGCTGGTTGAAATGTTGACTGGAGTGTTAAAAATGCGTGAGCCTGAGATGGAGATAATTTGAACTGGGTGAGCTTAACTTTGAGTGAGATCGAGGGATAAGTCCTTACAGTAAGTACCCCATGGGGATACATCACAACACAGACAGATGCTCGCTGTAGAAAAATTATTGGAATACATTTTGAAAGATGGAAGAATACACGAATATATTATCGACCTAGAAGGATATAAAAATGGGTGCTACAAGAAGCAGGTCGAGGCCATTCATGTCGAAGAGGATTCAAAGGAAAAATACTTGTGCAATAGCCTAGTTCCAAGATCCAGACTTAGCCTTTACACCAAATTTATTCAGAACGTTCAAGAACAACAGACAATAAATAACAAAATGATTTAGCATGGAAAACCTTTAAATTGGTTAAAAACCATTACCTCTCCTAAGGATTTTGAGAAGGTGATGATCTTATTGAGATTGCTAATTTATTACAATGAGCATTCTGTGAATATATGGTGATAGAGTCAGAACTTTTCTATGGTAAATGTTTCATCCCTCATCTGCAGTTCTCCAAGCCTTTTTATGGGTCCTCTAATATGACCGTTTGACAACCATAAAGTCACTTAATGATGAACATTACCAAGTGTGTGTGAGATATCCTTTGACCAGATTGTGTAACATTTTGACCTTTGCTACTGTACAACGGCTCAATTGCTGACTGTGTGCTTCGCATAGGTCAAACTGTTGGTATAAAGGTCAAAAGTGATGTCTCAAACTGATGAAAGTTTGGTTTCGTCTTTAGTAGTACTTTCTGCATGTTGATGAGATCGAGGATGAAGTTTGAGTCCGAGATATGAAATAAGCTATTACAAGATGGCTCTCAACCAATAGCTTGAGTATTGTTAGGGATGAGTGGTGTTGGTTGAGAATCTCGTGCTGTATATGTTTTTGATTGTGTCACGTGCTTTGTTGTTGAGGCCAAAAGTTTGTCTGTAGTTCGAAGATGAGGCATGAGATCGAGATTCGGAATAAGCCACTACAACCGCCCCTCTTAGCCAATAGTACAAGAATTATTGTAGGCGAGTGGTGTTGGTTGTGAAGTATCATTAAATGTTGTAGTTATATATGAGGTTCATTTCTAATGTATATTCATGAATCTTTGTTGGTGTCTATTGGGTTTCTTAGAACCAATGACTGTAGTCCAATATTGTTGCATGGGGAATCCTTTTGATGTTGGGAATTTGGAGAGTCTACTTTGAATGTTGATCTACGCATAAAAGGGCACTATGTGCTGAGTGATAGGAGCAAACCCTTCGCCTCTAATCTCTACCCTCTACCCTCTTTGTTTACTGTGGTAAAAATAGTGACGACTAGAACTCAGGCCCAGAAGTCTAGGATCTGGAGGAAGATGAAGGAATTGCGTATCAGGTATTTTTGTTATCAACCGTTGCATCTGCCTACTCTAATTCTTATTTCTCCCACTTTTCATCGTATGCCGTATGAAGAAGTGATGAAGGCAGATGATGATTACTTCTAAATGGTGCGTTTCCATTACTTGTTGACATCTAAGGTGGAACATCGTAACGATCTTCGGCTGTTGGCGGAGAAAGCTATTACAACCAAAGATAAAGCGGCAAGCGTTCGGCCAAGGGAGTCTCGTCGATATCCTACTAATGAGTGGATCTTGTTGAAGAAATAAGACCTTCCGTCTGTCTCTAGCATGCGGGGAGGTGATGAGAATGCAAAAGATCATTTTCTTCCATGAACCATAGCTCTTTATCCATGAGGAAGATCTTTCATCTGTGATGCGTATTTTGGACTTCTCTGTGTCTTGTAGCATGGGATCAAAGTTTAGAATCTGCTTCTTCTGTTGACAGTTCGTACAAAGAAAAGGATTTCGAGCTGATACTTGATGTAAATTGGTAAAGTATTTTGTAAGAGAAACTTTCGGACTGAATGAAATATTTGTATTCTGTTATGATGATGCTTCATCTCGAGCTTGTTTGTTTTACATTCTATTTATAACATAGGCATTGGTAACAAAGATGTTTAGGTATGATGGGTATGCAGGGAAAAATGGTAGTGAGAGATTAAGGTAAAATTTAGAGAAAGTCGAGCTGCTGATGCAAACTTAGTGTCACTTTTATATGAGCTGAGGAATAGGGTGATGTGGAGTTGTATACAACTATTGAGCTAGATGTCGTCTTGTTTGTTGCCATGAACAACATCTGATGGGATATTTTGTATTATGGGAATAATGATCTATCACAATATTCTGTATAGATAATCTGCTGCTCCAAAAATGTTCATAAAATATTTCTCTGAGGAAAATCTGTGGGGTGACTGATTCTGCGGAGATCTTTCTTTGTTTATAACAAGGGATTCCTTGCTATTATTATTTGCATTATTCTGGAGTTGTTGTGTTCGAGCATGGTAAGGACTCGTTCTCAGTGTACGCAACAGGCGGCTGGTGGCAGGTTTCATATCAAGGTTGCTGAACTTCGCGAATGCTATTTTCGTCACTTTCCTTATGATGTTGTTCATCCAAAATGACCATTGAATCTGGTCAGATTGGATATGAAGGCAGGCGTGTCGAACATGATCGCTTTGTTTGGTGCAACATTTTTCATAAGTCTCTATTGGATCCCCGGGTGCGAGAATTGGTTGTTCGACAGCTTGAATGCGATAAGATTGTGGAAGAGGATGTAAGGGCAGCGAATGGGGAGTTAATTTTGTGCGGGGCACCAAACCATCGGGGTTTTTTAGATGTAACTAGGGAGCTCAAAGTCTTGAGACTTGTTAAAAGTAATATGTTTGTGGAAGTATTCTGCGGTTGAGTTTGAATAAATATAATATGAGAGATCGTGAGAGAATGAAGTATATGATGTTTTGATCCGGTTGAATAAAATATTCGGTTTTATTGATTGCGTACTGATATTGGGTATGACAGTTGTAGGATTTTAACAACTGTATTGATATCTTTGAATTTTTGAAATTAAGCTATTTTAGGAATGTTTGTACGATTTTGGTAGAGTATAAGTTAGATGATTGGTCGTTTTGGTACTGCACTGAGAAGAGATGTAGGATTGGTAATGGTAGATAATAGAGATAAACGTGATAATGGCAAACGTTATCACAAAAGTCATGATAATGTTGTAAAATGAAAAGACGTGCATCTAGTAACAGTAGGGATGACTGACACGTGTCAGAAGGAACCGTTGTTTCATAAATTAAGGGAGAGTATAAAAACTCATCTCTCTCTCTCCGTCATAAATTGTCTGCAGTTTCGGAGAGAGAAAAAAGTGGTCCAGATATCATTGTCAAGGAGAGAAGGCATTTGAATGTTGATTGTGATTTTAGAAAGAAATCTTCATCGACTGATAGGAGATTATCGGAGAGACGACGAGAACGGTCATATTCGAAGAAACGTCCGGGTAAAGTAGAGGATTGTTGTTCGGCAAGTACAGATTGGTGATGGAAAACTTTTGTCGGTTTGATTTATAAGTAATTTGTGTTATGTAGTAATCTGTATAGCTAGTTTTAGAATATGGAGTTTTAGAGATTTTGAAAATAAATATAAGAGAAGACCTGTAATGTAGGAATTATGGTATATGTTTTGATCCAGTTAAAGAGAGAAAACGCCTGTGTTAGAGAAGAAGAGGGAAATTTGAAATGATTTGATTTTGGCTTTTTTGTTTTGGGGCTTAGGAAAATAGACGTGTTGAATGGGCAGAAGGTGGGTCTGTTTGTAATGTAACAATAATGATAAAATATGTTTATGCATCTGTAGGTTCAGTATATGTTCTAAACATAATATTTATGCTAATAAATTTGTGGCATCATCCAGTTATGAGAAAACATCACCTTCTGGAAGAGGGGAGGAGTGTAGTATAATGGAGGAAATTGTTAATAGTGTGGGGGCAACAATAAAGGCGGCGGGGCCCAGTAGATCTGAGGATGTAAAGGAGAGGGAGGACAAAATGGAGAAAGAAAAAGTCCTTATCATATACCCAGAGGGGGTGGATATAGGAAAAGAGTATTTTAGAAATAAAAAATAAATGTCCAGGAGAGTGGGGGAGGTACGTAGAGGACCAAGGTCTCTGGTTCAGAGCCTATGTCTTTGAAAAAGTAGAAGAAGGGCAGAGGTATTAGTGAGGGGGCTAACTTCTCGTATTACAATGGGCTTGGGTTGTCAGGCCCAAGTGGGGGGCTTTTATGTTTCTTGAATCAGGTCATATACGGCCTTAGAATTCAGCTGACCTATTTTCAGAAAAGGGGTTATGAATGCGTTACAGTGCTGTCCTGCCAGTTGAATGGGAATGTGTATGAGATGATGAGGGTATGTGAGGCACTAAACAAAAAATGGAAAAAAGAAAGGGACTACAAAGCAGTTCGTAGATGAAGATGATTTGAAGTTTTTCAAGTTTAAGTATATGGAGAGTCGGAGTAGTGGTTAGTTGTATAGTGATTCGGCTAGGCCGAAGTTCTTTAATTTTGATTCTACGGGTAGACCATGGAATGACCACCTTCTGTGGGTTGAGGGTAACTGTTTGCAGGTTCCAGATGAACCAGCGCTTGAGCTGAACCATATATATTATAATCCGAGTAAGTAATGTTGACCAACATGCTGTTTAACTGACGTTATGTTCCTTTTTATTGGTAGAGCCCAAGCCGCTGGCTACTTCAGATAAGACCAGTCTATTTGATTGTGTTGCTCGCGATCAAGACAAGCTAATGGAGGTACTCAGTGAATTGAGTATCCGAAGACACAAAAGAGTAGATTCGGTAGCGCCAATAGTTCAGCAAGCTCAAGAAAAATGAGTTATGGCCAAGGGGAAAGTTGTAGAACATCACTTCATAAAAATGACGTTCGTATTCACGATCTTTCCCAATCATATCCAAACCCTCAATATTCACCTCCCTCACTGCAATTCAGCATCATAATCCAGTGGCCCAAAAATGCGTTCACGCACTTCGGCTACCTTAATAGCCAAAAGCCCCTCAACGGCGTAACGGATTTTCTCATAACGAGTCCACCTCATCATTATTTCCTTCCACCTAACTTTTCCTCAGCAACCCCCTTTATTTATACCCTATCTGGCTATAAAATTCTACGCAGCTTAGGATGTTATCCTATTATCTCATAACATAAACCATCAAATCTTGGTAAAAGTTATATCTGAGCACATTTCTTTCTATCGAACTACATCATTTCATCTTATTTCATATCAACCTGGTTCTTTCCAGCAAACTATCACAGATCGACCTGCCATTCTGAAATGAGTACAATTTCCCTTCTTCCATATTTTTATCCAAGCCCAGGTCAAACTTCTATTATATATATCATAAACTTATTTTAAACGGTTCAATTATGATACAATAATTTTGATGTAATATATATCTGCTTATCAATATCTTGGAGAAATCATCGTATTATTCTTAGCTCGATTATAAAGACATTCTATTTTATATCAACACAAGGTTTGGATAACAAATAGTACTCATTTAGAATCCGATTATAGATATGTTTATAGATAACAAGTCTTTCAAAGTACTCAGAGATCGAATACATTTACAGATATCAAGTCTTACAAAGTACTCTAAAATCAGGTACTTCATAGATAACATGTTTTTTGAGTGCTTTACAGATAACAGATCTTTCAGGCACTCCGACACTTCAAATCCTTCAGTTCGTCCTGCTTCAGTAATTTTTCACCCTGATGCAAAGCAGACATTGGACGCAACAAAATGCTTCTCTCACATGAGTTTGATCGAAGTCTAGTCGAACTTCAAATAGAAACTATACAAGCAGAAGACTCAGTGCTGGAGCCAACTCTTCAAACTGAAGGTCTTCTTAGCACCAAAAAGTGATGGAAATGCAAAAGCAGACTCCACTACCATTACCTCCTCCTCTAAAACTACCACCTTCGTAGAGTTAGTAGAGATGAAAAGGGCCCGACCTTATAATCTATGGAAATGCAATAAATTAGCATAACTGCCCCGCAGTTACGCCTATCCTTGCATCTGTCTCCCCAAACTTGTCCTCCGCAAGGGTACGGAGACAAGCCCAACATTTCTCACCTGTTAAGACGACGACATGGAACTTCCACCTATAGTAAAATTTCTCCTCAGCTTCAGTCGCTTCGTCTTCTGACATACCTTGATAAGTCAGAGGAAAAGGAGCGGGTATGGGCATCTCCAAGGATTGGTCGCCAAAGAACTTCAACTTCAACCTTTGTATTTTCGAAGCGATTCGCTCCTCCAGAACCATTCTACGAGTCTTTACCATCTTCCAAAATAATAGAGATTTTTTGTAACAGATCAAGCGTACTTTGTCGTAATCCTTGGTATAGGTATTCTTTATAGAACCTTATATTTATTGTACAGGTACATTTTTCCAAGCGTAATCATTAATTACTGATGCAACTCTTTAATTACATAACTATCACATACATCACCATCCACATCATCATTTAATGCACCTCATTTCCCTATAATCCCTACAATTTGCAAGCAGTCAAAGCCATCATTACTCTATTTCTATATTTAAGATTTTCCACCCGAATTCCTATTACCCACAAACTCTTTCTTAAACAAAGCCACTCGTGACTTCGGTTACAAGGGGGCAATTGTAGGAACCTATCATTCGATCTCACCTAAAATTGAGCTATCGTCAGTTCAAACTATCTATATTTTAGACTTACACATTTTTAACATGACTTCTTCAGTCAACATTTCGACCTACATCACGAACTGGTGAACGTGGGTCGAGCTCAAACCAAAAAACTTGAACAAGTCAAAGAAACCTATCTTTCACGAACTCATCAGTTACTTAGTTAATCGCCACTAACCACATTGTTCAGAGAACGTGCTTCAGCATAATGATGAACTGCGGAGAAGGCTTATATAAAGAAGAAGTTCTAGAAGAGACAGGGACCACCAAAAAAATATACGAGAACTCATCAAGAAAACTATATATTCTAGATTCTCAAAAACATTCAAACTTCTTAGTTACAAGGTCCAAGTATTTATAAATCTAGAGAGCACTTGTAATAAGATATCTGCCTCAAGCAATAAATATACTCTTACAAAAATCCTCTACTCGGGGTCGTGGTTTCTTACCTATTAAGAGGTTTTCCACGCTAAAACTACCTGTGTCATTTCTTGCTTTCCATTAGAATATTATCACAGGTTCTTTGGTGTGATAGCAAATTCTAAGCCGTTTTGAGTCTACAGAATTTGGCCATTACAAAGGTGGTGAAGAAATTGAAGAAGAAACATAGAGAGCTGGTTAACGATCTTAGGGAGCAATTGGGGAAGAAAAATCTTGAAGTGAAATCTCATATAGAACAAATAGCGACACTAGAGGCCGATTTGACATATGTTCAAGCTATAGTAGGGAATTTAAATGAGAAAATAAAAAACATAGAGGCCGAGCTAGCGGAGGCCCAGAATAGAGAGGTGGATTTGTGCAAAACTAATCAAAAATTAAAGGCAAACCTTTTAGTATCTGAATGGGAACTTAATGGAGTGGTCGTTCAGAGATTGCATAATTGGGAAAAAATGGATAAATCGATGGATATGTAGAGAGAAATGAACAAGTTTATAACAGTGATGGAGGCGCGTAATGCTAAGACGCTTTCTGAGATTACGGAAGTAAGAGATCGTTGTAGTAATCTTGAAAAACTGCTAAAGGATGCCAAGACAAGGATTTTCGAGGTTGTTGTTCCAAACAGAGATAAGCTTGCAGTTGGTGCGGTACATGAGAAAGAGATGGCAGCAGTGCTTGCATTTTTAGTGTATAAGATTAAGAAAATTGAAAAAGAGAAAGAGATACGTTACATGATAGGATGGTCGCAAAGGGGGTGAAATGTGAAACAGATTTAATATGTTCTGAATATTTGGAGCATTGTATATAGAATAATGGTGCGTTCACCCAAGAAATGATTGATCAAGGTAGAGAGATTATTACTGGTAGAGTATCAGAATTCAGAGCTTTTGAAGTTGGTGGGAGTTTGGCTGATGCATAAAAAAATTGACCTGTTTAAGAGAACTCGCGAACTATTTTTGTTTTTGTATGGTAGATGTTTGGATAGAGTAAAACAAGTTTTACCTATTGCTTTATCTTTTAAGATTTAGTATATATATAAATGTGTGATAGTAGACAGTAATGTGGGAAAAAACTTAAATACTTTCATTGATGAGAAAAAAAATGTACAAACTATTTGGAGATTAAATCTTACTTTTGGTATATAAAGAATAATATTAGATGTATCCTATGCTTGGAAAAATGGGGATTTAACGATAGTATTTCTTCAATCTTCTAGTATTCCAAGGGTTTGGTATCTTAATGCCTTTCTCTGTCATGAGGTAGTAGGATCCCAAGCCACTTCGACCTACTACAAGAAATGAATCATCCTAATTTTTTGCGAGCTTTCCAGCATTTAACTCCTTTATGCTTTTGGGGATTTTTTGAAGCACTAAGACGTCAATTTTAAACTCTTCTATTGTATGAATTGGCTAGCATATGATGATATCAACCTAAGTTTACAGTAACTCAAGCTCTTGTTTCGTCTATCCAGGTCATATTACAGGGTTAATTCGAACTCATTTTTTTCATCAGTGAGCTCCTTATCTTTGATGAAATGGTGATATTCTATTAGGATGACGGATTCGGTTCTATAGGCAAGTAGGAAAGGGGAACAACCTGTTGATTATCTTGGTATTGTACGTTAAGCCCATAAGACATGTGGTAGTTCCCTTATCCAATTACCTTTCTTTTCTTATTGGAGTCTCTTCTTGAGTCCATCCATAATGGTTTTGTTCGTGATTTCGGCCTGCCCATTTTCTTAGGGGTAGTATGGATTGGAGGGTGAATGAATGATGTTATGTTTGTTTAGAAAAGCCACTACCTTCTCTCTAACGAACTGTGGTCCGTTATCGATTCGAATCTGGTGGGGGCAACCAAATCGTGTGATGATATGTTCCTAGATAAATGAGATAACTTCTTCTTCTCGAGTTTGATAAAGAAGAACTGCTTCTACACACTTAGTAAAATAATCTGTTGCTACGAGTAAGAATTTTCGGTTACCCGGCATGTTTGGAAATTCTCCCACGAGATCGAGTACCCAACTCTTGAAAGGCCATAATACTTTACTAGCTAGCATGGAGCTCGAGTGCAGGTGTTCGTATTTTATTAACATATCGCTGACATGCGTCATATTTGAGTGAATATTCTTCTACCTATTTTCTCATTTCTGACCAGAATACTTCTTATGTAATTGCCTTGTTTGCAAGAGATTGACCTACAATATGGGAGCCACAAGTTCTTGTATGTAGATCTTTTAACATTTCATCAATGTCATTTTTTGAGAGGCACTTGGGGTACGGTTCGGTGACCAATCTTCTTTATAAATTGCCTTTCTAAATTTTATAATACTTGAGTTTTTAATTAATTATTTGCGCTCCTTTTGATCTTCTGAAAGTGGCCCATCACACTTATTCTTTGGGCCGATATATGTGAGGAAAAACTTCCCCCAATCGTCATCATTCTCTTTATCACCCCCAGTGTTGATTATGTATATCATCGGGATATCAATGTTGGGGGTTGATATCACTTCAATTTGGAAGTACCTTGCTTCTGTACCTAAGACCCTGGCTAAGTAAGCCAAGAAATTGGCATGTCGGTTATTTCTAAGAAATAAATAATCGAGTGTAGCTTTTACGAATTTGCTCATCCTGTCGGCAACTAGGGCCGCATAATCAATCATTTTGCCATTTTTCTTGTATCGCTCGGAGTAGTGGCAGACTATCAGTAATGAGTATATATAGAACGATAGTTCAGGAACTCGTATCTTCAATGTCATGTTTATGCAATGAATTAATGATTTGTACTCTAAGATATCGTTTGATACTTCAAAGTTCAATTAGATTGACTTCTCGATTCTGTCATTTGATGGTGTAATCAGTACGATTACAATCCCTGACCCTACGGGCCCTGCTGATCTATCTATAAGAAGTCTCCACCCCTTTCGTGTAACCCACTTAGCTCATTATTCGAAGGGCTTTAAAGGTGGATCATCTTCGGCTTCGCCTGTTAAATCTGGATTGTGTTCTTCCCAATCTAGATCTTCTACTAGGAAGTCTGTAAAAAAATTAACGACTACTTAACCTTTTTTTGATGTTCTTTGTTCGAATTTGATATCGTGCTCCCCCAAACTTACTGACAATTGTTGTACTCTGTATAATTTCTCCTTTTTAGATAGTACCTTTTGAAGAGGATACTTGGTCATGACTTTGACCAAATGAGCTTAAAAATAGTACTTGAGTTTCTCGGAAGTGTAGATAAGTATGAGGAGGAGTTGTTCTATCTTAGAATATCTTGTTTCTGCTAGTGTAAGAGTTTTGCTTATAAAATACATTGGCTTCTCAATTTTTTCTTTCTAGCCGTAAGAGGAGCGAGCTAAGAGAGTTTTCTGTAACGACGAGGTAGATGATTAATTCCTTGTTCTCGATCAAAGTGCTCATTGTAAGAAATTTTCTGAGATACATTTTAAGTTCTTGGAAAGCTGTTTTACATTCTTTTGTCCATTCGATCTCCTCATTTTGTCAACCTTTACCTTTAATGGTGTATCTACAAAGCAACATGAACAACCATCGACATCGATCTGAAGATTTGGAGACAAATCTATTGATAGCTGCTATCTTGCCAATAAGTTTATGAAATCCTTGATTTGTTTATGGAGATGGCATGCTGATTAAAGCTCAAATCTGATCTGGATTATCTTCAATCCCTTTCTTGCTGATGAGGTGTTTTAGAAACTAGCCAAAGTGTACCCTAAATGTGCATTTATCTAGGTTGAGTTTGATTTTGTATAACCACAAGATGTTGAAAACTGCATCAAGATGTGTTATATGATCTTCCTTCTTTAAACTTTTGTAGAGCATATCATCGATATACACTTCGAATGTTTTCTACAAATGTTCCTTAAAAATACTTGTTACGAGCCTTTGATATGTTGTTCCAGCATTTTGTAACCAGCAATATCCCATTATCCCTAGATATTGGGATTTAACATTGATGATGTAGAAAGTCACGTCAAGAGTGGTAGGTCCAGTAGTAATCAGTAGGAGGATCTTTCAGATTAATTAAAACCACTGATATCGATGTTGCGTGGTACAACTTTATCTGCTAGAACCATTTGCTCGATTGTGCTTTAAAAAAGGATTTTGATACCGCTGCTTGTGTTTACCATCATGGTATGACTGGAAAAGATCTTCATCTTAAGCATGATGACCAATGTGTCATGATGTAGGAACTTGATATGACCTATGTCGAATAAAATTCTAGTTCATCGATTGCTTGAATCGGGAAGGAGCTTAGCTACTTTATCCTGAACTGTGAGGTCGCAGCACTCCGTTAATTTACACCTCTAGAATCTGGTTAAATTGTTAATTTGGTAGATCTCAATCATATGACTGTGGTAGAGGTGGTATAAATGTTATTCCTCAGATTGTTCTTTGACCTAAATGACTACGACCTACTACTTGTAACTTCCATTCTTGTATCCTTCCAAATCAATAATATACTCGTGCATTCTCCCATCTTTGAATATATACTCTAGCAATCTCTGTAAGGCATAACATTTGTCATTTTCATGATGTGTTACCTTATGGTGCATACAATATGGTTTGCCTTCGATTGGCTCTAGAGGTTGAGCCACACGGAAGAACTTGTCTTCCTCCAGTAGAGGGTAAATTGTTGAGATCCTGATATTCATCTTTGGAAGGATTGGCTTAGGTAATAAGTTTTCTTATTGTGATTTGCCTAGTTAGTTTTAGCTCGCTTCTTATCACCCTGGCCATCCTTGTGTTTAATGTTTCTATCTGTACTTTGACCCTTCGCGGCTAGGACCTTTTTAATAAATTTATGCCTTTCGGACATCATCCTTTCTAGGTCAATATATCCATTTACATTTGTAATCATGTCTTCCAAAGTTAAGGTTCTGTTCAAGAAAAGATGTTCCTTCGTTTTACAATCAATATGTAGTATATTGGTAAATGCTAAAACGGTTATCTTTTGATTGAGATTATCAACCTTTCGAGCAAGTTTGAGAAACTTTTTTGCAAAGACTTCAAGCTTCTCCCCCTAAGACTATTTGAGACTGATAAGAGTGTATAAATTATCTGCCTTATCTTTGTTGTGAGCGTATGTTTTGACAAAGATCTTCTGTAATTGGCCGAATCTGAGAATTGAATTTTTAGGTAGAGAATGGAACCATCGTAGTGGCTCCCCTAGGATACTGGTAGGGAATAATCGATAAAGGATGTGGTTTAAGTTTGAATATAATCCCATAGAATCTTAGAATTGCTGGACATGCTCTTTAGGATCGATGCCTTTATACTTTCATATTTTAAGAGTATGAAACCCTGTCAGAACTTCCATATCAAATAACTCTTTGATAATCAGACTACCTTATATTTTATTGAACTCGTCCTTACTACTGAGGGCTTGAGCCTCTATCAACTACCTTGTATTTTATTGAACTCGTCCTTATATGAAGTACATATAATTGTTTGGCATGTAGGTCGGGGATTATGATTACCGGTTCCCTCACTCAAATGTTCATGAACTGGCACCCTAGATGGAGGTTGTGGCTCCTCTACTGGGTGCATGTGTCCCTTGTTAACTTCTTACTGATCTTCTCGTCCCTATTGAATTGAGACTTATGGTACGTATGGATTGTTGTGTTGATGCCTGGAAGCTTATCACCTTGTTGTACCTCAAGGTCCCAACCTATCTCATATGAAAACCCTAGAAGTTGCTAGTATGACCTCATGTTCTCGGGGAGTCGAAACTTATTGATTATCTTACAGTACTTTCAAGGCAGTCTATATCGTTGTCATCTGCCTTTCATGCCGCTTGAACTCTATTTGTCGAACTCTATGTTCATCTTCAAGTTCTTGTTTGCGAAGCTCCTGGTCGTTTACCAACAGCCATTCGAGCTCGTTCTATTTCTCTATTTTGATGTCAAGGTTTGCCCATAATTCTGCCAGCTGATCAAGTTCTATGGAGAATTCATGCGAAACTCATGTGGCTAGTCGCTTAGAAATCACTATGATTGAAAATTGATCGTTGAGTAACTGTCTGCCTTAGGATTTCATGGAAATGTCTTCGATTCCCAAAGACGGTGCCAAATATATAAAGGCCTAATTTCGTAGCTCGAATGGTTGCTTACAGTAAATGTACTTGTAAAACAAATAAGGCAATACAAAATATAAATTGATACATGTTTTATTGTGGAAACCTCTGAATTGGTAAAAACTACGACCTCAGCTTGAGGATTTAGTAATAATTATTTTATTGCTCAAGAGTAATAAATGTCTTAATACAATTTGAGATCTCTCGAGCCTGAAAATCTTGGTCATTATTCCTTTGTATCTTATTCCTTTGTATCTTATTCCTTTTATAAACCTCATCCTCAATTTATTTTTGTATGTGAGCACGTTCTTCCAAAAATGGGTAAAAGTGGTAGTTAGACCTGTAACTGCCAGTTTGTGTAAGGCATGTGTCCTTGACTTGTTTTATTTCATTTCGAGTGCTCGAGCCACGTTCTTCTTCAGTTCGTGGTCCAGGTGTTATTGTTGATAGTGTATTTTGCTTGAGTCTAGTATTGAATTAGTTTGAGATTATCCTAGTTTTATGGACAAGTCCCTACAATCACCCCTTTGTAACTGAAGGCATAGGTGGCTTTAGTTGAGAAGTTTCCTACAAGTTTGTGATCTGGAATTTGAATAGATTGTCTGACAAATTGAATGATGTAATTTTTTGATATGAATTTTATTTAGGAATAATAAAGTATTTATTGGAGACTGGGTTGTGGTATTGATTATGGTTGAGGCAATGAAGTATTGTTGTAGTTGGTTGTTGGGTTTCCCAGAAGTTGTTTCTTTTAATGATGATTGCGTTAGAAATTGTTCTTTGTATTGAATGTTATGTCTCTATAAATACTGTTGTTGTACTACTAGTTATTCTTCAGTAAGTACTTCTATCTTTTCAAATATTTGGTAGTTTCTCTGTAGTTATAATGGTGAGTACCAAACGCCGAGTATATGAATCTAGGGTTCTTACCAAAGTGCAGGAACTCTAGTTTTGTTACTTTAGGGCACAATCCCTAGATTTCCCTACTCTCATACCTATCATGGTATGACATATGAGGAGGTAGTGGAGGTAGATAATAACTACTACCAGATGGCACAGTTCCATTATTTGGTAGTAGTTGGTGAGTAACACAGGTTGTGCCTTCGTCTCCTTGCAGAGGATGCTATTACTGAGGAAGATGAGGATGTCGATGTCCATGTCAGGAAGTATCCTCCTTATCTTGAGAGTCATTGGGTTATGTAGGTGGAGGAGGTGGTAAAAGATCTCTGTTATAACCATCTTCATTTTCTTATAGAGGTGGTAGTTTCAGAGGATGAAGAAGCTTTTGGTGCACGTACTTGGAAGTCTTGTCAATCTCTGATAGTGATTGTAATCTGTAGAACTACCTGTAAGAAGTATTTGTAACTTAATATTTCTTGTAAAGTATTCTGTAGTATACATTTTCAAGATAATGAAAAAAAAATTCAATCAAACGTCTTAAACTTTGAATTAGTATTTACAAATTTATTATATCGAACTGTAGAATATAGTATGGGCAGATCGAAAAAATATATGTCGAACTGTGTATATTATGCATTATGTGAAAGATTTTTGTTTGAATTGAGAAAAACAGTTAGTTGAGGACATGGTATGTATTCATATGGATATTTTGAGCTGAATTGTAATGATGGGCAATTTAAATAATAAAAGGATTGATTATGGCGATGCTTAGAGGTAATAAAAAGACTTTTCTCAAGCTGAAAAGAGGTAAATATAAAGTGCATGCAAAGAAGATGTAATCAAATATATATTCAACTTGATTTGAGGGTATAGAATTGATTTGAGGATTTAATCAAATATATAAAGGATAAGTTTCAATGTGGTTAAGGGGATTTGGGTTTATCTTTTTGTTACCTATAAGTAAAGGAGTGTACCACGATGTAAAAGCAGTAAAATGATGAAGACTCGCTCTCAGAGGGTTCAACATGCGGCGGAGAGGTGTTGGCGATAAAGGTTGCCAAAGTACACGAAAGGATATTTGGGCAGCTTGATTATGATACCGATTTACCTGTATCTATACTACAGTTGGATGGTTTGAATTCAAGGGCAAGGAAGAATGAGGTTGATCATTATTTTTGGTATGAGGTATTCCACGAAATGATCATCGAGCCTAAAGCTCAAAAAACTGTTATGAAGGAGATTGCAATAGATGAGATAGTTGTTGAAAATGTGAGGATTGCTGGTGGTGAACTAACCAGATGTGGTGTCGCATGGCACCTTGATTATTTTAGATGTAGCTATTTTTAAGAGGTCAATCATTTGTTTAAGTCGAAATAATGCAACTGTATATAAGGGAATAACATTTATGCTATGATTCGGCTCCTTGTTTTATATAAATGTTGTTTAGGATTTATTTGAATTGTGAATATTGGAGCATTGGGAATGATGTTGAAATTGTTATAAGTAAAGTAGGCGAGTAGGAGAATATGAAATCAAGAGTACGCGAATGATGTTGGAGGTATAGGTCAATTTCGTGTGAGCAGATTTTGTCATCATGGATATGGGAAGATGTGAGAGGGGGGTGGGTAGGAGAGAGAAAGATGCATTGGACTATAGGGTTTGAGGTAATGATGAAAAGGTGTTTATACTCAAAAGGTATAAGTTAATTGACAGGAACTGTGGAAGAGACGCCTCGGTTGCAAAACTGAGGGCGGCTTGCGTCAGTCCCCATAACTGCCAGTGGTTAGAATTATTTTTTATAAATAGTCCCTCTCTTTCTTCTTCCAAACGTTTACAGAAAAAGAAAGGTGACATACTAGAGATAAGGAGAGAAAATTTGATTACAGAGATATTGGAGAGAAAAAACCAGAGAGTATGTATCATTTTTATAGGGAAGAGGAAGTTGCCATTATTGAGGTTGAGAAAGAATTTTTGTTACTAAGTTCTATTGTGAAGAAGGAAGCGTTCACGGTGCCCAATTCAGCATCTGATATTGAAGGTTAGTGGAATTTTGATTTTCTCTGTAAAAAATTGTTTTTGATACTAATATTGTGGATTTCTTATTGTTTTTGAAATTTGAAAATTATCTATATAAGGAAAGTCTTATTTATCAGTGTACAGTTGAAGAAAAATGTTTTGCGAATGATTGTACTAACATTTAGTGGAAACAAAATAATTAAGAGAAGATAGAGAAATTAATTGAAATACTTGACCTTCCATGTAGGTCTAGATCCGTGCCTAGGAACTAGTAAATATAGAGTCCTTTGTTTCTTGTTTTTTGATCGAGATAGAGCCTTCCACTTCAGGTCGTTCTATTGAGGAGGAGGATATGGAGCTTGAGGGTATAACCGTTATGGGGGGCAAACTTAGAAATAGTAGAACGGGTGATATTGTTCTGTCTTTTCATGATGAAGAGGTGAATTCTGGGGGTAAGAGTAATGAGGAAAATCATGTCAATTTGACCAACTTTTCTGATGTTGAGTATAGGTATCCTGAGGGGTCAGAAACCTTGAAGGAATTTTGCCAATTTAAAAGTAGTTTAAAAGGGGTATGGGGAAAAGTGATAGAGTATGGGCGTAGGTCATTGAGGGAGTATAAGGAGGATAAGGGGAGAGAGAGCTCATTCTTTTTACTCCAGACTTGCCGTAGGAGAAAATGCGAAGGGGTATTCCAGAGTCGGTGACCCTTGAGTATTATAATGGGGATGGATCAGAGGTGTTGGAGGAAGGTTTTCTCTATTATCTAAAGTAGTTCGATTATGGGCTAATAGTACCTTTGACCAACTTGGCCAAAGGTATAATGAATGAAAGTAGTTGTTGCCCTGCTTAATTGAATGGCAACATATATTAAGTGATTTGTGTATGTGAGACTTTAAATGAGAAATGATTGAAGGAGGGGAAGGAAAAGAAATTCACCCCGTTAGACGTTCTGAAATATTATAATATGAAGTACTTCAGCGCCCCTAAGGGAGCGTACTTCTCTTATGTCAGTACTCGGCCACATTTCTTTGACCTGGACACGACGGGGAAGGTATGGAACGATAACTTGTTATGGGTGAGAGGCGACTGTTTGCAATGAACTGATAAGGTCGAGTTGGATCTCTCACATAAGTCTTTTACAAAATGTAAGTAGATCTACTAACTTTGAAATGAATGTATAGATTGTGCTATGTATTTGATAGTATATTGCTTGTTATGCAAGTACTTAGTGCAAACTAAGAAAAGAGAAATATTTGGACGAGGTAGCTTGTGAAGGAACCAAGCTCGAGGTTGTTTTAAAGGAGCTTGAAATTAGCATGAACAAGAGAGTTAACAACAAATCTGCTAAAGTCCAAAATTCTCAAGGGAAGAGGAAAATGACTGGAGTTGGCCCATCCATAGGAGCCAGATTAGACTCATTAATAGATATTGGTGCGCTACCCGTTATGGCGAAAGCTGTACGTCGAAGGCTGCAACTTCAACCTCTGGCAGAGCAAGCCAAAGAACATTTAAGTGGAGACTCACGAAGGCTAGTATTCCAAACTCTGTGTCCATAAAGAGTGGGGAGGTCAAAATGGCGACCTTAAAAAAGAGAAAAATGGACAGTCCTTAGCCTTTTGTGGTACACGAGGTGAAGGAAACATCCCAGGAATGGAGCTTGGAGGCAGAGCTGCTCGCTTTGGAAGATAAGTTCAAACCTGTGGTTTTGGAGGACGTCGAGCGATACAAATCTTCAATTCATGTGGAGCTGTTTAGGGTAAGTTGAAAATTATTGTACTATATGATTCCTATAATAGGTTTTGGATAGTACTTTGATATGTTTCTTTATACAGACATCTCGTATTCTGAAAGGGATTGGCCTTGGTGTTGAGGAGGTGTTAAAGTGGAATGCAGAGTTGGAGAGAGATTTGGCGAAGGAGCGAGCCGACCTTGCGGAAGAAAGACGCGTTCGAGCTTGGAAGTAACAAACCTGAGGGCTTCATTCAGGGTAACTATGGACCAGCTCGGACAAGAGGTGAAAAAGAATGTAGATGAAGTGACGACTGTTGCTCGTGATAATCTAGGTTAAAGGCTTCATATGGATAGATACTCTAAGGTCGATATTGTTGCTATAATAGAAGGGCGATCATCAGACATTATGAAGCCCGATCTAGAGAATGACCCTAAAGTAGGTAGTACTCCTCCCCAGGTGACTTTTAAAGGTTTGAATGCGATTTTTATTAGTACAGAGTTAAAGAACCAAGGAGGGGAGGAAAACAAGAAGGTAGAGTAAGACTGAGTTTGATAGAGTATCTGTTATTTCAGAAAGAGAATACTCGTTGTATTGACTATATCCGAAGTGAATTTTTGGATTGGTTTATGATGTATTGATACAAAAAATTGTTAAGTGTAGGAACTAAAAGACTTGTGCCTTATAATTGAGGGCTTAAAGAAAGAGCTCTCTATGGGAAAAAAAATATTTATGTGCAACAGCTTTCCCAACTGCACGTACGGAGGTTCAGGTTAGAAAATATAGGGAACTTAGCAAAAAACATTGGAGTAATTTATGTGCAACTCGTTTATGATGGGCCAAAGAGAAAATAGAGAAAGATGTGGTAGTTAGAAAAGATAGGAGTAGGTACTTAAAAATTTGACCTTTCCTGCCTTGTGGTATTAGAGAAAATACACCGAAAGTAACCAAAGACTTAATGCAATTCATCCCCTTTTTAAAAGTTGAGATAAATAGTGAGAGAGGGTTAAAAGGAGCGTACTTTAAAATATTAGAAGATCACGGTGTTCATCCTGATCTTGAGATTGTAGAGCGTATGGCCACCAGAGCGAGAAATCTACATAGCTTGAAGGCTAAGAAAGTATCAGCTCGTTGTTGTGTGTTGATGATATACATAACTGACTGTAAGAGATATGAGCGATGTATGTAAACTATTGTATGTACGAACTATTTATATGAAAAACATATATTGGACAATTTTCAATGTGTTGAACGTGAAATCGAACTGTTATACAGGCTGAGCTAGAAGTTGTGTGATCATGTGAGGAAGATGTTATCAAATGTAATCATGAGTTTAAACTCAAATTAAATAGGACCCACCAAGAACTTAAAGAGATTGCAGATCAGTATGTAAAATTAGAGCTTAAGTTGACTAAGTTAAAGGCGACGGTTAGCGAGCTAAATATGCAGATCGAGAATAAAGAAACTGAATTGGGGAGCATTTAGGGTGTGTTAGTACATGCTCAAAGTGAGGTGGAGAAGTTGAATAGCATGATAAAATGATTGGAAGGAGATGTATTGATAGCTCGTGGGAGTTGGACAAAAGTGATAGAAAAACTTAAGGGGAAGAGCAGAGATGCGGATAATGCTCAATATCGCATCAGAGGGTTAGAGACGGAAGCAATGAAATTAAAAGGGAATCTTAATAATGTTAGGGAGCAATTAAAGAAGGAGGTCAAATAGGTTAGCCTACAAGCTAAGTTGGTGAGTACTGAAAGTGAGGTGGAGAAGTTGAGTGGCAATGCAAAGAGTACGGATGAGAGTATTAAGAGTACGCAGAGTTATTGTGATAAGCTCGTTAAACAAGTAGATAAATTAAAGGTAGAATTATTAAGTACTCGTGGTAGTAAGACGGAGGTGATGGAAAAATTGAAGAATAAACATAGGGAGGTGAATGATTTTAAGGAGCAATTTGGGAAGGAAAAATCTCGAAATGAAATCTCATATGGAACAGATATCGATGTTAGAGGCCGATCTAAAATATCTTCGAGCTATAGTAAGGAATTTAAATGAGAAAATAAGAAATATGGAGGCCAAATTGGCGGATACACAAACTAGGAAGGTGGACTTGATTATGAAGGCTCAAAATTTAAAGGCAGATCTCTTAAAATCTGAGCGAGAACTGAATGGAGAGGTCTTTCAGAGAGTGTACAATCATGAAAGAATGGGTGAATCAGTCAATATGCTAGGTCGGATAGATGAGCTTATAAAAGTGATGGAGGAACATCAAGTTAATGCAGCTTCTGAAACTACTGAAGGAAGAAATCGTTGTAGCAATTTGGAAAAAATGCTAAGGGTTGTGAAGGCAAAGATATTTGAGATCGTCATTCCTAATAAAGATAAGTTCGCGGCTGGTGTGGTACATGAGAAAGAGATGGCAGCAGTTCTTACATTTTTTGTGTAAGATTGAGAGAATTGAAAAATAAAGAGATAAATTATAGGATATGATGATCGCAAAGGGCATGAAATGTGAGATGAATCTGATACGTTCTGAATATGTGCATGACTTTATTTCCAAAATTGGTGTCCTCACTTAAAACAAGGTTGATCAAGGGAGAAAGATTGTCGCTATTAGAGCACCAGGATTCATAGCTTCTGAAGTTGGTGGAAGTTCGTCTGATTCATCAAAACATCGACCTGTGTAAAACAATTTGAACAGTATGGGTTTCTGTATGGTAGATATTTAGATAAAGTAAAGCTAGTTTTACCTTTAGCTTTATCTTTGAAGATTTAGTAGAAATATATATCTGATTGTAGAGAGTAATGTGGGAATTTTTTTGAAAGTTTTCATTGAGTAGAAAATAATGTATATATTGTGGGAGATTTGAATCTCTCTAATGGAATGTAAAGTACAATATTAAATGTATCATGTGCTTGAAAAATTAGGGATTTAGCGATAATATTACTTCAACCTCCTAGTGTTATAAGGGCTTGGTATCCTGATTCCATCCTTTGTAATGAGGTAGTAGGATCCCAGACCAGTTCGTCCCACCACTAGAAACGGACATTCCCAATTTTTTGCAAACTTCCCTGCATTGAACTCTTTTCTATTCTTGGTAATTTCTCAGAGGACTAGGTCATCGATTTCGAATTCGAGGGTCCGAACTCTTCTGATGTATGAACTTGCGAGCATATAATGGTATAAACCCAAGTTGGCGACAACTCGAGCTCGTGTTTTATCGATCTAGTTCATATTGCAGACTAATTCAAACTCATTTTCTTCATCAGTAAACTCGTAATCTTTGACGGGATGATGATATTTTGTTGGGATTACAGATTTGGTTCCATAAGCAAGTAGGATTGGGGAACATCATGTTGACTGTCTCGGTATTATTCGGTAAGCCCACAAGACATGTGGCAGCTCCTTTATCCAATTTCCCTTCTTTTCTGATTTGAGTTTATTCTTGATCCCATCCACTCTAGTTTTGTTCGTGATTTCGGCTTGCCCATTTCCTTGGGGATAGTATGGATTAGAGGGCAAATGAATGATGTTGTATTTGTTTAGAAATGTTATTACCTTCTCTCCAACGAACTGTGGTCCATTATCGATCTAAATCAGGTGAGGGCAACCAAATCGTGTGATGATATGTTTCTAAATAAATAAGATGACTTCTTCTTCTCGAGTTTGACAAAGGGGAACTATTTCAACCTACTTTGTAAAATAATCTGTTGCTACGAGTAAGAACTTTCGGTTACTCAACATGTTTGGAAATTCTCCCACAAGATCGAAAGCCCACCTTTTGAAAGGCCCGAATACCTTACTGCCATGGAGATCGAGTGCAAGTGCTCATATTTTATTACCATGTCCCTGACATGCATCGTATTTGTGTGAGTATGCTTCGCTATGTTTTTTCATCCCTGGCTAGAATACTCTTTGTATAATTGTTCTGTTTGTAAGAGATCTACCTGTGGCATGGGAGCCACAAGTCCCTTTATGTAAATCCCTTAATATTGCATTAGCTTCTTATTTTAAGAGGTACTTGAGGTAAGGTCCAATAACCGATCTTCTATATAAGCTATCTTTCTAAATAGTGTAACACTTTAAGTTTTCAATCAATTGTCTACGCACCTTTAGAGCTTCTGGAAGTGACCAATTACATTTATTATTTGGGGCGATATAAATGAGGAAAGGTTTCCTCCAATCATCATCCTCCTCTTCACCGCCCCCAGTGTTGATCACGTATATCGTTGGGAGATCAATACTGGGGGTTGATATCACTTCGATTTGGAGATACCTTGCTTCTGTACCTAAGACCCCTGCTAAGTAAGCTAAGGAATTGGCATTTCAATTTTCTCTTCGAGGTAAATAATCGAGCGTAGCTTTTTTGAATCTGCTCATCCTATCAGTAACTAGGGCTACATAGTCAATCATTTTGCCATTCTTCTTGTATCATTCTAAGTAGTGATGGGCTATCAGCAATGAGTCTGTATATACCAAAAATTTAAGAACTCCGATCTCCAATGCCATACCTAGGCCATGAATTAATGCTTCGTACTCTAAGACATTATTCGAGGCTTCAAAATTGAAGCATATTAATTTCTCAATCCTGTCATTTGAGGGTGTAATCAGTAGGATTCCAATCCCTAACCCTACAGGTCCTGCTGATCCGTCTATAAGAAGTCTCCAACCCTTTTGTGTGACCCCCTCAGATCGTTATTCGAAAGGCTTTGAAGGTAGATCGTCTTTGACTACTTCTGTGAGATCTGGATCGTACTCTTCCTAATCTAGGTCTTCTACTGAGAAGTCTGTTAAAAAACCAGCTACTGCTTGACTTTTTTCTGAGGTCATCTATTTAAATTTGATATCGTGTTCCCCCAAACTTATTGACCACTTCTATACTCTCCTCAATTTCTTCTTTTTAGATAAAACTTCTTGAAGTGGGTAGTTTGTCATAACTTTGACTGAATGAGCCTAAAAGTAGTGTTTGAGTTTTGGTGAAGTGTAAACGAGGGTTAGGAGCAGTCGCTCGATCTTAGAATACCTCGTTTCTATTGGTATGAGGGTCTTGCTTATAAAATACACTGGCTTCTCAATCTTTTCTTCGAGCTAAATGAGAACCGAGCTGAGAGAGTTATTTATGACTGCGAGGTAGATGATCAATTCCTCATTGTCTATCGGGGTAGTTATTATGGGAGATTTCCCAAGATAGATTTTAAGTTCTTGAAAAGCTACTTCATATTCTTCTGTCCAATCGATCTCTTAATTTTGTCGGCATTTTCCTCTTCTGGTAGATCCATAAAGTAGCATGAACAACCATCTACATCGGTCTGATGATTTGGAGACAAATCTATTGTAGCTACAATTTTCCCTGCAAGCTTCTGTATATCCTTATTTGTTTTTGGTGATAGCATGAAGATTAGAGCTCAAATCTAATCTGGATTAGCTTCAATTCTTTTCTTGCTGATGAAATGTCCCAGGAACTTTCCAGAGTGCACTCCAAATTGAAATTTATCTTAATTGAGTTTCATTTTATATGAGCACCATATGTTGAAGACTGCATCAAAATGTACGATATGATCTTCCTTCTTTAGGCTTTTGTATAGCATATCATCAATGTATATTTCGACTGTTTCCCCCAAATGTTCCTTAAACATACTTGTAGCGAGCCTTTGATGGGTTGCTCCAACATTTTTGAGACCGAACGATATGGCTTTGTAACAATAAAGGCCCCTTTCAGCGATGAAGGTGGTCTTTTCTTGATCTTTATCTAAAAGAGGTATCTGGTTATACACTAAAGCATCGTTTATCATAGATAGTAGCTCGCGACCTGCTATTGAATCAAAAATTTGAAAAATTATGGAAAGATGGAAACTATCTTTTGGTGAATGTTTGTTAAGATCTATAAAATCTACATAAACACAGACTTTCCCATTCTTCATTGGAACTGCTACAATGTTCAAGATCAAATCCAAGTATTTGGCTTCTTAAATGAATCTGACCTCGATCAACTTATCAATTTTTGTGTTAACCTCATCTCTAAGACGAGGTGAGAGTCTTCTTTGTTTATATTTGATCGTTGTAGCTTTATCTATGATGTTTAAATTGTGACAAGCTTTAGCTGGGTTAACTCCTGGTATTTTTTGGAAAATCTACGTAAAGACGTCGATGTTCATCTATTCATCAATTTTAATGTATTTTGTAGGTTCGACTGTGGAAGGCTAATCCTCGGCGTGACCAGCTTTCTGTAATTGCTATGAAGCAAATTTGTTGGATGTGTCAAGTATGGCAGATACTGTACTTTTGCAAGCTCGAGAGAGCTTTTGACTTCCTTTGATCTCATAGATGCCATCATTGTATTTGAAACGTAGTGTCTGATGGTATGTGGATGGGATTGCTTCTATGTTGTGTAACCAATAGCGGCCCATTTTCCCCAAGTATTGGGATTTTGCATTGATGATTTAAAAAGTCACGTCGAGAGTAGTGGGTCCAGCGATAATCAGTAGGATGATCTTTCCTACGCGTTCTTCTTTAGATCCATTAAAACCACTGATATCAATGTTGCTTGGTACAACTTTGCCATTTGCTCGATTGTACTCTAAAAAAGGATTTCGATACTGCTGCCTATGTCTATCATCATGGTATCCATCAAAGTTTGTCATCTTAAGCATGATGACCAATACATCATGATGTCGCAACCCTTAAACAAAATTTTAGTTCATCGATTGCTTGATTCAGGAAAGAGCTTAGCTTCTTTATCCTGAACCATGAGGTCGCAGTACTCCATTAATCTCCTCCTCTTGAATCTGGTTGAATTGTTGATTTGGTGAATCTCGATCATATGACTGTAGTAGAGGTGGTATAAATGTTTTTCCTCAGATTGTTCTTTGACCTGAATGACTTCGACCTGCTGCTTGTAACTTCTATTCTTGTATCCTTCCAGATCGATAATGTACTCGTGCATTTTCACGTCTTTGAATATGTACTACAACAATCTCTGTACGGCATAACAATTGTCAGTTTCATAATGTATTACCTTAATTATGGTGTATACAATATGATTTGCCTACAATTAGCTCTAGAGGTTAAGCCACATGGAAGAACTTATCTTTCTCCAATAGAAGGTAGATCGCTAAGATACTGACATTCATCTTTGGAAGGACTGGCTTGGGTAATAAGTTTCATTTTCGTGATTTGCCTTTGTCTGATTTAGCTCACTTCTTATCAGCTTGACCATCCTTGTGTTTACTATTTTTATTTGTGCTTTGACCCTTTGTGGCTAGGACATTTTTAGTAGATTTATGTCTTTCGGACATCATCATTTCCAGGTCGATATATCCATTTACCTTTGTAATAATATATTCCAAAGTTGAGGGTTTGTTCAAGAAATGATGCTCCTTCATTTTACAATCAATCTGTAGTGCATTGGTAAATCCTAAAACGGCTGTCTTTTGATCGAGATTATCAATCTTCCGAGCAAGTTCGAGAAACTTATTTGCAAAGACTTCAAGCTTTTCCCCCTGAGATTGTTTGAGACTGATAAGAGTGTATACACTTTCCTTCTTGTCTTTGTTGTGAACGTAAGTCTTAACGAAGATCTTCTGTAATTGGCTGAATGTGAGGATTGAATTTTTAGGTATAAAATGGAACCATCGTAGTGGCTCTCCTTGGAGACTGGTAACGAACAGTCGATAAAGGATGTGGTTCAAGTTCGAATACAATCCCAAAGAATCTCATAATTATTGGACATGCTCTTTAGGATTGGTGCCTTTATACTTTTGTATTTTGGGAGTATGGAGCCTGTCGGAACTTCCATATCAAATAACTCTTTGGCAATCAGACTACCTTGTAATTTATTGAACTCATCCTTACAGTCGAGAGCTTGAGCCTCTATCAACTCTTTGATTCGCTGATTTATATGTTCCTGTGTGATGTACTGACGAGGTGTTGTAACTGTTTAGAGTGTAGGTCAGGGATTATGCTTACCGGTTCCCTCACTCAAATGTTCACGAACTGGCGCCTTGAATGAAGGTTGCGGCTCCTCTACTGGATACTTTGAGTGCCTGCGTCCCTTGTTAACTTCTTACTGATCTTCTCGTCCCAAATGAATTGAGACTTCCAGTACGTGTGGATCGTTACATTGATGCCTGGAGGCTCCTCTGCTAGTTGTGCCTCGATGTCCCAATCTATCATGTGCGGAAACCCCGGAAGTCGCTGGTATGGCCTCACATTCTCGGGGAGCCTAAACCTGTTGATTGTCTTGTAGTACTTTCAAGGTAGTCTTCATCGTTGTCATCCATTCTTCATGTCATTTGAACTTTCTATTTGTCGAGCTCTACGTTCATCTTCAAGTTCTTGTTCGTGAAGCTTCCGGTCGTTTACCAACTGGAGTTCGAGCTCGTTCAATTTTTATATTTCGGCGTCGAGGTTCGCCCTTAATTCTGCTAGGTGGTCAGATTCTATGGAGAATTCATGTTGAACTCCTATGGCTGGTCGCTTAGAAGTCACCATGATTGAAAATTGATCGTTAAGTAACTGTCTGCCTTAGGATTTCGTAGAAATGTCTTCGATTCCCACAGACGGCGCCAAATGTAAGGGTCTAATTTTGTAGCTCAAATGGCCACTTACACCAAATGTACCTGTGAAACAAATAAGACAATAGAGAATATAAATTGACACAAGTTTTATCGTGGAAACCTCTGAATGGGTAAAAACCATGACCTCAGCTTGAGGATTTAGTAATAATGACTTTATTGCTCAAGAGTAGTAAATGTTTGAATACAATTTGAGATCTCTCGAGCCTTAAAATCTTGGTCCTTATTCCTTTTATAGACCTCATCCTTAGTTTATTTTAGTGTGTGAGCACGTTCTCCTGAAAATGGGAGAAAGTGGTAGTTAGACCTGCAATCGCTAGTTCGTGTGAGACGGGTGTCCTTGACTTGTACTGTTTCATTTCGAGTGCTCGAGCTGTGTTCTTCTTCAGTTCATGGTCCAGGTGTAATTGTTAACAGTGTGTGTTGCGTGAGTCTGGTATTGAATCAGTTCAAGTTTATCCCAGCTTGAGGGGCAGGTCCCTACAATAACTTTATTGTTTAAGACTGGTATTTTAATTACAATTGATGATTTTGTTAGCTAGAAAAACTTTGTCATTTTCTTCTCTGTATTATATTCCTTTTATAGACCTCATCTTTAGTTCATTTTCGTGTCTTTAGCACGTTCTCCTGGAATGGGGGAAAGTTGGAGTTACTCCTGCAACTGTCAGTTCGTGGGGGACATGTGTCATTGACTCATTCTGTTAGGGTTGGAGTGCTCGAGCCACGTTCTTCTTCAGTTCATGGTCCAGGTGTTATTGTTGATATGGTGCATGTTGTGTATATTTTGTGCGAATCAGGTATTGGATCAGTTCGATATTACCCCAGTTCGTGGGGGACATGTGTCATTGACTCATTCTGTTAGGGTTGGAGTGCTCGAGCCACGTTCTTCTTCAGTTCATGGTCCAGGTGTTATTGTTGATATGGTGAATGTTGTGTATATTTTGTGCGAGTCAGGTATTGGATCAGTTCGATATTACCCCAGTTCGTGGGACATGTCCCTACACCTACCATAAACCATGTATGTGATTATTGACCCCATTAAGTTTTGTTCTCGCCATCTCTGACTTTTGTTTCAATTATACTTGCCGTAGTTTATCTGTTAATCGTAGGTAATATTTGGTACCGTAATTTCTTTGAATGATGGGGTTTCGAGGTAGAGAATTTTCGACTAGATCCTCTAAAGTCATGAAACCTGTTTGCAGAGCACACAAACCTGGGTACGCTGGTACATGGCCAACGGGACTTAGTACCAACCTCCAAGCTGACTAGTGGTGAGAATCGAACCCTGCACCCCCATATAGATTTTACCCTATCTTTGCTACTGGGCAACAGGTAGTTGGTCCCATCCCAAAGTGCTTGAGATTGTCTAAAATCAAGAGTAAATTATCCTTTCTTTTATTCATAGACTCGCCCCTGCTTTAGAGGCCATCGCCAACAGAAATGCTTAAGCAATGCTTGGTGGTTGGAGCTCGAACTCAACGATGGGGCCAATAACCCAAACAAAACTTGTTTCAAACCACCTCCTTAACAAAATTGCGAAAAAAAAAACACTTAAAAGAGGAGACATACATAAGTATTATGTGCGCCTTATTCAACTTTTAAATGAGGGATGGGAACTCAGCTCATATGACAAGCTCCAAATCTGGCGTGAAGCTCTCGACCGAGAGGTGAAAAAGTTGATGTGGAGAATGGATGCCAAGCACCAAGCACCAAGCACCAAGCACCAAGCATATATGAAGCACATAAGCAGAGGCAGTAGGCACTGCTGGAGATGGGCTACTGTAACTGAAAATACTAATCGAAACATTTGTTCCCATTCTACCCTTTCTAGGGCACCCAAACCATAAAACCCTCATCTCTGCTCTTCCCTCGTTATCCTCACTCACCTCACCTCTCCTCTCCTCCACTCCCAAAACCCTAACCCTAGCTCTCCCAATGGGACGAGTAATTCGAGCTCAACGTAAGGGAGCAGGCTCCATCTTCAAGTCCCACACTCACCACCGCAAAGGCCCTGCCCGATTTCGTAGTCTCGATTTCGGAGAACGAAACGGATACCTAAAGGGAGTTGTCACAGAGATCATCCATGATCCTGGACGTGGTGCACCACTCGCTCGAGTCACCTTTCGTCACCCCTTTAGGTACAAACACCAGAACGAACTCTTCGTTGCTGCTGAAGGGATGTATACAGGTCAGTTTCTGTATTGTGGGAAGAAAGCTAATTTGATGGTGGGTAATGTTTTGCCTTTGAGATCTATCCCTGAAGGAGCTGTGGTTTGTAATGTGGAGCACCATGTTGGGGATCGCGGGACTCTCGCTAGGGCTTCGGGGGATTACGCTATTGTTATTAGTCATAACCCTGATAATGGGACTTCCAGGTATATTTAATTTAGTGTTTTGTGTAATTGTTGTGTTTATTTATGATGGGTTGTGATTATTTGTAAGGGTTTTTGTTGTAATTGATTTATAGTATGTTTTGAAGTTTAACTAAAAAAGGGTATTTTCTGAATGTTGTTTTATTAGCTAAATTGAGAATTATGAGATAATTTGATCTATGAGTTTAGGTGAAAATTGACATTTGCGAGTACACGAAATGAGGGTTTTGAATGTACAATGCCTTTACGAAACTAGGGTAGTATATTGAAGAGTTTATGCTAGTATGTGCAGCAAGTTAAAGGCTTGAATCACTGTAGGTATGTTGATTTAACACTGGAAAATTTTGAAGATGTGGATGAAGTTATAGTAAGAAAATCTTTTGGAAATAGAGATATTATTAGTGTTTTTTGGATTTGAAGTTCCAACATGTAAATAGAAACTTTGTATATATAATG
Organism: Kingdonia uniflora; assembly: GCA_014058105.1. Lineage (NCBI taxonomy): Eukaryota > Viridiplantae > Streptophyta > Magnoliopsida > Ranunculales > Circaeasteraceae > Kingdonia > Kingdonia uniflora. The sequence continues at coordinate 155,195 of JACGCM010000339.1, read as the reverse complement.
AAAAGGATCCTAGGGGAACCAAATACACTAGATTGTAAATTCTTTGTTTCTTGTATAAATTCTGGTCATGGGGTCCTTGCCTAACCCCAACTTACTCAGCAAAAAAATAATTAAGAAAATAAAATTGCAGTTCTATGGTCTACGAAAATGATGCAGTAGAAACTCCATATTTCTGTTATTGTCTCAGAAGCTAATATATGAATAAAAACTCATTTAGGCTAAATGGAAACCATGTTTCTTAGTAATAGAATAAGTACTAGTTAGGGTTTCTGTTTGATCCAGGCTTCCAGCTCTTAAATTGTTTATCGGTTGTCGATCTGCCATAAACAAGGGGTGAATCACTCCAATTCTGACGTAGTAAATGAATGCAGTCTCAGATGATGTGCTGCTGAGCTTGTAAGCTGTCTCTCAGAAACTAGAGCTCTTAGGAGTGAGGATAGGTTAAAGAAGAACTGGGGTTACAGTGGAGACTGAAGGATTGTGGAGGGCAAGGTTTTAAAAGGCGAAGGCGCCTCACGAAACGTCGAGATGTGGCCTCACATTTTTCTTAAAAAGCTATCAAAAAATCTAGATCATAAGAATAAATTAGGTAAATCCTATTTGTGTAAGCAAATTAAAAGTAAATGAATATATATGAAGGCGGTGGCGGAATGGATTACCTCATCTAGCATGAATTGAAAGAATATATAATAAATTGAGACTACAAACCAGACCCTTTAGGTCACTTTCTTATTACAAGATACCTAAAAGGACAATTTAGGGGGTAAAAATAGAATTAAGAGGTCAAGCATAATTCTTAACCTTTTATTTTGAAGATAATAGGAGGCGGTACCTTCCTATATGCCTCACACGTCTTTTACGCCTCACATACGCTTCACATGCCTCCGTCTGTGCCTCCCATTTTTCTCAGAAGGCCGCCTTGAGGCATTTTTATAAGAAAAGCGGAAGGTGCACATTGAGGCGTACTCAATGCATTTTTTTAAAACCATGGTGGATGGCATACAACTGGAGGAAGAGAAAGAAAAAATAAATAAGGTCAAAATATGTAGGTGAAGTAAAATAAATTGCGAGTCTGAGTGTTGAAGAAGCCCTTGCAGTTGAAGTTTTGAATAGTCATTATTTTCAAGCAATACATATTGTTAAGTTTTGAAAATTTTCAGTCCATTCATCTCATATTTGCCTCTTTCACCTCTTCTTCCCAATAAGATTGATAGGACCAGTGCTTTCTTTCCTTGCAGCTCTTCTTCCACAATCTTCCTAAGACCATAATAATAAACAGCAGCTCTATAAGGAATGTGCCAAATGAGTGGGTTGATTCTTAGGTTATTAGAGGCCTCTTGTGAGGAAGTATATGCTTTCATTTTAATTATTGCACTGCCAAACTAGCTTGTTACTTGATCAATCTTTGGTATACTCCGTAAAATATTTGGAAGGAGTATTTCCAAATTTCTCTAGGACCATAACGGAAAACCTGAATACGTGACATATTTCCGAAATTTACAAAACTGGGTTCTTAAATTTCTAAGCCTTTTAACTAAGTGAAAGCTGATTTGTTGCATAATCTCTATTGTGAAAAGTATTTAGAGGTTAGTCTCTTAAAGGTTTGTATTCTAAAATTTTCTCCCTGATTTATTATTCCATAAAGATGAGCACTCCTACTGATATCATAAGTGGATATTATTTACTGACGAATTATGTGTCTTGTGTAATTATTACAGAACATTGTCTAAGTTTCTTTTTTTGACCTGATATTCTGTGCCATTGTTTAGGATCAAACTCCCCTCTGGAGCAAAGAAGATTGTACCAAGTGGGTGCCGTGCCATGATTGGTCAAGTTGCTGGTGGAGGTAGGACTGAGAAACCTATGCTCAAGGCAGGTAATGCCTACCACAAATACAGAGTCAAGAGGAACTGCTGGCCCAAGGTTCGTGGTGTTGCAATGAATCCTGTTGAGCATCCCCATGGTGGTGGTAACCATCAGCACATTGGACATGCCAGTACTGTTTCCCGTGGTGCACCACCGGGTAAAAAGGTTGGTCTCATTGCTGCTAGGAGGACTGGTCGTCTTAGAGGACAAGCTGCTGCTGCTGTTGCAAAGGCGGATAAAGCTTAATGATGAGTTACAATTTTGGTTTCTGTTTTTCTGTCTTGCCGTAGTTTGTTTTCTTCTATTGTTCGTTTCAACTGTGATGTTACAGTTTGGAGAAGAATACATGGATACAGTATGATTTATTTTCAAGTTGGATTTTATTGTTGAGATTACATCCTTCAGTTTTTATTATACTGCGTTCTCATAGACGAGTTTTATGTTCTGATGGACTGAATATCACCATCTTTTGCACACACAGTGATCCCTAACTGTTGTGGTGCTAAAGACAATGGTCTGTGATGAAAGATCTCATATATGACTAACTAGAAGTTCATAATGTTTTCAAAATGTGACCTTGCCATGTACAACAGGCTTTTGTTTTTCTCTCCCTCATATGGTACTGATACTGCCATTAATTTCTGATTGAGCTTGGCTGAAGATTGCTCTCGGCTTTTGTTTTTCTCTCCTTCATATGGTACTGATACTGCCATTAATTTCTGATTGAGCTTGGCTGAAGATTGCTCTCTTTTATATTCACTAGTCACAACTATGGGTGAACAACAAAACCCGAACCGGGCGGTTTGGTCCGGGTTAGGAATTTGTCTGTTTGGTTTTGGGTATGATTTTTAAAACCCAGATATAATCGGTTCGGATTCGGGTTCGGGTTGATGATGTGGTATCTTTTAATACCTGACCCAACTTTGTATTTTAAGTTTTAAAACCTACACCCCATATCTCTCGTTCTTTCTCTCCCTACCCTCCCCTTTCTCAAATCTGTACTACCAAACCCCTCTTCCATCGAAACAAATCAACATATCCACAACCAAACTCCTCTCAGAGCATCCAGTAGTTCGTCACAAATCAAGGTAAATAGCACTACGCACAGTTCTGAACCGTGCGGCGTCACTACGCGCAGTTCTGAACTGCGCGGCATAATCAAAAAATATTATATCACTCTACGTGGCTCAATCTGAAACGTCCATTACCCAACGCGCGGTTCAAAAAGATGTGGCATGAATCTACCTCCACCCTCAGGGTGGATTTTTCATCGCCACGTCACAAATCGACCTAGTTGCTGTGAGGATTTGAGAGTGGATTTACAAGTCCACCTATCACGTCAGGGTGTACCTAATTGTTGTGGATGCTCTTAAGTTGAGATCTATACCACCAAACCCCTCTCCCGTCAAAACAAACCAACATAACAATCTGATTTTTCTAAGTCGGGTTTGGAACTTGGGATGTTACTTAGGTTTCTTAAGTTTTGTGGCTGATTGGGTGTTTACTGCTTAGCAAGATATTTGTTGCTTAAGGGATGGTTGGTTTAGGACTTAGGAGTATAATGTAGAAATGAAAAAGACGAGGAACCTGTCTTGGATTTCACACCCTAATGGCCCAATGTATTCTCCAAAATCGCATCGCTACCCCATACTTTGTGTTTCCTGATCTGAGAAAGACCATGAAGATAGGTTTTGATGTTGTTGATGTTGGTTTTGTTTGATGTTGGATTTGGTTAATCACCATTAAGTACACACTGTCTCTCCATGTATACTCCATTAATGATCACCTCTAGAACACACAGAGAGGTAAGAATGGTAAAAATTGTTATTTTTTTTGGGTTTAAGAATTGGATTTTTTTTTATGTTAAAGAAAACCCGAGTTAGGACCCGGCCCGACCCGATCAATCCGGTTCGATTTTGGTATGGGTTTTGGATCTGATCGGTTCGGGTCCGGGTTAAGAATTGAGTAACCCGAATTATCCGGGTCGGATTAGGCCCAGGCTAGAACCCAGACCGACCCGACCCGTGTGCAGCCCTAATCACAACTCACAAGAATAGGTTGAGCGGGAAAGCGGATGCTTAAATTTTGTCCAATTTAACGTGTAACAAAACAAGGTTTTTCAAAGGACCTTGTTAGTGCAAATCTTGATAGTGCACAAATACTGAAAATGGAAGTGTTGTTCCACACCTCTTAAGCATCCAACCAAGTAGAAATAATTAACCGACAACTATGATCCATAGGTAATTTAAGAAGCCAAAGATATCATGTCACAAAAATAGATTTATGCATACGTAAGAACGACCGAAAAAATGCAATGTATCCCCCTTTGGTTTTCATCTATAGACGCGCACTGCTTGCTTGGAGTTTCACCTCCTCGATAGGGCACACTAAAATGCTAATTCATTTGTTCAATAACTAAATTTTAGTTTTCACTTGCGGAGCCAGTGATTAGCGTGCAAATGGTGATAAATTATGAATGGGAATCACCCGGGTTGCATTAAATAAATATTTAGTTTTCCTATAAGTAGAAACCATTCATTTGGTCATTCTCTACACCATGGATTAAAATACTCATAATAAATTCATTATACCATGATAAATATTAAGAATTTTTTTTGTCGGTTTGGTAATATGATGATATTATCAGTGGTTCACCAACGCCTAATTTTGTGGCAAAAAATCGCTAATGTATCATGATTTTATCAATTTATCACTAAAATATTACGATAATTTGATGGTATTAAGAGATAATTGATTTTAACTTTTAACATTCTCAAAACCTGAAAGAAGTAACTCCGATGGCACTAGTGAATAAGTAATTTAGGTGTAATTTAGTCTCGAAGATTGGGATGACTTTTCAAGAACATATCCATACCCAGAGGATATGTCAACGTATGGATGTTAATTAACAAGTAAACCTCCAAACGAGCTGGTTTGCCGAGCATCGAAGGGGGGTGGATATGGGTAGCAGCCAGCTCCCATGTTGCACATGCTCATACCATCAAAGTGCAATGAAAATAGAACCTGCATCACAACTCCTACGAGATGAACTTTCGCTAAATCTTTGTGATCCCCCTGTTCGACCTTGTCGATTTTCCTAATTAATTAATCTTTGACAGGAACCATGATCAGAATCTTGAGTAGTATGGTAAAAGTCGGCTTCTACACTAAAATGAACATAACCTCCATGACTTGAGGGGTAAACACTTTCAACAAGATTACCTATTCATTGACTAGTGCTACTAGAGTTACTTCTTTTATAATAAAATAAATCCCATACTCTTTTTGGGTTTTGAGAATGTTAAAAGTTAAAACCAATTATCTTTTAATGTTATCATAATTATCGTGATATTTAGTGATAAATTGATAAATTCATGATACATTAACGATTTTTTGCCACAAAACTAGGCGTTGGTGAACCATTGATAATATCATCAAATACCAACCTGACAAAAAAAGTTCTTAATATTTATCATGGGTATTTTAATCTAAGGTATAAACCAGTTTTTTCTTTTAATAATTAAAATAATAAGTGACAAAAATATCGTGATAAAAGCAAAATACTGTGATAAAATCAGAATGGTGACGGTTCGATAAATACACTTTGGTTCGGTACTATTTTGATTCATGCTCTAAACCATTTCTTATACCATTTTGTTTAGTTATTAGTATGATTAGAGACTGAGCATCAAAATACTATTGAGGACTGAGGAGTGAAGAAAACAGAAATGGCGATGAGAGTAGTAGCAGCAGTGGCGGTACAACGCGCGGGACTTGGCTGCAGCAGCAGGAGAGCTCTTTCAAGCTTTGCCTTTACTTCTCCCCCTACAACTGCAGCTACAGCTCCAACTCAAGCCGAGCCTTCAACAAACCTCTTCGTCTCAGGTCTCTCTCTCTCGGGCACCATCTAATTTGTATGTGTTTTAATCCCACTTTGGTTTTTTAAATGTTGATTGGTGGAGGGAGTATGGGGGTTTTAGTTTAATTTGATTATAGCTATTTGGGTTGATTTTGTTATTTTGTTTAGTTAAGTTTTGATCTTTTTAGTTCCTAGAAAAAAATTATAATGACCCAATAGTTTTAAGCATAGATAAAAATACCGAACCAAGGGTATCTATCGACCCAGGGCCCGGCCCTGTAGTTTTGGAGGCCCTGGGCGGAACTCAAAAAATGGGCTCCCCCCCTACAATTTTTTTTTTTTTTTGCAACCCTCGAATAAATTTTTCTACACATACAATTTAATTAATTTCTTATATATAGAAAAGCATATCACATTAATACATTATGATAAAACAAAATATGATGTCTTTTCAATTCATATATTATAGAAAAATCCAACTTACAAAAGTGGCAAATAAAGTTAAAGCCATATTATCATAAAGGAAATAAAAACTACTAAACATCATTTATAGTTCTAAGAATACCAATTATGTTTCGTCGGTTATGTCTAGAGTCGGCTCTTGCTTAAACTTGAATCTTCTTGCATTCTTGGCTGCAAAAGTAGTAATTAGGCTATCATAATCAATTTTTTCAACCATATATTTCTCGATCGATAGCATAGCAAGCCCATTCAATCTTTCTTGCAACATGGTTGATTGAAGATACGATTTGATCAATTTCAACTTTGAAAACGTTCTTTCTCCGTATGCAACGGTTACCGGAATTGTCAGCACTATCCTATAAGCAATCCATGCATTTGGGTAACAATGTCCTAAGTACTTTAAATAATTAAGCATTTGAAATGCAGTTTTTAATTCTTTTGGTAAACAATTCCTCAAAAATAGCAATTTAGAATATAAGCCTTCCCCGTCAATATCAGAATCCATATTATGTCTTAAAAATCCTTCAAGCTTATTGCAGTCCATCTTCAAGCTGCCACTGTGCATAGAACGTAACTTTTCCACATCACACATAAACCCAAAAGTCTCTTCGTACATCTTAAATTGTTCAAATCTAACGTTAAATGACATTAAAGCTTGATCAATTATACGAAGGAAATAGTCTTCTCGGAATGATTCTTCAGGTGATAATATTCGATCTTCACTTATATTCTCGTCAAAGTGTTAATTTCTACGAATGATACGTTTTTTACGAAATACGGGATTTATCTTCATTTCTACTGCAATCTTCTTAGCTTCTTCCATAGCCTCCTCAAATCCAGTTTCTCTGTACTTTTGGAAAAAACTGATAAGCCCTTTTAATTGAGTGATAGCAACATCTATTGGAATATCCTTCGCTTAAAAAGATAAGCTAATAACGTTGACAACAGACAATAAATCGTACCAAATAATCATGCTAAGTAAGAACTCAAAAGTTTCAATCTCGTGTTCTACAAGACTCTCCGCTTCACTTACTGATTTACCATCATCACTCGTACTTGCTAATTCAATTAAAGCAGATCTTATCAGTGGAGCTTGAAATCTTATTGCTTTTACACTTTCAACTCGACTTTCTCAACGTATTTGTGATAATGGTTTAACCGTAAGACCCTTCACATGAGTTACTTTAGCTTTGAAAACACCCCACCGCTTTGTAGAAGATGAAAACAATGTATATATCCGCTGTATTACTCTAAAAAAAGATATAGCCCTTACAGAAGTATTTGCCATATCACATAGTGCGAGATTGAGACTATGACAACCGCATGGCGTATAAAATGCTCTAGGATTTACCGCGAGTACCCTATTTTGCACGCCTTTGTGTTTCCCTTTCATATTGGATCCATTGTCATATCCTTGCCCCCTTAAATCATTCACATCAAGTTTAAGATCGACCAATATTTGAATAAGTTCCTTAAAAAGTCCTTCCCCAGATGTATCGTCCACCTTTATAAATCCTAAAAAGAACTCTTTTATACTTACCAGACTTTTTGAAACATCTACACAACGTATTACAATAGTCATTTGTTCATCACGACTAATATCTGGAGTACAATCTAGTATCACAGAAAAATATTTTGCTTCTTTGATCTTTGTAATGATTGCACTTTTAATCTCATTTGCTAACAATTGAATAAACTCGTTTTGGATCTTGTGACTAAGATAATGGTATTGACTTTCCTTAGTATCAAACCGCCGAATGTGTTCTTGCATCAGTGGATCGAATTCAGCAATCATCTCAATGATACTTAAGAAATTTCCATTGTTCTCTTGGTGAAGCTTCTCATTATCCCCACGGAAAGCCAAATTGTTTTTAGCGAGCATTTTCACCATAGAAAGTATTCTAAACAATACTTGTCTCCAATGTTCTTTATCCTTATTGAGTTGTTGCGCATATTCATCGATGGTTTTATTCTTATTCAATCTTCTTTCCAAATCAATCCAACTACTCATGCATTTGATGTGCTCATTACTAGATTCGTGACTTTTAAGCCTTAGAGCAATATTATGCCAATCCAAAAATCCGTCAGTAGCTAATTGGGTTATGTTTTCTTCTTCTTTAAACAACAAAAGCAATATACCTTGTTCAAACTAATTGAGTACACTAACCATCTTCTATCAACTTTCTCTCCATTTGCTGAGCGTCTCATATAATGTTTGTAAGAAAAATGTCTAGCATTGCTGTCACGAGGATATTCGAAATCAATTTCTCTTATAGGACCTTCTTTTACTAAGAAGTCTCTAACATTTTGAGTAATCTTGTCCCAATTTCCTGGATCCCGATCAATCTTATTCTAATCTACAGATTGATCACCCCTTTGGTTTTTCATTATCATTTTCTCTTTGAGGTTCATTAGGTTCTTCACTTAAAGGTGGATTAGGTTCTTCAATTAGAGGTTCTTCACTCAAAGGTAGATTAAGTTCATCAATTAGATGTTCTTCACTCACAACTTGTTCAACTGAACCTTCTGTCTGTTTGTCTTTACCAAAAAAATTGAAGATATCTCCAGCTTGAGATTGTGTTAATGCATCACTTTTTTTCTTTTTTTGTCGTTTTGAACTTCTGGAAGGATGTCTACTGTTAGGCAACATTATAAATACTAACGAGTCAGAGAGACAGAGACTAGGTTCAGCTCACTAACCTTCAATTCAACGCAGGTTTACTCGATGTTTACGTCTTTTTTGTACTATCTGCACAACACAGACAGACGCCACACATACAAAAATTTAATATTTCATTCACAGAAATAAAAAATAATACATTTTCCCTAAAAAATAATACATTTGCCATTATTCAAACAATTAGGATTCGAATTCGAGATATTCTTGCTTTTCATTTTCAACTCGATTTCCTAAACACAATCCACTATGGTCTATGGACTATTGGACTATGGTGATCAATTGATCATGGAATCTGTGATTATAAATTTGTTCTCACTAAAACAAATTTTGGATGCATTTGAATTTTGATACATGTAGACATCATAAAGGACAACAATCTTCTTTCATGTTTCTTACCCAAACTCCAAAATCCAAATTTGGGAAAAGAAATCCACCATCTTATATAATATAATCGCACTTAGAGGGAGGGCCAGTGTGATCGATAATTAGAGCTAGGGCATAAAATTGGTCCTAGAATAAGGGATTAAGGCATATAGATATAAATACATACATTAAGTTAAGTACTAAACCTTGAGCTTTACTTACAAATTACAATTGCAATATCTCAGCTCTACTTGAGATACATTAAAATTGAAAAAAAGATCAACCCATTGATTGATGAACAAAGTTGGGTCAAATAGTAGGCAAGTTTTAGTAAGATCCATAGATCAAAAGATACAATATTGTGAGATAACTCTAGAATCAAATAAACATATCAAATTCCATAAAATGAAATCGAAAGATGGATCAATGGAGAACAAATACCTGAAGATAAGACTAAGCAACGACGCGAAGATCAAACACAAACTCTAGATTAAGATTTGAGAATGAGGAGCAGACTCAGAGTGGTGTACTCATTAAAAGCTGAATTATGTTTTGATGCACTTTTGTTGGTCCAAGTGATGATGTATATACTACAAAGTCTGCAACAGATCAATGATCATGGGAGAGTGGAGAGAGAGGGAGAGAGGGAGAGAGAGAGGTACTTTAGAGAGGTTGTATTTTTGTTCTTAAGAAATAAAAGAGAAGTCCAAAAAGAACTCCTTTTGGGCTCATTATGAGGCCCCTATTTTTGAGGCCCAAACATATTAAGTAGGTAACCAAATTATGAGGCCCCTATTTTTGAGCCAAAATATCGACCCCTCACCATTATGATTTTATCACGATATTTTCGTCACTCAATATTTTAATCTTTAAATGAAAGAACTGGTTTATACCAAAGAATTTGTATTTATCGATGATATTTTTGATATTTTGATGTTTAACACGAAAAATTGTAATGTTGATCCTTAAAGGAAAGAACCGGTTTATACCAAAAAATATGTATTTATCGGTGATATTTTTGATATTTTGATGTTTAACACGATAAATTGTAATGTTGTTTAAAACGAGTGGAGATGTGAAGGAAATATAAGAAAGTATTTAGAAAAATGTCTAAGAAAATGTGTAGGAGTCTAAAAAATGTGAGCTTGGAAAAAAAATAATGAAAATAAAATGTAAAGGAATATGAGATAATCATTATTTATTGACATAACCATTATTTATTACGTCTTGGTATGAGCAATTCAATTACAAATTTCAACTTGAAGTCTAAGACTTGTCTCATAAAGTTTTTGATAAACTATTGCATATACGAGTGACGCGGCTCCTCAAATTCATTATTTTTCGACTGTTGACTGACGTTAGAAACATTCTAGGAATACACCTCCCACATCAAATGCTTAAAATAGAGATCCCAATTTCTTATGTGGTTCTCGTACTCTTATTGTAGCAAGTACGACATAATACCCAGGGGAGGGCAACTACTTACAGCGATTACTCTAGCTCTTCTTTGTGTGTAATTTAGTCTCAAAGAACCTTTGCTAAATCTTTGTGATCTCCCTGTTCGACCTCGTTGATTTCCCCAATTAATTGATTTTTGACGGGAACCATGATCAGAATCTTGAGTAGCATGGTAAAAGTCGGCCTCTACACTAAAATGAATATAACCCCATGATTTGAGGGGTAAACACTTTCAATAGGATTACCTATTCCCCGACTAGTGCTACCGGAGTTACCGCCTAGATTACCAATATTATAACATCCTCTAGTACCATCACCATTGTCATCGTCATCGTCATCATTATCTTCACCTATAGTCTCATATGGTTCTTGAATCAGATTAAGGTCGACATCAACTACCGAATGTAGTTACGTACGCAAAATTGGATCGTGTTTATTGGTCTTCAGATATGAGACCATCTCCTTTAAAGTCTTTAAATGGGTGGCCATACCTCTTTTATAATAAAATAAATCCTACCCTTTTGGATTTTGAAAATGTTAAAAGTTAAAACCAATTATCTCTTAATACCATTAAATTCTCGTGATATTTTGGTGATAAATTGATAAAATCATGATACATTAACAATTTTGTCATAAAACTAGGCATTGGTGAACCACTGATAATATCATCAAAGTACCAAACCAAAAAGAAGAAAGAAGATATTTATCTAGGTATAATGAATTTATCATGAATATTTTAATTCATGGTTTTAAGTGAGAATAATCTGTAAAGTTTTTGCCAGAATTTGAGAAGTTTCAACGACTTTGGTAAAGGTGTTTAGCTCAATTACATCTTTCTAGCGCAGAAAACAACGGTTAAAATCATGAAATATCACAAATCTTCTGTACTTAAGACTAGACTAACTCTGTGATCCCGGGTCATGGGCTCATGCTATTAAATGTCAATACTTGAATTAAGAAATGCGTAGTTAAACAAAAGATATCAAACTACAATCAAAAGATGAAAACATAGATAATAGTCGAAGTCCTGGCAACTTAAAAGTAAAAGTGTGTCGAATTTTAGGTACTCCATGCACTACTTCGTAACCCATTGGATATAAGTTACAATTAGTGACATAGATTTACGTATTCGGAGGACATTGTTTTCTCTCCAAAAATGATTCCATCTAGTGAAGTCATTAGAGAATTATAATGCTTGGGGAAACATTTCTCAATTTCTAAGCAGAAGGTGTCAATAGTGATTAATTCGAAGCCTATGAAGCACTTCAAATTCAATCCAATATAGTCAACCCAAATTCCTTAAAGAGTCTATTAAAAGATTAATCTTAATTAATATTAATATTTATTACAGCGCTCATACAAAAACTCTTATTGTTACGACCCCACTCTACGAGCACTGATATTGTCCCCACTTAACCACTACGGATCTCTTGCAGTGTGGGAATTTTCTTCCTAAGAAAAGGTCTCGTTGGCATGTAGAGTGAGATCTTAACTTAATGACCATACACCTGGCAGGATCTTAAGTGATGTGGGACTAAACGACTGTTAGCAACCATCACCGTTATTGGGCCAGACGCCTCTCCAATACTCGCTCAGCCGGGGTGTTACAGTTCCCCATCTTTAAGATCGACCCATCCCCGGCTCTGATACCATTTTGTTACGACCCCAACTCTACGAGCACGAACATTGTCCCTACCTAACCACTGTGGATCTCCAGCAGTGTGAGATTTTTATTCCTAAGAAAAGACCATAGTAGTATGTAGAGTGAAATCTTAACTTAAGGACCATACGCCTGACAGGATCTTAAGCGATATGAGACTAAACGACTGGTGCAACCATCACTGCTATTGGGCTAGGCACTTTTCCAATACCCGCTCAGTCGGTGTGCTACACTTATAATGTAGCCAAGTTACACTTCTTAGTAGTAACAAGGTTCTCCAACATCAACATTACATTAAACTCCGAGAATGCAAGAACTTCTAAAGGGGTTTGGCAACATAGCCTCCTTTTCTTTATGAACTTACCTTCAAAATGCAGCTTCAGTTTCGGGTCGGTTTTCGACCTGAACTGGGACTGAACCGACCCAGATAAGTTCATGAGAAATGGAACCGAAGTCGAACGGACTTGGGCCGAAAACCGACCCGACCCAAATTGAAGATTTACAGCATAAACTCAAACCGAACCGAAACTGAAGCGATTTTTGATTTTCGGGTTGGTTGGTTTTTACACTTTTACAGAGCTTTCTTTCTCATCCGTCCTCGCAGAGCCATGGCTGAGAAATATTAAGAAGAAGAAAGTGTTTAAATTTGATCTCATAAACATAGATCTGAGAAGCAAACTTGAGAAATGCAAACACAAATCAGTTAGAGAAGGAATCACAAGGTAGACCCATTTTTCTCACTATCCTTCTCAGCTTCGAAGCTCCAACAATGGTTTCCAACTACTCTATATTGCTCATGAGAGTTAGGTTTTTCTTTCTTTTTTGTCTACCAAATACACCCCAATATCTCATGCTTCAAAACGATGGCCACAACACAATCTAATCATTAAAACCTTCATTGTTCTCAAATCAATTCTCAAACCCTAAACCCCAGTTATCTCATCCATCACTATCTTCATTTTCTTTCTCTCCTTCAAAACTGTAGTTGGAGTTTAGATTCTCACGAAATCAATACTCGAGAAGTGAGATAAGATTTAAGGCTCTGAAACTAAACTTCGATTAATGGAAGAATACAAACTCATAAAAGTTTTAGTCGGATCGGTTTCTTGTGGTTTTTGATGTAAAGGAACCGAAACCAAAGCGGAATCATTTTAGCTCCGTGTTTTGAAAGCCGAAACTGAATCGGAGCTCCTAGAAACCGAACCGTTTCGCATAATATGGTTTGGTTTCTTCGGTTTTTTGCTCACCCCTAGTTTCTACTGATGGCGTTGATATACTCTATCCACTAAAATATTGCACTAAAAAACATCAGATGTCCATGAATATGATTAAAGATAACTCTCTGAGAATTCTCCTTAAAATCATAGTTACGACTTAGAGTTTGCTAATCTGAAATCCTTTCTTGGATATGAATTCTCCTCTTGCAAATACTCAGATTACATGCTTGTGCTTCCTGTCCGCGATATCATAAGGTACTTGAGGCATTGCACAACACATATAATTATTTCCATTTCTTCATGTTGGAGATGGTCTTTGATTAAAATTCCTCGGAGCAGAAATACATATAATCTCATGAATTATCAGATTCAAAGATGAAGAATATCCAACATCGAAATAATTGCCACTGCAATTGGGAATAACAAAGTGGTCAGAATAAGAAAAATAAAAAGAAGAGAGACACTCTAAAGAGAGTATCAATAGAGGTACGGAGAATATTGTAACGAAAAATATTTGAGCCTCGACTTTTGTCATCTATGGATTATCATTCTTCAACTGCCACCACATTCTTCGTTGGTTCACTTAAGATGATTTTTCTATCATTTACTTGCACGATAGTTTACGAAAGCTTTAAATTGATCTATAGAGAGATACTTCTCGTTTCTCGTGTCCAAGGGAAAACATACCTACCAAAACCTAAAACTGCGATGAAATTTACATGTAACGACTGCATTCCCCTCTTACCCCTTAATGTTAAGAATTCTTTTGTAATCAACATCACAAAGTATAAATGAAACCTATCAGAGAATATCTTATAGGGTCAACTAAATTGAATTTTCATCCTATGTAAGTAGTTTAAGAAAGTTTTGTAAAGGCGATCAAAGAGAAATTGTTGTACGAAATCTTTCTTACATCTAAACGGAATGCATAAATATAAAGCAATATATAATCAGATAACCAACATTGACAGAGAAAAGAACTTCCTTAACTTTCCATGTCCAATTGCAAAATATAGAGACATTTTTCCGCGCCCAATTTCAATGTAAGCCATGCAAATTCTCAAGAATAAGAGACAACGAGGACAATAATACTTCTCAGGCTAATCCATGATCAGAGATGAAAAAAATACCCTTCTAAGGTCATTTCCAATCCCAAGATCCTCAAACACCCCATCAATTTCTGACCATGAACCTAACAAATCAGTAATGAAATACCGATTAGGTATCTCCATTTAGATGTAGGAAAAGGTAAAAAGGAAATTAATAAACTACTTGGCTTATTCCATGTTCCATTGCCCAAGTGCCACTGGGATTCAAACTCTGAATTGGAGAATTCGCTAATTCAAGTCGGATAACGTAAATCTAACTATAAAAAAGAATAGAAAAACAGAGTTAAAGTTAGCCAATTTGGATAAAATGTTATAGGAAAAAAAAAGAGAACGCGAAAATACTTCATCGTTTTGGTCCTTCCTTTCTTCACTTGCCTCTGTAGCATCCTTGTTTCCCGAATGAAAAATTGTTAAAGTAGCAAAAATCTATAAAGAATAAGCTCGAACGGAAGACTTTGCCCAATATAGAGGTGTAGTAGCACATTCCCCAGATTCAACAAGAGTAAGCCAACAAAGTGTAGTCGAAGACATACAAATACAGTCCTTCATAGTCGAAGATAGCTCAGCACTTGCAAGCCAACACGGTGTAGTCGAAGACAGCTCAGCATTCTAGAAGATACTATAAGTCCTCGACCTACCAAAAGTAGCCGTTGAACCCTGGTCAAGAGAGAACTGTTAGAGATCCGCGAAGTTCGCCCACTTCCCCCGGAATAAGAGACTATTTCTTTCTTTTTGTAAAACTGCCTGTATGACTATAAATACAGGCAGATAATAAATACTAAAACACACAATCTTTTACTATTCTTACTGAAAGCACCTACCTTCACTCTAAAAACGTGTAATAACTAGCATCTGGATTTTACATAAAAATCCCCCTTGAGGTCGTGGTTTTTCTCAGCTTTTACTGAGTTTTTCACGTAAAATCTTGTTTTATCTAGCTTATTGCCTTCTCTTTACGAATAAGTATTGGCAAAGATTCTCTTTCTGGAAAACACGCCACTACAAGAGGTACAATTTTGCCAAACGATTTTTCTTCTTCTTTCTGATGAAGTTCTTTTAAAACATTTGGGAATTGAGCTTGCAACAGAAAGAACTTAAAGATTCTTACATATAATAAAGAGGTTAATATATCCAAAAATTAGAGTAAGTACCCTACGTTTAATGAATCCCAAATCATTCACGTCCCCTGCTTATTTGATTCTACAGAGAGGTTTTATAGAAAAAATAAAGAGACTGGAGAGAAGGGAAAAAAAGATGAATGGGTCGTGGTGGAGTGGATGGGTAGGAGTTTATGAGAAGTGGAAGTTTTGAAGAAATGCAAAAAACGTAAGGACTTGAGAAAAGAGACGTGTGTTTGAAACTATTGTATAAGAAAGTTGCGAGAATGTGCCACCGGGTAAATCACTGATGTGGAGGGATAAGAGAAAGAGAATCGCCTAGAAAGTTTCTCCCAGCTTGCATTAGTAACTAATAGTATAGATGTAATTGAGAAATGTTTAACAATAATATATTTAACTGTATGGAAAATAAATGATTTGGTTAATCTCACCACATTCAAGGAAGTTCCAAAAATTTTTGGAAACCCAAAAATAAGATTTTGGACACTTGGCAATTTTGTTTGAAGTTCTTGGGAATATATTTCTCCCAAAAAACTTGAGTGACGCAAAAGGAAGAAACATTGAAAGTACCAAGTTCACAACAAATCCTAGCATGCCTTTGTTGTGATTGTGCAATATAGGTCATGAAGGTATCCTATAATTTAGGTTCCTGGGCCTTATATTGCTGCTTTATCAAAAGAGAGGAGGGTGTTCTTGTCTCTATGTTCTATCTTGAGCTATGACACATCTTTTTATATGTAACTAGTCTTGTGAGAAAAACCTCAGCCATTACGGTGCGCTAGTTGCTGATTAATTCCTAAGGGATCTGCTTTATACACTGAATGATCACACACCTTGTTTGAATTATACTTGTAACATTCTAGCAGGAGGGGTGAATTAGGATTTCTCTCAAAGTAATGGGAGTTGGGACTCGTCCCGAAGAATTATTTTGAGTACTTCTCCGTTGCTCTGACTATGTTATAAGCAGCATTTCAAGGTTAGGCAACCTTCTCAATTTTCTCAAATAACGGCATGACCTCAAGAATACACCGTTCTCTTACTACCTTAATGGAGATTTCAAATTTTGAGTTGATGTTAAGGAAAAAAATGACAATAATTTGGACAAGTAAAAGGGGGCTGAACTTTTTGAGGTGGGCGTATATCAAACGTGATTTGAAGGGATAACCAACAATAGGAGGGGATGCAAAAGTTTGGAAAGGTGAATTTACCTGAATTACGATGGGCAAGATAGGTGTTTACTAGACTGCACACTTTGATCGTTCCAGCCCGTGAGGAAGTCAATACCTCTAGTACTCACATATAATGTCCACCACTTCAGTTCAGTTTTGTATAGGTCCATTCGTTATGTCTGTCATCTCTTAGCTTAGTTGCATTGAATATTTATAGGTTTTTTTCCCGGGGATGTGGATAAGTTTGATATGTGATAACCATGGTTCAAAAATTCGAACTCGGGACTGGGATTTCCTACGGCCGATCCCGAGTTGGACCGTTCGAGTCCGAGTTGGAACAGGCGATCCGTCCCCAAGTTGGTCCGAGTTTGTATTTCTTTAGCCTAAAATATGATATATGTATTTTAAGTCGTTCTTTGTTTTTTTATAACTTAAATAATCAATTCAAATGCAATATTAGAATGGGTCTAGTACAATTCACACCAAAGGTACAAAATACACTCTACACGAAATATACAAATACAAAGATAGTTCATATACTCAAATATAAATGATACTAACACACTACACATCAAAATACTAGAAATACAAGCTTCACAATAAAACAACTAGATGATTGGATCACTCATTTGCTTAACCAAATTATTCTTGGCCTCGATGATAAAGATGCACTCCCCAATTGTTATTGTAAGATTCGGAATAGTCATCTCGAGGAATCAAAGAGGAAGAAGTATCACCCTATTGATAAGTAGTACTAGGACTTTATTGCCCAGGCTGTATCTTAGACTGTCCGGAAGAACCATTGTATGGATCATATGGGGTTTGATAAGATCCATACATAGTCCTCCCACGAGAATCAATAGACACCCATTATGGAAGTTTGTAACATTATTTGAGGGAAAAGCAAACCCTGTACCCATTATTGAAGTCTATATGCATCATTGTATAGTTGAGGCAAAAAACTAAAAAGGAGTGCTATAGCCTTTGCTTTTATCATATCACTTTTTGTCATATCACCTTTTGTCATATCAAACAAATAGTATTAAAATAATTAAAATCGATAGTAAAAAAAATCAATGATCCACCGAATCCGAAAAACTCATGAAAACTCGCCCGAGTTGTCCCGAGTCACAACTTTTCCGAGTTTTCAGCCAAACTCGGATCGGATCAGACCGATCCCGAGGCAACTCAACCGAGTTAGTCCGAGTTTTTGAACCATGGTGATAACTCAGTTTTCGAGAGTATTTTCACAATCAGGAGAAATTAATTATTGTCAGTTTTGTCACGTGTAAGTCTCTTGAGTGCTTATTTGCTCATTAGCCATGTCTGGCAATTGTAATCCGTACAACTGTCTGACCAGACTTTTTTCTAATTTTTGCCAGAGTTGCGAGTTGCTATGAATGTTTGATAGGGCTAATTGATTGATCTTTTTCTGTATTCGTTGTATCTTAATGGGTAACATCATATAATTAGTTGTTCTTGTTGGATATATATTCTCTGGTTAGTCGTTTGGCTGTCGATTTTGTATACCACTCATTCAACATCCTATCTATATTATTGGGAGCAAGTGTGACGACCTACCGAACGCCGGCCAAATCCACCCGAGCGTTTTGAGTTCTGTCCGAATGTATATGTTCTCTATATCCTAATATAGCTGTACGCCAAGTTTCGTCGCAATCGGATTCGGTTAAGGGGGATAAAAGGGCCAGTACGCTTCGTCTCATGTTTTAACGTTTCCTTTTGGAGATTGACTATTTACTTAGTAGCTATATTAAGGAGTAACCTTGGTCCGATCCTCCCCATGACGAAAAGAGCTTTAATGCTTGGTCATCAAGGATCCCGGCTCATGGACTATCTACAAGGGATAGTTATGAGTTCTCCTAGGCCTAGGGAAGGCTAGGGGACATTGTCTCGCAATGCGGGCCGGTTTTCCAAAGAGGGCTTCATATGGCGCCGCTATGCCCCGCGGGCTATCCGAGACGCACCGCCCCTTACAGATGGACAATATAATTAGTCCAGGCTCGTCGCCCCTTGAGATATGAGTATACCTCGCGCGCGTCGCGAGAGATTACGCTGTAGGGATTATTGAGGGAACCTTCAGCGTTGCTGCCTATACCGAATACATATTCGATGACCCCTCACGAGTATCCAGGATTATCCGGATGTCGCTCTAGCATCCGTGGGTTGTATGCCACTGGCGCGCCGCCCCCGTGAAGATCGCTGGTACACGCCGACCGCGCGTCCGTGTACGCCGCACGGTCCCTTATTCCACTGCACTCCGGGCACTGTAGAGGCGGTCCCGGGCTGGGCCGTGACAACAAGGGTCTTTGTCGTCACGATTTACATTAACGTGTGTTGTCCTTTATACTAATTGGCCAGTGGACAATCTTATTGATTTACTCAATAAGTGGATGTTATAAAACTTGCGGTTTTACTGATTAAGCTATTTCAGCATAATATTCTCATTAAGATAGGTAACCTTTTACTAAGATTTCTCCTTTAACATTTACTTATTGAAGAGATCAAATTTAGGTTAGTATTTTCATTAGCAGGAGAGGGTCATCACTTTACTTGGATTGAAATCCATAACGTATTTAGGGGACTCTTCTTAGATGGTTTTGTGGTTAGGCAAGAGGATACAAAGATAATCACTTAGCTTTCTATCATATATTTTTCCCTATATTTCGAGGGGTGTCCGGAGACACCGATGCTCATCTTTGTTCCCTTCTTTCCTTTCATCCTATACTAGTTTCTTGCCTTGTTTCTTTCAGCCCTTTGATTTTCTTTTGATCAAATGAAATCTTGAAATCTCATCAGTTTTACATTGAAAAGTTGATTGTAACACCCTGAACGGGCGTACTGGAAATGTGCATAATCCAATAGAGGTGATGGTTACACTAATGGTTTAGTTTTAACGTAAGGTTCTTAAGTTGAGATCTTACTCTACTTGCCACCGAGGCATTTAAGGTAAAACCTCATACCTCTTTAGGTGGTGGTCAAGTGTGAATATCGCTTCATAGAGTGGGGTTGTAATAAAATGGTATCAGAGCCGAAGAGCCGAGGATTGCTCGATTTTATAGTTGTGGGGACTGTGACACCTGCCCGAGCCGGTATATCTTTCAAAAGAGGAGTCATGAGTTCAAAACCCCATGGGATTGGAAACTCGGGGTCACAGATCCTTATAAAAGCCGGTTTACCTTTAAAAAAAAAAATGAAGCCGGTATACTAGAGATGTGCCTAATTCAGTCGAGGTGATTGTTGCATTGGTGGTTTAGTTCCACCTCTTAGATCATGCTAGGCGTAAGGTCCTTACACGAGGATCCCACTCTACGCACCGATATTTGGTTCTTAGAGAGGATTTCAGTCTACGTACCTATATTTGGTTTAGTTCCATATATAGGTGTTGATACAGTTAGAGAGGGAGGTTATTCTACCGTTTATTGTATCATATAACTTCTATATGAAGTGGGTTGTATACTACAACCAATTTTTATTCACCCTTAAGCAGTTTTCACCACTTTGTCCTCATGAAATAAATAACAAACGAAGTAGTCATATATAGCGAAAGACAGAAAAGGAACTTCCTGATCATGTGGCACTCAAATCTGTTGTCAATTTTTTTGGCTATCTTACCTTTCTCAAAATTACGAAAGTAAAATATAGAAACACTTCTAAGAACATCTTCAAGTGGCACTAAGTGTCAAAACCACTTAATCTCTCCATCCTCAATCAAAAGCTAGATACCATCCTTTAGCTAGACGGAGTATGTTCTCCATGGGCTGATACTGTTAATGATTTCAACGGGGGATTAGAATAAGAGATTTTAACGGGACCCAAGCAAATTTCTCCTTATTTATATGCATTTTCTTACCAACCCAACCTAAAATTCTTTATCATTACATTAATATCTGTGAATAAGTTGATCCTCAACTCAACTTTTACAAATATAAACTTTCAGTTGAGAAGATGAACCGCTACTGTTGGAGCTTATCCATAAGAAGTTCCTGACAGTCCTTTTAAACCCTCATAGCCACACTAGGCTAATACGAAGCCAACCGCATATGAGGTCTGAATCACCTCTGGCATGACCTAAGATGCCATGTTATTCTGTTCAAAAGTGGGAAAAGTTTATTGTAGGTTAAGTTGTTAATACTATCTTGTAGCACATTGATGCCAACACGGTCCAACTTGACATGATGCAATTGATGGTATAAGGGAGCTGTGAATTGCAGGCAATATGACACATGAAAGTCGTAAAAGGAGAATTTTTGTTAGTAAAACATGATATGTGGTGAGAGGATTTTTAGACCCCTCCAAAACAATACCCGCTCAAAGTGCGGTTGTCGGATTATAACTCGGATAAGTAGGGTCGAATCCACAGGGAGGTTTTGGGAAAGCGAATTCTTTGTGAAAGATTAATGAAACGGAGAAAATAAATCAAAAAATAGTTATAAAACGAATAAATTAGAGAACTAAGGTTCGGACTTGGCCCTTTTTTTCAAAGCACTAATCGATATGACATTAAATTCTAACTTCTTCACCCATCGTATGTTCGAGTTAAGACACCTACAATATCGCAAAATGAACCACTAAATCTGTGGCATTTAGTGGTTATCCATTTTAGTAATGGTGAGAATTTTCTACTCAACCATGGTTAGGCTTGAGTGAGTTATTCTCTAGCGGTTTCCTCTTTCTTGATCTCCAAACCAAGTCTACGGTTATTAGCATTTGGTTGTATCTTCAAGTTATCGAACACCATACCGAAGCTATGGTTATGCCTTTGACATAATGTACTAACTAATTAATCATCAAATTCAAAGTGGGAACTAATTAGAAATTTATTACTATCAACTATTGCTCATCCAAGACGTAGCCTCATCCTAGCCTTAGCTAAGAGATTAGCCGCCCATCTCGGTCTTCATCGCATTCACAACTAATTAAACTATATGCAACAAAATAAATAAACAAAAGAAGGAGAAGAAGATTAAAAGATCAAAGTTTATTTAGCAATTTCCTCCAAAACCAAGATGATAATTGCAATGGGGAAGAGTTTCTTTTATAGGGGAAGGAACCCAAATCTAGAGAATTTACACAAAAATTTAAGAAATATTTTCTCAATCAATCAAAGATACTTGAAGATATTTGGATATTATCTTGGAAGCTCTTGTCTCTTGCATATATCTTTGTTGTATCTTCTTGAATCTTGGGTCAAATTTTCTTATATTTTATACTCGAAAGATGTTTGTTTACATTTTCCCTTCCATGTTGAGACCTTGGCTAAGCAAAGCCGTTTACCTTTCAGCCCTAGTATAATTTCTTCTATAAAACCTTTTAAGATAATTCATTGTGACATTTGGGGTCGTTATCGACACCCTTATCTTTCTGGTGCTTATTACTTTCTTACTATTGTTAATGATTATACGTTTCACATGGATTTTCTTGATGCGACACAAAGATGAAGCACAATCACTTCTAAAGCGCTTCTTCAGTTATGTTCGCACTCAATTTGAGTCTCACATTAAGACTTTTCGAAGTGACAATGGTAGAGAATTTATCTCACTTCGTTCTTTTTTTTTAAGAAAATGGTGTCGTTTTTTAGCATTCTTGTATTTACAGGCCTCAACAAAATGAGGTTGTGGAACGCAAGCATCGTCACATCTTACAAGTAGCTCGAGCTTTGAAATTTCAAGCTCAACTCCCTACCCAATTTTGGGGTGAGTGTGTTCTTACTGCTGTACACATCATCAATCGACTCCCTTCTCCAGTTCTCGCCTTCAAAACTCCTTTTGAACTTCTCTACTCAAAACCGCCTTCTTTTTTTCATCTTCGTGTCTCTGGTTGTTTAGCCTATGCTACTAATGTCCATACTTCTCACAAATTTGACCATCGTTCCATAACCTCAATTTTTATCGGCTATCCCATCGGTCAAAAGGCATTCAAATTATTCGATTTGTCGACCAAAAAAGTTTTCACTAGCCGCGATGTGAGATTTCACGAAAATATTTTTCCTTATGCATCTGTCAAGCCCAATTCTGCTTCAAACACAGATTCTCGTCCAATTCCTCTTGTCACCCACGACACCACTTATTCTTTTGATTCCAATCAAAACACTTCTCATCCAAACACATCACCTCTCGATCATACAGTCGCGCCTCCTCCAAATCCACAACCCGTGCCTGCCTCTTCTCTTCCGCAGGAACCACCATCTTCCCATCAGCCAGCCATTCTACGCACATACACGCGCCGCCCCAAGAATTCTTCTGACCCAATTGATCGTTGTGACCCATCCTCTCTCATCGTCTCTAAAAATCCATCACCACCATCCACTGCGCCGGAATCCTTATCAAACCCGCTCCCCAATCCGTCTCCACAGTCACCTCTCTTCTTATCTGAACCCGATCCCGAACCCGCTTCGCTTCGTCGCTCCAGCCGCCAAACCGGTCTGCCGGTCAAGCTCAACGATTATGTATGCTCCAACGTTTACTCCGACCAATCGGCCTCCTTAATGCCGGGTCCGACCAAAGGTACACGTTATCCACTGGCCAATTATGTTTTATATCACAGATATAAGCCTGCATATTGATCTTTTGTTGCTCAGATCAGTAATGTCACGGAACCCAGGTCTTATTCGGAAGCCGCCGTTTATCCTGAGTGGCAGGAAGCAATGCGCTCTGAATTGCAGGCTCTCCAAGCCAACGACACTTGGTCCCTCACTCCACTCCCGGCCGGTAAGACACCTATTGGCTGCAGATGGGTGTATAAAATTATACACCGTTCAGATGGATCTATCGAGAGGTACAAGCCCGATTGGTCGCAAAGGGCTTCACTCAGCTAGAATGTGTCGATTATCAGGATACCTTTTCCCCCACTGCCAAGATCATCTCAGTTCGCTGCTTGTTCGCGTTGGCCGCAGCTCGTGGCTGGTCCCTTCATCAAATGGACGTCAACAATGCTTTTCTTCATGGCGATTTAACTGAAGAAATATATATGTCTCCACCGCCAGGGCTTCGGCGACAGGGGGAGGAAAACTTGGTGTGTCGCCTTCATAAGTCATTGTACGGTTTGAAACAAGCATCTCGCCGGTGGTTCTCCAAGTTCTCAGAAGCTATTCGCTCCGCTGGTTATGTACAATCTCGAGCTGATTATTCTCTGTTCACCAGAAAACAAGGCAAGTCCTTTACTGCTCTCTTGATATATGTTGATGATATTCTGATTACTGGAAATGATCCTGTTAGCATTGCTGCAACTAAAATTTTTTTGCGTAGTCATTTTCATCTCAAAGATTTTGGTGATTTGAAATACTTTCCTGGTATTGAGGTTTCTGCTTCAAAGAACGGGATTTTTATTTCCCAACGTAAGTATGCATTAGAAATCATTGAGGATGCAAGGCTGTTGGGCGCAGCCCCTGTTGATACTCTTATGGAACGAGGCTTGAAATTATCGGACAAGAGCAACCTGCTCAAAGATCCTGGTCGGTATAGAAGATTAGTCGACAAATTAATTTACTTGACTGTTTCGAGGCCAGATATAACGTATGCTGTACATGTCTTGGGTAGATTTATGCACCAACCTCGAAGACTTCATATGAAGGCAGCTCTCCGGGTTGTCCGATATCTAAAAGGTGCACCTGACCAAGGCCTATTCTTCTATTCGAATAGTGATTTCAAGTTGAGGGCTTACTGTGACTCGGATTGGGCAGGTTGCCCACTCACTAGGAGATCTACTACGGGTTATTGTGTCTTTCTTGGACATTCATTAATATCTTGGAGGTCGAAGCGACAGAAAGCAGTTTCACTCTCTTCCGCCGAGGCGGAATACCGTGCAATGACGGGAGCCTATTGTGAGTTGACATGTCTTTGATATCTATTGACTTGGGACTTTCACATCACGAATCAGCCTTGCTATATTACGACAACAAGGCTGCCTTACACATTGCAGCAAACCCAGTTTTTCATGAGCGAACTAGGCACATTGAGATGGATTGCCATTACATTAGAGACAAGATCCAAGATGGTTCCGTGACTACAAGATATGTAAATTATGTACATCAGCTAGTAGACGTCTTGACCAAGCCCTTGGGGAAAGAGATCTTTGTTCCTATGGTTCACAAGTTGGGATTGCAGGATATCCACTCTCCAACTAGAGGGGGAGTGTTAGGAAGTCAAACTTCCATATCTTCCAGAATGTTCCATATCTTTCATACTAAGAATATAATATTTGTGTATATTAGTTTTCATATTGTAATACCTAACTTGAATAATCTGGAATAATCTGGAATAATCTATAATGTAGTATAAATACATGATTAAATATCAATAATATCCATTCCAGTAAATTCAATCTTTCTTTCATCTTTACACTTCAAACTGCTACAGTACTTCGAACTGCTATAGTAACCTCAAACACTACTGCTACAGTGATTTTATGGTATCTGCTACAGTACTTCAAACTGCTACAACTACAGTAACTTCGAACTTCGCAGCATAATTAAGCTTCGTGACAGCAATTTGCAGCGAAATTCAATTCAATTCAATTCGAAAGAATCAGGTTCAATTATCGAACCCGCTTTGATGCCATGTAGAAACTAATACAAAAAATAAGAGATTTGAGAATGACTAACTTTATTATTATTCGATTATTACAATAGAAGAAGACCTTCTCCTTATATAGTTATAATTACTTGGGAGCTAAGTAAGAATATCCTATATTTAGAAAATTTTATATTTAGTATATATTCTATATTAGGTATATTCTATATTCAACATATATTCTATATTCATCACAATCTCTACCATATAAAGCTATCATTTCTTACAAATCTATATAAGAAAAATTAATAGTTTTATATGAGAAAAATGAGGCTTACGCCTCGCCTCCGCCTCCGCCTCCGCCTCCGCCTCCGCATTTTTAAACCTTGTGCTCATAATATGGAACCTTATTTAGTTGTAGTCGTAGCACCTCTAAAGTGTCGTTTAGTAAGGTTTAGTTAGCTTTAGTTGCCTTGGAGTTTAGTGGGATTGTATAATACAAGGGAAAGAAGGGGTTGGATTCTCTCTTAATGCTTGGTGGAAACTCGATTTTAGTCTTGGTATGGATTTTGGGTTTAATATCTTAAACTGAACAGGACTTTGGTAAAAACAACCTTCTATTTAACTTATTGCATATTGTAAGGCACGTCGTGTATTACAATTTCCACATCTGATACTATCAGTGTTACTTTGTAAATTATGTATGATTCTAGGAGTTTGACATTGAAAAATGGCTGTTTGTTGTGTGTTTCATTTCATATCCATTCATGCAACCCTGGTTATTGTCTATTGTCTTAACACTTATCATCTACAGGGCTCAGCAAGCGAACTACATCAGAGGGGCTGCTAGAAGCCTTCGCGAAATTTGGAGAGGTCATCAATGGTATATTATCTTTCTTGGTAAAATAATCTTTTCACTAAAAATAATGTATTCTATTCAACAAATATCATCAACCTTTCTGTTATGTTCAGCTAGAGTTGTGACAGACCGGATGTCAGGGTATTCCAAAGGCTTTGGTTTCGTAAGATATGTGACTCTAGAAGATGCTGCAGAAGGTATAAAGGGCATGGATGGCAAGGTAAGTAACGCAAACATTAGGTTTTGTTTCATTCAACTATTTATTGTACCTTTGAAAACACTTGCGTACTTTGAACATTATTCCACGATATATTTCAGCTACTTGTGATTTTTATATTACTGCTGTTCATATATAGCCGTTGGTTTTTAGATTTGTGTATGAAGGTTTGCTTTTCATACTTATGCTCAAATAATCAATGCCATTCGTGCTTCAAGAAATTTATAGAACCGCTATATTGGGTTTCATTCAGAAGACTCGCAATCTGGTCTGCTTGGCAGTTTCACTACATTATTGGAAAAAAAACATAACAGTAGAAATGTAGATGTTTAATCAATAAAGTTAACATTTACTAAAAAAGTAAATAAATGCAGATATAAAAGCTTTTAGTTTGATTGCTTTACTAACAGACTCATTCTCATTTAATTGTGCTTGTGTAGTTTCTGGACGGTTGGGTTATCTTTGCAGAGTACGCAAGACCCAGGGTACAGCAGCCTTCTGACAATTTTGGTGCCGCTCCTCCTTTACCAAGGCATTATTAGCTTAGTTATTAGAGTAGTTTGAATTCCTAGTTCTTTACTCCGATGGGAGAATTGCTGAAGATCTACCCCATTTTAAGAAAGGAAGAGAAATAACTTTGCTAATGTGTCCTCATATGGATGATTCGAGACAACTGTTATAAACATTTGTACTGTACGTGACAATGTGTCTGCTATTTATTCATGTTTGGAGGGAACCATTCTATAATTTCCCCCTGTTGCATTGAGCTCATCTGCAGATGCTATTGCTTAATAATGTGGATCTGTCCTACGAACCGTGTTTAATTTTGATTTGTTTGGATACTTTAATAGCTAATTTTTCTATCATTGAGACTGTCGTGTCTTTCATATCGATCCCTATTGCAATTTCTTTTGTCCAGTTCTACTTCAAATATTCACTGGCCTAAAATATTTCAAAAGTTTTGAGTGGTGTGGCGAAGATGTTTCAGCAGCTCTGATCTCTTCTGAAATGGTGGTCCTAAGCCTCTTTGCCATTATAAGATCTACAATTGGAATTACTTTTGCCGCAAAAATGGAATACTGGTACTGGGCCTAGTGTTGGATTTTTTCAAAAACTCCTTTAGGGCTTGGGCTTGGGTTTGGAGCTTGGGCTCACCCTAATCTTTTAATAAAATATTATCCAATTCTTATTTGGCCTTCTTTGGGTTTGGGTCTTGGTTTCTTTTAATTCAAATTTTGGCTTAGTCTTGTACACGTTCTCCTCAAACGGCTACGAGACCTACTCTTTAGGAGTTCAAAGCTGTGAGACGTAATACCCAACATCTATAAATAACACCTTTAACACCTTTCTTCCTCAGTAGAATATACAGAATATAACTTCTCTGTATCTGCTCTGTTCATCTCCCTCTCTCCAACTTCATTTACAGTTTACTTGAGGTGCATACTTACTCTTTTACGTAGACTTCTGGGATAACTGACGCTACTGTATACGTTACGCTCGTTGTATCCTGGAAGAGTTCATACCTTCGTTGCCTTACCCGAGGTAGGTTGAAATACTCTTTAAAGAGAGTGCGACCCACGCCTCGAACTGTTACTGTTCTACTATCTCTTTGTTACAAGAACTGTTTACACATTACGAGGTGTTAACCGGAGCTGTTTTTTGCTTTGAAATCTGCCTGATTTTACTGCTGAAAATTGCCTGGTTCTTGCGTTAATAACCTGCTGAATAGCGAAGCTGTTACCTACTGTGTGCGCAGTTTACCGGGGCTGTTCTTACTGCAGTAACACCACTTTGCTGTTGTATACTACCACTAAAATCAGACCTGTTGTTGTTGTTTGTTATTGTTAGTAGCTCGTTACATTGTTGCTGTGTTACTGCCATTATTTGTTGCAAAGAAAACTTGGTTGGTACTTGTTGCTGCTGCCTATAAACTCCTGTTACTGTTGCTGTTTACACTTGCTGTTATTCTGCACTTCCTCTGTTAAAAGTTACTAGTGGGGAAAGCTATTTTACCGGTTCATAAGCTTATATTTTTCTACACCTAAGTCATTACCTGTGATTGCATTGAGATCTACCTATGGGTTTTGCACAGGTGATCGGCTAGAAGAGTTTTTCCTGGCGTGGTAAAAAGCAGTCACAAACTAAAGTTGTCCTATGTGATCTCTGCATTTCCTCCCCATTTTCTTTGCCCCGTCTGTCTGTCTGTCTGTCTCTCTCTCTCTCTAGTGTCTATAGTCTCTTCACTCCTCGCAAACTCCTTATTTGCCATATTTCTCTGCGTAATCACTACATCGGTAATGCTTTCGAGCTTCGATCCCACCATCCTATGGACATGGTATAACAATAAACTGTGACAATTTAGTGGTAAATACAGCAAGTCAAAGACAGTTTTCTGGTTCACGAAATAAGTTAAGAAACATTTTGCCTAATGAGGACATCGAGGAGAGGTCGAGCCTTTAATCACACGACACATTTATATCTCATCAAACAAAACAAAATCAAAAGCACCCTTGCTTTAATCACAACAATATTTTGGTTGATGATAAAGTTGCAAACAACAAGCATAAAAATAACTTGTACTCCCTATAACGTCACTGTTGCTCTTTAATAGAAGTTGTTGCTTCGCCGCTGGTGTTGTTATTACTAAATCATTTGTATGACATTGATATATTATGTATGGCTTTGGGAGGAGAAAACCTCTTTTCTTTCTCTTTTTTGGCACCCGCACCATTAATGAGTTATGGAATCTTAGATAACAACACACCCTAACCAAGATGGCATCTATAAAGAAACTGAATTAGCACTCTACTTTAGTTAAAGAACCAATTTCATGTGGATTAGCAGAGATAGATATGTTTAGTATATATGTTGCTTAATGCCATAAAAAGCATTGTTGTTTAAAATATCAAGTTTATTCAATTTACAGTTTTGCGTGCTCCTTGCCGAGGTACACGTTGACACCGGTTACTCTTTGCAAGAGTCGTCTAGAAACATTTTTCACTGCATTAATGAAGATCACTGGTAACTTAAATCACGTATTTACCTACCTACTATGATATTGGTATTGCCCAATACATACCCCACGAAATATAGAGGAGAAATATTGCTATGCAAATGTTAGGCCTGCGGGATTTTGCAGCTAATGGAGGATGATCACGACTTGTCACCTGAAAGGGGTTGGTCTAAGTTAGTAGTGGGGTCTGACCGCGGATTGTTTGGTTAGGAAATACTAGTGTTGTTTCTTTGAGGTCTTTCATGAATGCTGGTATATATTTTGGCTGGGTGATTTCCTGCAAAATATGATACACTAACCCTTCAAAAAATATCTAAAAAGGAGATCTTCCTTTTGGGACCAGTCCTTGCTTAGGTGCAACTAACAAAAGGCAATGAAAGATGCACATGTAAAATTTAGATAGAAAGCATTCTTATACATATAACATACATGCCATGTCTTTTGGTTTATTTGTGAATCGAAGTTACAACCATTGGAGCTTAGTGACCTTCTCATCCATGACCAACTAGTCAAGTTGCACTACAGTACAGACACTAACATAAAATAGAGTACTGATAAAAAGGGACTAAACCTTAGAGATTTCCTGCCAAAATCAAAGCAAAGGATAAACTGGGACAAACGTATTATTAAAACTATTGGGATCTTGACCCAGTGGTGGTAGTACTCTCCACCTAGTGAGAGGTCGTAGGTTCGAAACCTCATGGGGTTGGAAACTCAGGGTTGCGGATCCCTATAAAAAACCAGCTAAAAAAATAAAAAATAAAAGAGAACAAGTTCTTTCTCTATCTTTACAGCCAATACCTCACTCATATCTGCAAAAGAAGTTGCTCTCATATCATCTTTACTTTTGTAAAAGGATAGAACTAAATGAAAAAAGGGTACTCAATTTCATATACTATACATATAACTTGAGGGAAACAAACAAATTCCTTCATGAACATAGTCTAGGTAAAGATCGGGAACTACTACTAGTACTTGATACTTTCGACTTCACCATCTTTGCCATTTGGATCTGCATTTTCCTGCAGATTTTCTCCAATTCCATAACTCTCCATTGCATTCCTTGTAAATTTGCTTTAAGTTTCTCATTCTCTGCTGAAAGATCAAGCTTTGTAGCATAGAGGACGATTTGGCCAGTATCCTCAATGTCTTTCTCCCTGTTTGTTTTCTTGGTATAACTTGGTGGCGATTCAATAAAGGGTTTAGGATGGTTGGTGTCCTTGAGTAGGTTATTTAGCTTAGATTGCTGTGTTGAGAGCGCTAAGATAACTGTTCTAGGGGGAAATTTTGAGTTCTGAGCAAGGTGTTTGCAAGTATTTGATGAGAGTTTTTCATAATTCAGACCACAACATATCTTAATCTTTTCTTCTTCAGATAATCCAGCATGAACCTGTAAAAATTTAGAATAAATCTCAAATCCATGTACGAACATTTTTCCACTTATCGTAATTTAAGAATAAATACCAAATCAATGTAGGAAACATTGGTTAAATTTTTGCATAAATCAAAACCGCAATTTGACTAACTTATTTTTACAATTCTAATAAATCAAGATAAATGGATAGTTCCTACCATACCTCAAGATACATGTCCATGGCTCGATATACTTCATCATAGGAGTTTCTTGCAGAATCTGGCAAGGCCATGACCAGCGCAACAAACTTGGGAGGCTTCAAATTGGGATCTGGGGCTACTTCTGCGATATACATGTCTATCAACTTAGAAACTTTCTTTAATCGGGCTGACGTCACCCAAGAATCCCCCGAAAGAAGAAACAATTTCAAGAACCTTAACACAAGATTTACGTCATAAAGAAAATCCACCCCAGGTTGCGATGGAACAAGCAGATTATCGAGTGTTGCTCGATCCAACTGAGAACCAATCATAGTCTCCAACTTAATTCTGCTACTTTTGTTTATGTTCAAACTGGAAGCCACACTAAGAATCCCAAATATGCTCTTGCATGAAACTAAGCTCTGATCAAGCAGAAAGAGCATATTAACAACCATTTCTATGATTTCGCGCTTCTTTTCTACAGTTGCACCAGGTGATCTTGTTTTTTGGTAGTAAAATAGGAATCTGTTGATAGCTACATGGTCGAATTTCTGGGATATAATAGCCTTTATAACTCTTTCGATCAAGTCCGGGTTCAAAGCAACAATATCCTCGAACCACCAAGTTGCTCGCACATAGCTATTCTTTGTGCTGCCAGTACTTCTTGTATCAAAGGAAAACCGGAAACCCGAGCTCTCCGGGGAAGAAGTAGATGTACTCTCATCACTAGACCAAACTAACCTTGTTACTAAGGAATCCAAATACTTCTGAATGAGACCTGATGATTCAGCAACAGGGAGAAAATCTTGGCATTGCTTCAAAGCAACTTGGAGCTCTGACCAACTCCAATAACTAATTTCTTCAAGGGATTTCTTCGTTTGCTCAATTAAGTTTATATCTCCAGAGACATAGTCCGCCATTTCCATAAAGTGGCCGACACAATGTAGGAGTGAAACGTTAGAGGGAGTTATCTCAGTTTTGCCATTGTTGTAGCAAAACCTTGCCATGAGCTCAAAACCCTCTGCTCCTCCAGGAAAGTCATGGAATATCACCTTAAGCTTCCTCGTCGATCCCGCAGATTTACCAAATAATTTGCTTAGTTTATCCGAAAAGGCTGATATAACTCCCTGCTAACATCAAAAAGAAAACAAAAAGATTGTAAATGACATAGCACACTAAGAAGAGATACAAAGAACAACAAATTCCTTAGAAACCAAAGAACTAACAAGTGATCAAGTAATTCTGAGAGGAACCTCTCAGTTGTAATAAACCCCACAAAGCATTAAATTCATGGAAATGAGTAAATACCTATATCAAATAAAAGGAAGATTAAGCTCCAACTTCAAACAAAGCAAACAAAGGTGATATGTCGTTATAAACATTAATTTGTAGCAGGTTAATCAGGAAAAAATGTCAGCCAATAACCCTAGCAAAGTGTGGGGTGAAAAAAGAAAACATATAAATAGCATTAACCATCTCCCATCTTATGTTGATGATGTAGTAAAAAAAAACATATAAAGGCATAAAGCATAAACATTGAATCCCCATAACACAACAATAAATTGTAGAAGAGCCATCAGACCCCTTCTGTGGAAATTAGTATGGGTGAGCACTAAATGAGGCAGATTTCTAAAAAAGAACAAAAGGATGAGAAATTAAGAAGCCCCACATCTCTGTAAGATAGGTGACTATTAAATAAGAGGTTGAGGTGGAAAATTTATTGAGGTACCAATATCAAATTACAATCATGGAGAAGTACATACAAACTACAACATTTTTGGATAATTTGAAGAGACCCAAGATCAAAATTTCCCCAAACATTCTAAAAGGTAATCTTTGATTCAAACAAACAAACCCCAAAGCACAAATAAACCAAAAACAGGAAATAAGAGATGGAATTTATTACCTTGTTAACAAAGAAGATCTCTTGGCCATTAACATCCACTTCAAGGTCACCCCCAGACCCAGAACACAACTTCTCCATCATCATTTAAGTAAAGATATCCAAACCCCACCTCCAAATCACAGAACTTATTTACGGTCTCAGAGATGACTTGACTTGTAACTTGTTTTTGCTCAAAACAAAAGAAAGGGGACATAAAAAAGACATGAGATATTCTGAGATGGGTATCAAGACAAGAGAAAGAAGTCTCTTTGACTCTGCTGTTATCCCACTAAGAAAGAAGAAACAATGTTTCTTTCTAGATTAGTGAGAGAGAACATGAGGGAGGAGAGAACAAAGCCTAGAAGAAAAAGACAGAGGAAAGGATATATAAATGAGAAGTGTGGAGGAGAAGAAGAGCAGTTGTTGTATTAGCCTAATCCAACATCTCTGACATTCTTGCATTAAAAATCTCTACTGTTTATAGCAACAATTAAAACTCAAGCTTAATAAAACTCATGTTCCCTCTCTCATCTTTTATATATATATTCTATTCCATTGTTTACATGTTCATCACTGCAAGTCCCTCAGTAGTCCCTACTCACACATATATACCCCACCACCCTTGATATTTTATTGACTTCTCTGTGTTAAATCTCACCTAAAGTTCCCTGCTTTCCCATGTGACACCTACTTAACAAACTAACCCTCTTTAGAACACTTTCCTTCCCTCCAAATTTTGTGATGTTTGGGGGCACTTGGACAGTAGGCTAGGTGTAGAGAAAAGGAACGTGGAAATACAGTTAAATTGGTCTACCCCATGAAAGATATCTGTTTTATTTTCATGTGATGGTGGATGGATTAACTTTCTGATTTTAGGTTAATCTGGCTTTGCAATGTGTACAGTGTACTATAGATCATGTACATTTTGGGTGAGTAATGAAGAAGGAAGATATGATTCTTATTTTCTTATAAATGAGATGACCATGATCCTTTTTTCCAATTCTAGTCAAGTTAATTAGCTATTTATCACTCTCCATCAGAGTCTACTTTGGTCAAATTTTGCCCATTGTACATGTCCAATATCTAGTTTATAGTCATATATATTAGGAGTTTATTATTTACTAAGCAGGAGTTAAAGTATAATTCTTGTGTGGAGCAGTTACAGTCACTTTGGAACATCTTTTGCACTAAACATTGACTTATTGATATTGAAATGTTCCAACGGTTTCGCTACGTTTTCAGGACGGGAACAATGCTTTAGGAGTTAGGATTGAAGCAAGTTGCCAAAAAAGAGAGAAAAAAGGATTGAAGCATGTAGCTCAAGTTAATTTAGATGCCTTGGACAATGAACAAATTTGCAGCATTTCCATTCTATTATGCCAAAACCCCTTTATGTGCTTTTGGTTAGCTTTAGTGTTTAGTTGTAATCACCAGAGTTGTGGGATAGCTTTAGCTTGTTGTCTTGCTATATATGGTCAGTGGGTTCGTTTGGAGAATAAGTATGTATGTATGTTGATGTGTCAAAGATGAGAGTAGTAGATGATAATTGGGCAAATGGTACATACCTGCATCACCTTGGTATTGTGGTACAGCAAATCAATACAAAGTACACAACTTTTCTTCCTTACCTTACCCTACCCCTAGTGCAATTTGAAATTCGGAATTCGGGAATTATTAGGTTCCGGTTTTATTTGGTTTTCAGCATGTTCAATCCGGTCAAAAATTCGTGAAAGGAGAGTAATACGCATGATAGAAAATACGAGTTTTAAAAGGTTCGATTCAAATATTCGAGATTAACAAATTCGGAGATGTTTAAGGGTAAATTTAATATTCTTTTCATATATGATGTTTTTGTTATTCATAGAGTTATTTCTCAAAATATTTTTTTTAATACTTAGAGCATCTCCAACAACATGGTATACTGTTATATTTTTCACATACTCTTGCAAAAACTCCTTCCAATAGAAGTATGGTGTTCAACATACTCATCCCCATACCCCTCCAAAATATGTGAATCCGAAACTTGGAGAGTGGTATGTACATACTACTTTTGTGGGTCCCCTACAATTATTTCTTCTCTTCCTTTCTTTTCTTTCTATAATAATAAAAGAATATTGTGGGTTCCAATTTTTAATAAAAATCTCCTCTCTCATAAAATAACATTGTGGGTCCCAATTTTAATATAAAAAAAAAAAGAATTTGGAGAGAAATCTATTGAGTAAAGTGGTATGATATTCCGGATACTAATATCCAAAACCGGAAGAGCATACCATCTCTGTTGGAGATGCTCTTAGCTTTGTAATCGTCTATAATATTTAGCCAATATGAGAGAATTAGGCTGCCAATGGACCGAATTGGACTAGGATCTCAATCGATCCTAGTCCGGTCCGTTATGAAAATCCTAAGACCCCGACCCAATCCTAAGTCCATTAGGATCATAGGATTCAAAACTGTATCCGATCCGTTAATGATAACCAAGATCCTAACCCGAACCGATCCGGTCTGTTAGTGCTAAAGAGTTGAGTATTTTAGAGACAAAAATAAAGAGTTGACTAGTTTAGAGACAAAAATAACCTTCTTTGTTATAGATAATTATAATATTATGACAAGTAATATGTATCTTAACATATCAAGTTTTTAACGGATCGGGTTGAGGTGAATCCTTATCCAATTCGTTAGTTTATTGGATCAGACCTTAACAGACCGGGTTTCTTAATGGATTTAAAAAGCCGATCCTAAACCTTTACTAACGGATCGGATCGGACCGGGTAACGGGTTTAGTCTTTACCATTGACAACCCTACAAAGATCATATAGAGAGAAGTAACGAGATTCTATTAGGGCTTTAAAATGCCAAACCATTAGTTGTTCATTAGTTACATTGTAGGTGAGTTTTCATATATTTATATTGGAGACTCCTAGGTCTTTCTCTCTCTCTAGCCAAACCCTAAGGGGTTAGTAGTCAGTGGTAGCCCAACCCACTCCACCGTGGGGGACCCAGATGCCATGTGGACTATAACACTCCCTCTTTGGGTTATCCACCGTGAATGAGACAATTGTCTTTGTAGTCTAGACTCAGCAAAAACCAGTGAGAAAAAGCTATGAGTAGAAGGCAAAGCCAATATAAACAAATCCCATATCGGTGTTGGACGCGCCATAAGGTTGCCTCATTAAAACTCGTCTGGTAAAACCCAATGTGTATAAACCCAGATATCAAGAAAAAGAGTACAGAGCGCATATGTCCTATCACTCATAGTGATGATGGGGAATCTCCCCCTGGAGAAGATTCTCCCTCTGAAACAAGTAGACTCAGCTTTTGCATGCCAATGCCATGAACCAACTTCAAGAATGTTAAATTCGGTAATGCCTTGGTGAACAAATCTGCTAGATTCTCAAAGGAGGGTATCTGCTGGATATCAACTTCCCTATCTTGCTGGAGCTGATGTGTATGCCAAAAATTTGGGTAAGATATGCTTTGCTCTGTCATGAATCCACCTTTCAGCTGAGCACCGCAAGCAGTGTTATCTTCATAGAGTGTTGTCAGAGTAGAAGAAATAGAATGTAGACCGCAACTGACTTTGATATGATATGTCATAGAGCGTAATCAAATACATTCTCTTCCGACTTCATGTAAAGTAGTGATCTCAAAGTAGTTCGAGGATGTCGCAACCATCGTCTGTTTGACTAAATGCCAAGATATCACTGTACTTCCGTAACTGAAAATATATCCTGTTTGTGAACGACCTTTATGTAGATCTGATAGAAATCCTGCATATGCGTAACCAATTAGTTCTTACTTGCATGTAACGCTATTCGGAAAGAACAATCCCAATACAATTGTACCACGCAGATAACGAAATATGTGCTTAACTCCATTCCAATGTATCAATGTCGGCTGGGAACTGTGGCGAACCAACAAATTCACTATAAATAAAATATCAGGTCTGGTACAGCCTACAATACAACAAATCACCAATAGCTCATAAATACTGTATTTTAGGACTTAGGAGTTCTCACCATCATCCGGAGGGCGGAATAGGTCAGTCTTGACATCTAAATGTTTAATGACCATTTGTGTACTCAACGGGTGAGCAATATCCATATGAAAGTGGTATTTTAGAATTCACCACTAAGATGCTCGATCTGGAGACTATGACAAAACTTAGTTTGGCCGAGGTCTTTCATCTTGAATTCCTTCTTCAGGTATTCGACGGCGCGGGTTACCTCCTCAGGAGTCCCGATGATATTTAAATCATCTACATATACAGCTATGATAGAAAATCCAGCGACAAAGTTCTTAATGAAGATGCAAGGGCTAATCGGGCTATTCGAGAATATCTTATTCTTCAAGTATTCAGTCAGCCAATTGTGCTACATTAGTCCTGATTGCTTTAGACCATTGATCAATTTATCAAATTGTACTGCGTACATGCTTCTAGCATGCTCGATGCTACCTGCATCGAGGGTACTCCGTATACCGGCGGACTGTTTAGTATTGGTTGCTTCCAACAAATAGAATCCTTTGGAAGTCCGCATGTATATCTAAATTTCTAGTTTCCCATATAGATAAGCCGTGACTACATATATTAGATGCATGTCTAGTCTTTTTGAGACTGACATACTGATTAAGAAGCGAAACATTATAATATCCATCACGGGAGAGTAGGTTTTATCGTAATCGATGCCAAGTCTCTGGGAGAAACCCTAAGCGACTAACCTCGATTTATATCTCACAACATTCCCAAATTCGTCACGTTTCCATACAAATACCCACTGGCATCCAACTGGTCTTATGGTATTACCACGTCGGACTACCGGTCCTAATACCTCGCGCTTCACTAGAAAATCTAGCTTTGTCTGAATCACATGTTCCCACTTTGGCCAATCCTATCTACGTAGATATTTGTCAATGGACAATGGGTCAGGATCGTCATCCACAACATTAATTATGGAGGTGAATATGAATATTTCATCGAGGACTATTTAAATGATAAATCTTAGTTCCAGTGCAGAGATAGTTGACTGATATTTCAATATTCATGTCAAGTGCTATGCCATTGGCTACATGGGGCTTGTCTCCATAGGGAAAATTTGCATGGGTGATCGAGTAGCTACTGTTGCCAAGTTGTTGGGTGGTGACTCACCATGAGTCTCGACTATACCAGGAGTCGGTTGGATCTTCCTTACTCTTTTTCGAGGAACAGGATTGATAGCTCTTTGTCGAGGAGCTTTATTCTTATATCCTTTAAGATGACATCACAGTCTTTGAGCTATAAGATCATTGGTTTATACAATTACAACTTTTCCTTTCGAGGCTCAGTTTTAGCTGGCGCATTCACTGCTGGGATATGCGACTTTGTCACTTTAACTGCGTCATTGAATGCGTCTGGCAGTTTATGAGAAATTCGCTAACAATGGAGGATCCTTTGAATTTATCTATCACAATGACTATTTAGTTGGTACAAGTGAGACATAGTTGGTGTATTCCAAGTTATTTTAAGCCGTTCGCTCAAAACAAAATTTCTATTATCTCCTCCTAATGACAAAAATACTATCTCGTCAAAGTGAGAGTCTGCAAACCTTGTAGTAAAAAGATTGCATGTCGTGGATTCTAAGTATCGAATGATAGATGGAGAATCATATCCGACATAAATCCTAAGGCATCTCTGGGGACCCATCTTGGTACGTTGAGGTAGTTCAATGGGCACTTGTACCGCATAACCAAAAGTACACAAATGGTGAACTAGTGGCTGCTGTCCAGTGACTAGTTGTAATGGGAAAAATTGATAATATGCTGTCGGTCGTAATCTAATAAGCGTAACGGCTGTAGGAGCACGCTCCCGACGACCATGAGGCTTGTATGTCGTCAGATGACCTCCCCAATGATAGGCGAGCACATCTTAGGGGAAGCTCTCTTAACGACCCTCGAGCCACGACGAAAGCAACCAATACCGACTAACACTTTATGCCAAGTACAGGAGCACGCTCCCACTGACCGCGAGGCTTGTTGGTCGTTAGATAACCTTCCCACCGATAAGCGAGCATGTCTTAGGTGAAGATCTCTTAACGACCCTCGAACAATGATAAAAGTAACAAATACTGATGAACTCTTTATACCAAGCCCACGTGGAAAGGTAAAGCCTAAGACCCTGTAAGGGTATCCTTAGAATTATACGGGTCACGTGAGCCCGAGCACTGCTAGGTCAAAGACTCCCTAGCAGCTCTCGAGGAAGAGGGAGAAGAGACCCAGAGAGAGTCGAGTGATGCCCTCCTCTGGTGAGACATGTCAAGCCCAAAACTGATAATTGCGCATTATCGTCCCTAAAAGATCTTTTAGGACTACAATTGACGCTATCTACGCCTAAACGACTGACCTTTACATAGTCGCCCGAAGATGGTGGTTTCCACGTGAAACTAAACCCAAGAGCAAGCGATGACAGAGATGCGAGTTGCGCTCCTGCAACTATAAGAACATATGTTGACAAAAGAAGACCGATACGATAACTCTAGGTAGCTAACGATGAGATGAGAGAAAATCTTGTTAGTGGAGTGATAGGCATGAAAAATGCCTATTTTTGTCCTTTAATTTACATTATCTAGGAAATTATTTTATGTTTCACTGGGCCTAATTGAAATATGTTTGACTATTGCAGGTAAATAGACATTTGTGATCAAAACCTTTTAAAGCCCAACTCTTACAAGCTAAAGAGCTGCTGGAGATGATATGTTGTCAAGAGCTTATAGTTGACCTTGTTGTCAAGAGCTGCTGGAGCTACTAGAAGACTTGGTAGTCAAGCCTAGCTAAAAGGTCTCCACAAAATCAGGAGTGGTTGAGGGAAATAAAGATTTTAGTTAGGTTAAAGTTAGGGATAATAAAGAGTTGTAGTTCATCTTTTACTCTCTGAAAACCGTAGCTTTCTTGCAGAGAATTGTAAGTTTTTATCAATGTTTTTATGGAGAATCTTGGGAAATCTATGGAATTCATGTAAGTGTTTTTAATTATAAATTCTTTTTATAATTCCTTTTTACTTAATTTGATAATAGAATTGTGAATTTTATCTATGCATCCCTGAAGAACGACAACCTTGTTTTATACTATAACAACCCGATTTGATACGGTTTATCATAGATATCAAGCGCCAGTTACTGCCCTAGTCGTATCCACAACCATTGGAGTTTCTATGCCGCACGAGGAGGCGATCAATGACTTAGACATGGAAACTCATACCTATTTACCACCATTATATGGATCTGTCTATGAGCCACAGACCACCTCAGTTTACAATTTGTATCCGTTGCCTCAAGGGACAATACTACAACCAGTGGTCCAACGACCTCTACCACTGAGGCAACCTGTATAATAAGTTGGCAGATAACGGCCACTACTACTACGATCAACGCACCATCTAAGCCACACATGCCAACCACCACTTGGCCGGTACGCTCCACAATACTAGGGTATACGTCCCATCACGTTTACAATGTATCCAGGGGCCTCGTACAATCATGGTCACGAGAACCTGCCTTTGGCATCAGCAATACAGCCCTGATGACCTATCATACCCACCTGGGTATGGTTATAGGCAGTATCAAGATAGAAACCCCACCTACAACGACTGCTTTAGCGAACGGTACCAAGGAATGCCTCAGTTTGGACTAGAGCTGTCAATGGGTAGGGTCGGGTCCTCTCGGTTTTGGGTTAAGAAAGAGCCAACCCGAACCCGACCTATTTACTAAATGGGTCAAAAAATTGGACCCGAATCCGACCTATTTACTAAACAGGTCAAAAAATTGGACCCGAACCTGACCTACAAATTATCGGGTTGACCCGACCCGACCCATTAGACCCGCAAAACTATTGGGTCAACACGAAAACCTGGCAACCCAGGTCAACCCAACCTATCAACCTGACCCATCATAATTCTCATAGTTCATAATTCATATTTTCATATAAAAGATATCAAAATTTAGAGTCATACTTATACATAGTTCATAGAAATATAGAATCATAATGATACAAATGCATCACTGATATCAGAATTCAAAAATCCTACAAAATTGCAAGTACATATGATAATGATATTATAGAGATTAGATCGACTAGTCACTTACTCAGTAGTCTAGTCAGACAGTTAGTACACATAGTCTTATACAATCATACTTCAGTTCATAGTCTTATTAATTATAGACATAGTTCATAACTTCAAATACAAATTACAAAGACATCAAAATTTAGAGAATCAGAATTCAATACATCAAATCACTTAATCAGAAATCAAAATATTATCATAAATGAATTAAGAAATTCATAATAGTTCATACTTTATATTTCTACTTCATCATAGTATGAGTATCAATTTATCATACTTCATAGTTTATAGTTTAGACTATTAGAGAATTCAGTTCAGAAATTAGAATACACGCACTTACACAAAGTCACAAACATGAAACACCACTCATAGACTCATAGTTCATACTTCAAAACTTTATATAGGGAGTTTCACTTCCATCACTTAATTCAAGCATTCATTACTTATACAAACAGTCAAACACCACTTCCACTTGGTCCATTGCCGCCATTACTTGCACTCTCCGGTAATTCTTCCACGTTGTCACTAACAACTCCATGAGCATTTTGTCTTATATAGTATATACATATCAAATAAAATATTCAAAACACAAAATTAAATATGACTAGGTCATAAAAATTATATGAACTCTAAAATATCAAGTAGGTCGAATATAAATGAATAGTTAAGACATCTGATGATTCTCATCTGATATGATTATGATATTTATCTATAAGACTATTAATTATAGATTTTATACTCACATCTGATCTGATAGACTAATGATATGCAATTGCTACATCATGTAGTTCTGTACATCATCTGATATATACATGCAACTCCATAAACATTTTCTTCATCCATAGTTCCATACTCCATACTCAATGCCTCAATGACCACAGCCCACAGACATGTAGTGTCTATCTATACTAGTAATACATCTAATTTGATATGCAACAATAATGTCAAAAAGTGTAAAGCAATCAACTCTTGCTGTGTCTTTAATAATGCACCTTGTTATATTAATGAGTTTTTCATCTTTAGTACATCAAGAATGGAAAAAATGTAATATTTCTTTTTGGAGTTCCAGACTTCCAGACTCCAGTGATGCTCTTTTATGTTTTATATACACAGTCATAATGTCATATAAATATATATATATATATTTATATACGTAGACTTGTGACCTTAAATAAAACTAATCATAAAGTGACAACTTAGAGTTCATTACTTACCAACATCCAGAAGTGACAACTCTTCACCAAGCTCCTTTATAGTCGATTCCACAACATCATCAACTTTTGAATCCCCTACAAAATTTATTTATAAAGTAAGTAATGAGATCACTCTCAAATAAACAACGATTATTAAAATGCAACAAAGGAATACATAAAATCAATATAAAATGAGATCACTTCTCTCTCTCTGATATAACCAATCACGGGTACAAACTAGAGCCTCGATACACGCAGGTTTTAAAGCACTATGGAATGGATCTATAACTCTTCCACCAATGTTAAAAGAAGACTCATAAGCTACAATGGATATCGGGATGGCCAATACATCACGAGCCATCAAAGAAAGCTCGGGATATCTAAATTGGTACGACTTCTAAAAAGAAAGTATATTGAAATCCTCGCTTAAACTAAACTTAGGCTCCTCCAGATATTGCTGTAGCTGAGACTTTATTAGGGCATGCTCACTCTCGTCAAACATCTCAAATGCCTAAAATGATATAAACTTAACAATATTTACTAATTCATGGCAAATATATCAACTTAGCAAACATATCATTATTTATAGAGTACAAACTACAGAGTACAGAGAGTCAGAGACATTCTATTACAGACTATAGCAAACAGTCTACAGAGGCATGCTATATATAGAATCATAAATTACAGACTACAGTACACTGCAAAGGCAGATACAACAGTCATACTATCTACAGATACAGACTAAAGAATTAAAAGCAAATGGTACAGAGGTATGCTATATTACAGTTATACAGATTACAGACTAAAGTATTAAAACTTAAAAGAAAATGGTACAAAGTACAGAGGCATGCTATTACAGTCATACAAAATCACAAATTACAGTACAGACATTCAGTCATTCAGGCAATAGAGTACAGAGGCATGCTATACAGTCATACAAAATCACAGATTATAGGCTACAAAGGTATATACATCATATAGTAATGCAAATTACAAACTATAGATTTGAGGCATGCTATATTGCTAATTTTCTATTAACTTATTATAGTCATACACAGAATCATAGATTACAGACTGCAGAGGCATGGAGCATGCTAAACATACAGTCATACAGAATCGCAGATTACACTTACAGACTAGTAGATTCCAGTCACTACACTACAGAGTACAAAGGCATGCTAGCTATACAGTCATACAGAATCACATATTATAGACTAGTAGACTACAGAGGCATGTTATTGTTAATGCTAATATGCTATACAGTTATACATATTACAGAATCACAGATTATACAGACTACAGACTAGGCATGCTATACAGTCAATCATTCATACAGAATCACATATTATAGACTATAGAATATAGATTAGTGGCATGCTATTACAGTCACAGAATCACAGATTACAGACTAGTGGTGCTATACAGTCATACTCATATAGAATCACAGATTATAGACTAAAGTATTAAAGCAAATGGTTTAGAGTCTACAGACTACAAAGGCATGCTATTACAGACTATAGACAGAGGCATGCTATTTCAGGCTCATAGTCATACAAATTACAAACTAAAGTATTAAATTTAAAATCAAATGGTATACCTGCATAACTTCCACATCCAGATTTAACTTCATGGAACTAGAAATTGAATTAGGAGTTGGCTTGGAACTAGGAGTTTCCTTGGAATACAAAGCCACATAGATGCTAAAAGTTGATTCAACTTCTCCTTGAAGTCTCTAAACTCCTAATTTTCTAGTCCATAGATCTCATTGTAAGCAAAGTCTACAAAAGATAGTTTGTACCTAGGATCTAAGACGTAAGCCACAACAAATATAAGGTTATGCTTTGACCAATATTTCATAAACTTAGTCTTCATTTGCGATGCCATGGATTTCATAAACTCATCCCTACGCTTCATAGCCTTTGAAATATGATGTTGAACCGAATAGACTTGAGGAAAATATAAATTTGAAGTGGGGTACTTTGTCCCAGAGAAAAGACATGTCAAATTGTAAAATAACTTCAAAAACTCGTATATCTTCCCAACTCTATCCCATTCGTCCTCGGAAGGGCAGCACATATAGTTAGAATCACTCAACTCCAAATGAGTAAAAGCCTTTCGGTAGAAAAGAACACTATCAATCATCATGTAAGTGGAGTTCCAACGAGTTGGAACATCTTGCATCAAGCCCTTTTTAAACTGCAATGACGCTTGTCTAACACAATCACGAAAAATTTACTTTTTACGTTGAGAACCCCTAAAGTACCTCACACTCTCCCAAACTTTATCAACTGACACATCAATCTCCTTCAAACCCTCTTGCACAATTAGATTTATCACATGAGCACAACACCTTGCATAAAAAAACTCTCCATCGAGCAACAAAGAATTACTCAACTTTAACTTACTCTTAAGAATCCCAGCGGAGACATC
The DNA here is from genome assembly GCA_014058105.1 of Kingdonia uniflora. Lineage (NCBI taxonomy): Eukaryota > Viridiplantae > Streptophyta > Magnoliopsida > Ranunculales > Circaeasteraceae > Kingdonia > Kingdonia uniflora. Next base: position 110,466 of record JACGCM010000339.1, on the reverse strand, counting down.
ATTTGACGAAGCATTATCAAACGTAATAGAAATGAGTTTCTTCTCAATGCCCCAATCACAAAGTAAAGTGCGGATTTTCTCACATATGGTCAATCCGGTGTGAGGAGATGACATATAAGAAAACTAAGAATCTTCTTCTCTAAAGTTCAATCAGAATTCACAAAATGTACTGTAATTGAAATAAATCCATCCATTATAATAAAACTCCATAAATTGGATGTTAGACTAATTCTTCCCGCTATCCCATGCAACACACTCATAACCCTTTTTTTTTCTCTTTCCTAAATCTTGATGACATCCGCCCTAAATGTATTTCTAGACACTAGCTTCAATTCCCTATTAGAAAATGCCGAATAACTAAAGGCATCACGATTCTCCTCATACTCGACAAACTTGAAAGAAAGTTAATGCCTGATTATTACTAGATTCAACATCTTACGAAAAACAAAAGGGTTAAACTTCGTCGCCCTCAAAAACATGGAAGACTCAGATTGAGACAAAAACATTTGTCCCAAATCACATGTTGTAGTCTTCTCACATGTTTTGAGATGGCATGAAAGATTACCGGTCCCATGTGAACTAGCAGGCAAATAAATAGGACCACATTTCTTACACTTAGCCCTTTCTTTCTTATCCTTATCAAGGAAGATTTAAAAAAAAAGCCAAATATGAGAAGTTAATTTTTGCTTAAGATTACTGAGTTTTCTAGTAAGTGCACCAACACCTTCATCTCCAGCCTCTGACAATGGGCCATCAATCCTCTCCATCTCCATGTCATCTCCATCAAGATCAATGTTGATGTCATTATCATTATCTAACTCAACAATTGAATCTATCTAGAAAAAAAATCATATTCCAAATCATATCAATTTAAGAACATAGTAGATTAACAATTAACATTAAATAAATTATCGAATATGACAAACAAAATAAACAACTCATCACGTAAAAATTATTAGTAAATGTTGAGACAAGCACCATTACAAATAACTTCCAAGTCTAATGAAAAACAATGAAAAATATAAATCTAATATTTACTCACTTAGCTAAAAGTAATGCAATTATAATTAGAAGTGTTGCCCAAATAAACAAAATACATACAAGATTACATCCAATAAAAGCATAAGTGAGATAGTTATCCCTAATCCTAGTTCTCATAATCTCAATTTGTTTATATTCATTAACTTGTTCTCCCCCTTGTCCTAAGTCTCCTACCCCAAGGCCCCCAACAAGAACATCTTCCCATATAAATGACTTGCATTAGTTTTTGAATTGGGGACAACGATAAAAATAATGACCATTATTCTTCTCAGTGATAGCCCTATAACGCTTTATGTATCCATCCCCACAAGTGCAATGAGGTCCAACTTGTTCCATTTTTACAAGAAGCCTAAAAATAACCAAACTAACATTTAACTAGCAGATATCACCAAATCACTAACCAAATTTTAGAAATTTGATAAATTTGTGTTTAGATAATTTTCTTCATGAGCTCAATCCATTCTTCTTATACAATGTATATTGTATGATAGATTGATTTTTAAGTAAATGTCTCATTGCACCACACTCTATTTCTGAGCATGAACAAATGCATGTGCCGCTCTTTTGTTAAAGCCTAATATTTTAGCATTAACAATTGCACATGTTCTTTTTTTATGAAAGTTACATTTTCTGGGCATTGAAAACTGCATTTTCTTTGTTAAAGAAAACCTCATTGCAGTTTCCATCACCAAAAAAATGTAGCTCCCACAATAAAAATATCACACACAATTGATAATGCCTACATCCAGCCTGCACAAAAGAGTGAGGCATATAATTGCTGCCCACAGGCTTACAAGTATTCATTCACATACTAATCAATCCATTAAAAGTATACACAACAAGAATTCATTAAGATTATGAAGAAAAGTTATGAAATTAAGAAACCAAAACTTCTATATTAATAATTTAATATAAAGTAAAGTACAAAATTGAAAATCTCCCACTTTACCTATTTTCTAAGCTTCATCTTATAATAATCTAGAGAATGTGACTTTAGAGAGAAAAAGTAAAATCATAGAGATCATAATTCATACAAGAAAAATTAAAGATATCATACAAGATTTACAAGGCATAACTCTAATAATGAGATATCATACATAGTAAAATCAGAGATATCATACAAGATTATAAGGTAAAATCAGACAATCTGAGATATTATACAAGATTACAAAGCATAACTCTAATAATGAGAGAGATATCATACATAGTAAAAATATAAAATTAGAGACATCATGATCATACACAATGAAAATATAAAATAACTGTTGAGACTTGATAGAATATTAGAATTAAAGTATTTTAGAGAGATATCATACGATACTAGTAACGATACAAGGTTTTCATGAAAAGTAAAGTTGCCTACAATTTGACCTCAAAACACAAAAGTAAAGACAGAGAGAAAGAGTAACCTGTTGAGAGTCTTGAGACTTGAGAGTGATCTCAAAAGTAAAGATAGGGTGATCTCCAAAGACAGAGTGATCCCCAAACGGTAAATTAAGATTGATCTCCAAACGAAGATCTCCAAAATACCCTAAATTGATGAACTGTTGAGACTTAGGATAGTGATCTGAGTCCAAATTGAACAATTGAACTATAAGGGTGAAGTTCAAAAGTTGTCACAGAGACTCACCATAAAGTGTCAAATGATGAATTAAGAGAGTAAGAGACTCACCAATTACCACAATCGGACAATCGAACAAATTGATGAATTGAGACTCACCACAAACCAAACAATCTAACAATAGATATTAGAGAGTGAAATTGCTACACACAGAGTGAGAGACAGATTCACGTCTTACGTCACTCACCAACGGTGGTAGGACTTGAGAGAGAGAGAGTAAAGTGGAGGAAATGTGGTTTATGTTTAAATACCCTATGGAAAATTACCAAAAGGCCTTAAAACCTTAACAAAATTTCATAAGAGTAAACGGGTTAGCGGGTCACCCGTGGGTCAAATTTTAAAACATTAACCTGACCTACTTCGTAATCGTGTCTAGCGTATCAACCCGTTTACGACCCATACCCGCCAAGGGTAAACCCAAACCTGTTTATAGCAGGTCGGATTTGGGTTCTATTATCGTGTTTGGGTTGGATTCACAGCCCTAGTTTGGACAACCATACGAGCCATACGAGGACAATGCAAAACAACGATCCGGGGAGGACGAGGCCTACGAATGGACGAAAGTAAAAGCGATCACCTACCCCTAACGGCCACCTCCGTCAAGGCATTGATCAGAAACATGCAAAGCAACGATCCGCCCAAGTGGTTAGCGAAGGAGACTCTATGCAGGATACATTATACCCCATTCATGGAGACTATCAGGAATTATGTATCAGGGCATAACTATTCTAGACCAAAGGTAGAGGCCTTCACCGGGAGCCTGTACTCAAGCCAATACATCTCAAAGTTTAAGTATAGTATTGACTTGTAATACCAGACAGACGAGCACTTGTGCCGCTTATTCCCCTCGACCTTGTCAGATAGGGCCCTTGCTTGGTTTCAAAGCCTAACATTTATGCAAAAATACTTGCACAACCAACAATCAAATAAGCAACTAGCGGATCTGTTTTCTCTAAAATAACAGGTTGGAGAAACTATCGGTCCCATCTTGAAAAGGTTCAAAAATGAACTAATACTCATTGATAGAGTGGATGCCCAGACAGCTTGCTTGACATTCATGGGTGCATGCTTACCCGGTTTAAAGTTACGCGAAGCTTTGTACATGAAACGACCAAAGATACTTGAAAATCTATATGAAAAGGTACAAAACTACTAAAATATAGAAGCGGACAACCACTCATCTGTCTGTCAGATAGCCGCTCTTCTCAGTACCGCCCCTGCCCTATTGCTAGTTATGCGTCCAGAAATGCCCAAACATCTGAGAGATATGCACAACAGGCAGTATGGATGCGATAAGGGAATGAACAAAAGGAGAGTAGACAAAGATCCTTGGTGTAAAGTTGAACCCCCCACCAAGAAAGTAAGCTAAAGTTGAGCATTGGGAGTGATATTAACCCAACAAACTCACTATTACACGAGCAAACCTTTGCCCAAAGGGAAGCCATGCCCAAAGGTTAACCGTCCCAGATGACCATATTATGCTCATCACGAAGTCCACGACCATGAAACCGAGAAGTTCTATGACCTGATCAACATGATTAAGACATGATTTAGGAAAGGGTGCTACACTTAGTACTTAAAATAGTCAATCCCAGTAGAAGACATGCTCCCTTAGAGGGTGATTATAGAACCAGCAACAACCATACAAGTACAGGGGCACGTGGCAATCTACAAGAAAATATTAGGAGACATTAGCATGACAAAATCCCGTAGTACCATCTCCAACTCTACGAGGCAATGTTACTGACTAAGTGAGAATCAACGAACAACTCACGGGATCATAACAGTTCTAGAGAGGTACCACGGGCAAGCCATCTATTTTACAGACAATGACATGGGGTCGGTATCCCATCCTCATGATGATGTCTTAGTTATTTGGATCATGATCGGGGGAGTTTTAGTCAAGCACATGCTGGTCGATTTAGGAAGCGTAGCAAACATCCTCTATCACGATGCTCTAAAAAATATGAACATACAAGACTGTTTGACACCCTCCAAGACTGAGATATTGGGCTTCAACGGGTCTACCGAGCGAGTCATCACAGAATTCATTACTTTGGTACAAGCTAGACCCATCGTGATATCCATAACCTTTGTCATCGTAAATAGCTCAGCGGTCCACTATAATGGTATCCTTGGACGGGAGTGGATCCAAGCAATGAAGGCAGTACCATCTTTCTACTTCTAGGTAATACATTTCTCAATAAATTTTGGAACTTTCCAAATATGAAGCTGCCAAGTCGCCGCTCGCATTTGTTATGCTAACTCTTTAAAAAACTTGGCTGCCCTTGAGAATTCAAGAAAGAAAAGAAAAAGTTTAAAAATCGGGGAATAACAGCAAACAGGGAACGAGCTCATGGCAGTGGACTCGTCCTTCATTTCTACCCACCTAAGCAATATGGAAGTCGATACACAACTTACCTTTAGCCAAAACGATATTATAGGCACGTTTAGCAGAGAATGCACACCGCCTCTCATAAAGCCGGTTGATAAGATTAACCTCGACGACCCTACGAGAACAACATATATTAGCTCACTTTTGATAGGAGATGAAGAATAAGACCTTATAACCTTTCTCCAACTATACAGGATGTAGTTGCCTGGTCTTTCAAGGAAATGCCAGGCATCGACCCTGACTTTGCTTGCCACCACTTGCGCATTAACGCCCAAGTAACACCTGTTAAACAAAAGCCTCGGTGAACAACCCCAAGATTTTGAGCAAAAATAAATAATGAGATTCAAAAATTAGTTAAGGAAGGATTTATACGATATGTTGATTATCCCCGATGGGTAGCAAACATAGTGGCAGTCTCTAAGAAGAATGGAAAAACATGAGTCTGTATTGATTTTACCAGCTAAAGTAGAAACTGTCCGAAAGACAGTTTTCCCATGCCCCTCATAAAAAGACTAGTATACTCCATAGCCGGCCATGAACGAATATCATTTATAGACAGTTACTTAGGGTACAATTAAATACCTCTAGCCATCGAGGACCAAGAATGTACTTCCTTCACCACAAAGCAGAGCTTGCATTGTTATACCGTGATATACTTCGGCTTGAAGAATACAGGATCCACATATCAAAGATTAATCATGATGATGTTTAAAGAGAAGTTGGGTAAAAAAGTGGAAGTCTACATTGATGACATACTCGTCAAAAAGAAGTTACATAGTGACCATCTAGCTGACCTCGAGACCGTGTTCACCAAGCTAAGACATTACAGAATTTGACTCAACCCTGAGAAGTGCAGCTTTAGCGTCTCTTCTCGGAAGTTCTTGGGGCACTTAGTCAATCAATGGTAGATAGAGGCCGACCCCAGTCAGATACGAGCTTTAGCATGTATGCCATCACCTCGGACGCTGAAGTAGGTTTAGAGGCTCGTAGGCAAAATTGTCGCGCTCGGACACTTCATTTATAAAGCCTCATATAAATGATGACTACTGTTTCAATGTATCAGGGAGAATAAGAAATGCCAATGGAATGAGGAATGCGAGGTAGCTTTCTAGGACATGTTACAATACTTGGCTACACCCTCAATCCTCTGCGCACCAAAGGGACACGAGCTCTTGGGCCTGTACTTGGGCAATACGAAAGATTTAATCAGTGCAGTCCTTGTTAGAACAGATGTTAAAACTAAGAAACTAGTGTACCTCGTCAGTAAGACCCTCTTCGGGGCAGAATTGCAATATTTTACCATCGAAAAGCAAGCGCTCACCTTTGTATACACATCACAAAAGTTAAGACCATACTTCCAAGCCCACAAAATCAAGGTGATAAGGACTAAGCCATTGCGGGAGGTCTTTACAAAGAAAGATAAGACTCGTTGAATAACAAAATGGGAAATCACCCTAGGAGATTTTGACATTCGATTCGAGCCACAGGTAGCCATCAGGCCCGATCCTGGGTATAGGCCGATGAGGTGGCCGCCTAGGGCCTCCAATTTTTGCTGAAAAATAGGGGTCTCATAATTTTGGTTACCTTAATATGTTTGGGCCTCCATAGTCCAAAATACAGGCCTTATGATGAGCCCAAAGGGAGTTCTTTTTGGACTTCTCTCTCTCTCCCTCTCCCTCTCTCTTTCCACTCCCCCATCGGTTGTAGACTTGCAGAGTTGAGTGCAGTCGTGAGTCATGACATGATCTCTGCCTCCTTCTGTTTCCTCCCCAAACTCTTCTCTTTCTTTCATATCAGTATTAGTTACGAATCAAACTATTGTTTTATTAATCTATCTGTAATTAGGAATTGGAGTTGGAGAATGATGTACTGTTGTCTCAGATTTTAAGTTGCCAATGTGGAATGGTAGGTTTGATAAAAGCTTAATTTGTTGATTTTAGTGTCAACTTATGGATTTTGTTGTTGTTTTAATGTGAAATAGAGAGTTTAGGTCAAATCGGTATTGCTAGAAATGATAAAAATCTGATCTTTCCACGATTAGTTTAGTTGTACTTGATAAAATTTTGTGTTTCTATAGTGTTATTAAGTTAACTGTTAAGTTTAGCGTAACGACAGCTTATCTCGAAATAAGGTATCCCTGAATTATCCAACGATGTTTTTTTATGCTTCTGATTACTAGCTAGATAAATGTATATTTTTACAATTGAGGGCATAAAACAAAATGACTATTGCTATTTTAGAGACATATATTGATTTTGTGACTTTTCCATGGGACATAAGTAGTTTGATAGTTTGAATTGGTGAAACTTAGTATGATTCTTGAATCGTAGGCAACTGGGAAATCTAATTCATCCATTTCTCGTGGCCACGATGTTGTTGAAGAAAGAATGAATGTTAGTAAGTGTTGTGATGCTATAAAGCAGGATTCAGTATACGGATTTGGTGAATATGTAAATGGAGATGATGCCACATGTAGGAAAGGAACACTATCTTTCGTTCCAATAAGAAAGAAGAAATCGAGGGAGATATTATTAGGTCAGTTTACTTTTCTCTACCCACTTGTTAGCATAAATTAATTAAAATGTATGTGTAGAAAAAATTGTTCGAGGGTTGCAATTTTTTTTAGGGGGGGTCTATTTTTTGAGTTTCTCCTAGGGCCTCCAAAACTGCAAGGCCGGCCCTGGTAGCCATTAAGGGATAGGTCACGGCAGATCTCTTGACCGACCTCCCCATTAACGATGAGAACTGGATCAATGAGGAAGGTAATGACCAAATCGCTCCTCTCGACGACATTACACGAACAGATCAATTAAGGTAGGCGATTCAGGCCTTGGGATCATCTTAGTCACTCCAAGCGATGATAAGATAAAGAAGGCCATGCAAGTCAACTTATCACTAAGTAATAACAAAGCAGAATATGAAGTCTTATTATGTGGAGTAGATTCAGCGCTGGCACTGGGCGTGGAAAAAATTTCTATCTTTACCGACTCGTAGCTTGTTTTTAACCAACATAACAGGACGTTCCAGGCTAACAAAAAGATGGCCGAATACATGGAGATCTTGAAGTAAAGAATTAGAAAATTAAAAAAGGTCAACCTCGAACACATTCACTGAGGCGAGAACAAGTATTATGACGTTCTTGCTTATTTAGCTGAAATCATTGGCAACTGGCTAAGAGTTATCCAAGTCGAAGTCCTCGACTAGTTAAGTGTACTCGAACACACGGTAGAAGAAATGCAAACCGATAGTAGAGCTGTAAACGAATAAGTTGATTATCGACGACCACTTATTAATTCTTGGGTAAATTCTACATCCTCCCTGTGGACAGGTCGGCCGCTGAAAGTATCCATAACAATACAATAAAATATATGGTAATAAAAAATGAGTTTTACTGAACGAGCCGATACGTCCCATATCTCATATGTATTACAGGAGAACGTGTGATGACGGTTATCCATGAAATCCATGAGGGAGTATGTAGAGCACATACTGTGGGTAGGTCCATGGCCGAATGACCGCGAACACAAGGACTTTACTGGCCAACGATGAGACAAGACTTCATCGAATACGCTAAAAAGTATGACAAATGTTAGTTCCATGATCATCTTATCCATGCCCCCGCTGTGGACCTCCATACAGTCTCAAACCCATGACCGTTCACAAAATGGGTACTAAACATAGTCGGAACGCTCCCCAAGGCAAGTAGGAGACGTAAATTGTTGTTGGTCACTACTGGCTACTTTACCAAGTGAGTTAAAGTTATACCACTCGCTCGTATAAGAGAAGAAGAGGTAATTAGTTTCCTGTAGAAACATATCATCACAAGGTTCGGCGTCCCAACAATCCTGATGACAGACAACGGGACCCAGTTTGTAGTAGGCAGTAAGGTCACCGAGTTTGTATGACCCTACATCATCAAACTATTATCTTCAAGCCTAAGGTATCCCCAAGGGAATGGATAGGCCGAGGTGACAAACAAAACGATAATTTATGGTATCAGAAATATGTTGGACGCCGCCAAAGGTTGATGAGTCGACGAGCTACCCTATATTTTATGGCTTATCAAATAACTCCCCGAAAGTTGACAGGCTTCACTCCATTTATGCTTACCTATGGGTCCGAGGTACTATTGTCTACTGAGGTCGTAGCCCATACAATAAGATCTCTAGTAGTCTGTAGCGAAGTCAACAATCGACTCATCGCAAAAAACATCAATTTTATTGATGAAACAAGAGAAGAGGCCTCATCTCGAATGTTAAGGTACTAGGAGATACTAAAACGAAGTTTTAACAAACGAGTCTGCCCACGAGAGTTCCATAAGGGGGAATACGTGATGAAGAAGGTCTTTTCTACAGCTCAGAACCGCAGCTAAGGCAAACTCTAACCAAACTGGGAGGGACCGTACCTCATCTCACGGGTCATTGATGGAAGCTCCTACTACTTAATGAATAGTTGTGAGGAAGAATTAAAATCTCCATGAATCTCCAAAAATGGAATTAGTAGCGTACCCCGCATGTACAAATTTATTAAGAAAAGTTTTAATACTAGTTTTGCTTAGCATGAACACTATTGAATACTGAGGGCATTTTTGAAGTAAAATGTCCTTCCAAATACTGGAGTTATTTTTTGAAGTAAAAACACCCTCCCCTATACTTGGGGCATTTTTGAAGTAAAACTCCATCTCGAATACTGGAGTCGTTTTTTTAAAGTAAAAATGACATCCCTTGACTGGGGGCATTTTTAAAGTAAAATGACCTCTTGAATGTTTAAGTCATTTTTTGAAGTAAAATTGACTTCCCCTAGACTGGGGGCATTTTTAAATTAAAACGACTTCCCGAAAGTTGAAGTCGTTTTTTGAAGTAAAAATGACCTCCCCCATACTGGGGGCATTCTTGAAGTAAAATGACCTCTCGAATATTGAAGTCATTTTTAAAGTAAAAACGACCTCCCCTATACTGGGGGCGGTTTAAACGTAAAACATCCCCCGAACTACTAAAATCATTTTTGAGGAGCTATAATATTACATGATCATTTAGATAACTACTACGATAGTACTGTACGAGGGCCAAAATAAATTAAATAAACCATAAACTTCAGAGCCAAAAGTTGTTTATTCATGGAATCAGATTCAACACTATTACAAGCTAATCTAGGCAAGACATAAGGATACCCACATTTCTTTTCAAGTGCCCGATAGTTCTTATTTTGGTAATACTTATCGAACAACCCTAGCTTCTCCAATGCCACCATTGATAGCTCAAAGCTATGGGAGATGGAGTCCAACATGATGTCAGGAAACAAAAGATACAAACTATACCCTTACTGTGCCTCCTCCTGGTCATATTCATGGAGGACCTCCAATATGGGACGCTGCTATAATTTAGGTACATTGTCCAAGCCCTCAGTCCCAAAGAGGAACATTGCCCACTTGTTAACAATCGGTGCAATCAATTCTTCTTTCTCTTCATCACAGGATTGGGATCGAGTCTTCATCGTCCTCCACGGTACAATAGAAGATTAAAGCCAAGAAATCTATATTATAGGGAAAGGCAGGCTAGCCCTCTTTTATAGAGATAACATTCAACGCCAATAATAAATATGATGTTACAAAATCAATACCATCTATTTCAAACAAAAGGACTTGACTGAGTCAACCAAACTCCTTTCCGAGGTACACCAGTACCAACCTTGTCTCCTTAGGTCGTAATAATGACCAAAAGAAATAGTCCAATAAGGACTAGTGAAAGAGTTGGTGGGAACTCAAAAATCCCCTCTATATTTCAACGTTAGGTCGTAATAACGGTCACGATAAATAATCTAACAAAGACTAGTGAAAGGGTTGTTAGAAACTCAAAAATCCCCTCTATATTTCAATGTTAGGTCATAATAACGACCACAATAAATTGTTCAATGAGGACTAGTAAAAGAGTCGGTGGGAACTTAAAAATTCCCTATATATTTCAATGTTAGGTCGTAATAACGACATGATAAATAGTCCAATGTGGACTAGTAAAAGAGTTGGTAGGAACTCAGAAAACCCATTTATATTTCAATGTTAGGTCATAATAATGACCATGAGAAATAGTCCAATTAGGACTACTGAAAGAGTTGGCGGGAATTCAAAAAACCCATCTATATTTTAACGTTAGGTCATGATAATGACCACGATAAATAATCCAACGAGGACTAGTAAAAGAGTTGGTGGGAACTTAAAAAACCCATCTATATTTCAACGTTAGATCGTAATAATAACCACAATAAATAGTCCAACGAGGACTAGTGAAAGAATCGATGGGAACTCGAAAATCCCCTCTATAAATCAATATTAGGTCATAATAACGACTACAATAAATAGTCCAACGAGGACTAGTGAAAGAGTTGGTGGGAACTCCAAAAATCCATCTATATTCTAATACTAGGTTGTAACAATGACCATGATAAATAGTGCAACTAGGACTAGTAATATGTTTTGTGGGGGTAAAAATTCCAAGTGTATCTTTTCCGTTACGTCTTCACGACGGTCTGCCTACTACCAAAGCATTCGTCCTAGGGCAATTCCTCAGGACCAACATATATAGGTTAACAAGTAAGTGTAGAAATACCAATGGAAAATTAATTTTTAGAAAAATGGTTACAACAAACAAACAAAGCCAAATGAAAATTACAAACACCAAGGGCATGGTTTCTCCCTACCACCATAGCTACGCTTACCCGCCTCGTCTTCTTCCTTCACATCTTCTAGCGCCATGGTCTTCAGGATGACCGAATAGCCAGGAAAGGTCTTCACCTGGTCACGCAGTACCTAGTACCAAAACTAGCGCTTCTAGTATGCCATTCGTTCCCTTTTCGAAAGAGCTGCAGGGTCTACGTACGCATGCTCCAGGGGCTTTCCAGCCAAACCCCGACTACCAAAATACATGAGAGTATAGAAGTTCACCTATGCGGTAACACGAGCTTCATAATAAGTTATGGATCGTGTCTACATTATACAAATAAGCTTGAAGAAATTTCTAAACTTAGAGAACATAATGAGACTACGGAAGGTGAAGACCAGAGCATCTTTTATAGTGTGTTAGAGTATTAACCCTATCATTAATGGTGTTGATTACCAATACACATTAATGAACATTGGGAAAACCAACAACTTTACCGATCAACTCCCAAACTCTGGAAAACTCCTTTTAACTTCCTTAAACAGTTCAGAGAATACACTACTTAAAGTTTTTGGGAACTCCAAAAATCCCATCGATATTAGTAAGATTAGGTCATAATCATGACCAATATACATAGCCCAGCGAGGACTAGCTTACAGTTTGTAGGAACCCTAAAATCCCACCGATATTTTTAGGGTAGGTCGTCATAATGACCAAGATACATATTTTTAGGGTAGGTCGTCAACGAGGACTAGCTTAAGTTCGTGGGAGCTCTAAATACCCTATCGATATTTTTAGATTAGGTCGTAATAACGACTAAGATATATAGTCCAATGAGGACTAGGAAAATTAATAATCAAATGTAAAATTTAAAGTTCGGCCGTAAGAACGCCAACGAGATATAGTCCAACGAGGAAAATCAAAAAATATAGTTCACATCACCACAGAACAAACAAACGATATCATTCACAAGTTACATAAATGCAAATAGTTTTCCTAAATGTTATAACATAGCCACTGCGGGCTATAAGAAGTCCTTATAAACAACATAGCTACGAGGTAGGGCTCGGCTTGGCAGCGGCAACTCACCCTCTTCCTCGATAGTGAAATCCATCTCAAATCCTGTTGGAACAGGACCTTGGTGACCGGAGTACCATAACCAAGGTAGCACAGCTCGGGAAGATCTTGGGTTAAGCGCAGAGTAAGCAACAAGGGAACAACCATGGTGACCTACCAGTCGGTGGACAAGCAAATTTTTTTTTTAGAATTTTCCAAGTTCTTGACTAGCTCTCCCACACGGCCTTGCAAGTCCACCGACACCATCCTCTCACCCTCAAGAGCTGCTAGCGGAAAACCTGCTCGCCCGCCTCCTTTTCCAGCCCCAAAGTATTAATACGACCATTGGTGGCCTCCAAGTCCCAATCGAGGGTATCCTTCTCTTTCTTGGACACTTTGGCATCTTTCGCTAACGCCTTTAGCTGATCTGCCACATACTCTGCAAGCTCGCGCTTTACCACCTCTCTAATAAGTTCTTTTTGGTAGGCCTGCATTTGTAAGGCATTGCTCTAGGTTGTTGTTATGACTAGTACGGTTCTTGCCACGTTGCAGAGCAGCTTCCAGAGTTAGCGTACACTGCAAATGGAAAATAACAATAGTTTTAAAAGAGCACGAGATGCTTCCATAACAGAAATGTAAGTGCAGTCAGCTATAAATAAAAACCTTAACCACATGGCAGCAACGACAACAGCACGCCTAACACGAAGGTCTTAGAGATCCTCTGTCAAACGAGTATTTTCCTTGATCTTATAGGGTATACACTGGACCTCTCCCTCTGGCAAACTACCTGAGAATTGCTTGCCACTACCCATACACTGGGTCGTATCCTCTGCGAAGGGCTGAGATAACAATTATCTTTCTTTCCTTCATAAACTTTCCAATTCCTCATCAATAAGGCCTTGATGTACAACCTTATGACGCCTGACATTCGGGGCATCCTTCTCAGTATTGATGTTGATACCTCTTAGCCCAATATTCTGGCGGGGTACAAGGGGAGTCGTATGCAAGACACCAATAAAGTCATTCCCCTTCGAAGCATAAAATCAAGGCTTCATCTCAACAATCTCTATTGACTTGTACGTATGTGTGCTTTTCACGAAGATAGTGTTACTCGCGGAATGCCCATGTGGCTCACTATACTTAGCAGGCGACCAATACCTATCCGAGTTAAATTTTCCATCAAAGATATTCATTAGAACTTGGTAATCTTTGTTCTGAATCTCTAACCAATGCAAACGAGAACCCTTGTATGTGACCCCTGTAAGGGTAACACCTACAAGGAAAAGATAAGACATCAGATCACACATAAACGACGACAGTTCATGAATATAAGAAAAGTTATAACATACACTTCGTGTTAAAAATATTATGACAAAGATGACGATTGGGACCGTTGACAAAATTAAACGCACCTGTCATCAGAATTGGATGACGACACCTACAATTACCAGCAATAAGCAAGTTAAAATTTTTGGTTGGCCTAACTTACAAGTTATATAATACCAGTGCCTTTACTTGGGGGCATAGGTATGCATGACCCTCTAACCCTTCAGGTCAGCCTTCTTCTTACCAGGGGACATCTTAGCCACCCCTGTCCTCGCCATTCACCAATGTATAGGTTTGACGCCTCTCAAGATGTGCCCTTGAATGAGCATGAGTCACACAAGGTGATAGTATGGGCTCATTCGATGTACCTACCTCCACACCCTCGTTCACAATTTCCCTGGGCACCAAATCCTATTATCGGGGATAACACCTTGACTTATACGCCACCATAATGTCAGTGCAGCTCATGTTTTAACGAGGAGGTATTGATTGGTTAATCAAACGACCACCACTCATGAGCCTATAACAAATCCTATTCATCTGGCCCGACGCTCGCCCAAACGAGTTCAAATATTTCTTTGTGAGGTCATCTAAAGGGAACCGTAGACTAGCATCAAACTGCTCAAAATAACAGATACACTGGTTCAAAACCAATGTTTGGCAATTAGGCCAAATCTAATCGCCACTCCCACTAGCCCTCGCACGCTCGTTTACAATATTCTATACTTATCCCGTCAGTTTTATACTCAGCTAACGATGTGGGTGGCCTCCACTCACTCGGGTAAGGCCAAAATATTTCTGAGCCGCCCCTAGCACGATCACTAATGATCACCTAATATGCCAAATCCCCTGGTACCCTCCTACGGGGCATAAAATCCATACCCTCCTTCGCCTCTGAGTCATGAGGGATCGAAGTGTATGCCTCATAGTCGTGACTACCTCTCTAATCCAGGGGTATAACACATGGAGGTCTTGTAGATAACCTTTCTATCGTCTACTTGTCACCAGATGAATCCATCCCTCGCAATGAGCACTCTATGGCAAGGGCACATAGACTCATGTAAGATAAGTGGTCGTCCCTGCATGAGCAAGGTGCAAAGATTAGACTCACCCAAACAAATATGGAACAATTGTTATATACCAAACTAGGGTACCTCAAGGACCTATTGTCCCAAAGATACCTCTCGCATCCATATGTCCGCCCTCCCAACTACGGTCCCAGTAAAATCAAAAATGGCATACAACCTAAATGTGGTCGGCATCATTACTGGTTTTCCAACATCCTTACAAATAAAGGCTACTACAGAATGGGAAAACCTTACACACCATGTAAAATAGGTACAATTAGAATAACAATAAAAATACATTGTAACTTGAAAACTTACCAAAAATAGAAGAACTTTAAATGATTCGGCAAAAAGCACCTGCAAGAGAGCAGCAGCGAACAGAGAATAGAAAAGAACAGAGAATCAAAGCCGAGTTCAAAAATAGCAATTTAGAGATCAAATAGAGAACTAAAGGTTATACAAGAGACACAGATCTCTCTTTAATTGAGAGAACATGAAAAGGCAGTTTTAAAATATTATAAGTGGGCCCCACTATAATAATGGGACATTGCCCAACAATTACAACAGTAACCACATGCCACATAAATTCAAAACGTATTAATTAATTTATTATATTATCCTAATGCACAGACAATAATGCTAGCTCACAACTTCTAATACCACGGCTAGAAAAAGTGGAATTCAAAAAATAACTGTACCTCTAGCAGAATGATGCAATGCTCTCATACCTAAATGATATAACAAACACATACATTTTTCCTCAGCTCCCCTTCTCCACGATCCAGAACTGAGCGGGGCGATTGTAGGAGCACGCTCTTGCTAACCATGATGCTTGTAGGTCATTAGATAACCTCCTCACGGATATGGGAGTACTTCTTAGGGGAAGCTCTCTTAATGGCCCTCAAGTCATGATGAAAGTAATCGATACCAACAAATACTTTATGCCAAGTGTAAGAGTATGCTCCTGCTAACTACGAAGTTTGTAGGTCGTTAGACGACCTCCCCACCGATAGGCGAGTATGTCTTGCTTGAAGATCTCCTAGCGACTCTCAAGCCATGATAAAAGCAACCAATACTGATAAAGACTTTATACCAAGTTCACATGAAAAGGTAAAGCCTAAGACCATGTAGGGGTATCCTAGGAATTACACGTATCACGTGAGCCTGAGCATTACTAGGTCAAATACTCCCCCTATAAATAGGGAGAGAAGGTGACCTTAGAAGATACCTTTTTTCAGAACCTCTTCCTCCATCTATAAACCCTTATAGCTCTAGAGGAAGAGGGAGAAAAGACCCAGAGAGAGTCGAGTGGTACCCTTATTTTATGAGACGTGTCAAGGCCAAAAATAATAATCATGCATTTTTTCCCTAAGAGATCTTTTGGGATTACAGCGGAATGTACAACTGCATGGCCCTAAGAGCTGACTAGAAGTCTTGTCCCTAAGATATCTTTTGGATACTCTTGATTAGATTTTTAGGAATACCGTTCTTGGTATGTACATGGGGTACTAGATGCTCAACATCAATTTTAATAGATAAGCAATAATCATTAAAGGTTTGGGATGTAAACTCACCAGCTCCATCTAGACAATTAGATTCAATAGAGTACTCAAGGAACTGCGCCCTTAGCTTTATAATTTGTGCCAACAAGCATGAGAAAACCATGTTCATAGTCGAGAGCAAGCATACATGCGACCATCGTGAAGATGTGCCGATTATGACCATAAAATATCTGAATGGGTCTGAAGGCGACTGGATAGGACCGCAAATATCTCCATGAATGCGTTGGAGAAATCTAGAGGATTCTGACCCCACATTGGTCTGGGTCTCGTAACGAGTTTCCCTTGAGAACATGTTTGGCATAGTTGGTTCTTGAGAATTGAGATTTTCTGTTCCTTTAATGAATGACCTCTTAAGTTCTTGATTATTCTGATCATCATGTTATATCCAGGGTGACTGAGATGATCATACCTAAGTTGGAAAATGTTTTTGCTATACACGGGGGAATGTATAATGCCATAAGTCTCTATCCTCTAAATATGGTTCATATACATACCTGATAAGTGTATTGAGCATTGCTCCAACACCAGCTTTTGACCATCTACTTGAGATGTGATGCGCAGGAATGGATCTCTGTCATCGTTCTAAGTCTCAAGGTGATATTAATTTGAATGAACATTCTTGAAGCTAGGAAAGTTCCTACTATACTTATTACTATAGAGAACATTCTCAATCTCAAAGATTGTGCCTCTAGAAAGTAAAAGGGAAGCTTGACCAGTGTCTTCCACCATACTGGTTGTGCTAGTGATGGTTGTAATGTTTAAGTTACCCATGGTTAATTCGGTGGAAAATTCTTTCTTCCAGAGAATCGTATGTGTTGTCCCATTGCCAATAAGTCAGGAATCCATAGAGATTCGATCAAGATATGAGTAATAGGCATGCAAGTCCATACTCAATTCTGGTTGTTACTTCTGGCAATGTACAAGATTAAGCATTTAAGTTATAATTTATATATCAATTATGTTATAAGGGAATAGATATGCACATTATTAACCATTAAAAATGTCAAGAAACACATATATAGATAGAAGTAGATGTTCACCACAATAAGTTGTAAAATGTAAACAAGATGCACTTCCTCCCCGGAAGACTTATTCAATAGTACTTCTAACTATGAATAATTAAATACTAGTCTGGAACAGAAAAGTAAAAGTAACTTGTGGTGACATTATAATATGTAGCTGATCACTTCCTCTTTAAATCAATACTGGTATTCTCATCATCTCTAGCTTGTTGTGTCCCCAATTCTTTATGGCTCTTTGCTGGCTCGCGGGCATGGGGATTCGTCACCAATTGATGGTAAAGCTCATTAACCAACATGCAATCAATCAAGTCTGAGAACCTTTTTGCATTTTCTGTACTGCAATACCCACTCTAAGTTATTAGCAAGAAATGTATCAAACATTTTCTTGAGGTTCACAATATCCGTTACCTTTCTCCTACCGTATACATTTAATATAGCGGATGTGCGGAGGACAAAAAAGTAATAATTCTATAATGTTCTATAATTCCAGATCTTTAGGGTTGACCATAATATCTTTACATATGAAAGGATAACCGCTCTTTAGGAATAAAATCTGATGCCAAGCTGGGTCCATAGGTCATATGGATCGCGGAGAAACAAATATTCCATCTTTAGAGCATGGTTGAGATGGTTACGTATGAGGATAAAAACTTGGGCCTTATTATGGGAAGAATCGGTCGAAGAAGCTTTGATTGTTGATTCAAGGCTAAATCAAGAGACATCAAAAATAACATTCACGGCCCATGGGGCATAATCTTCTCCGTGAATGGCAAGAATAACAGTCTTGATCTTTGACGAGTATGATATTTACAAGATGCGCAAAAGCAGGGTAAAATCGTTGACATAAGATTTTTCCAATCAAGCGATGAGTTAACGATATATCAATATGCATAATATGTATTATCCAGTAATGGGTAGGGTGATGTAAAAAAAAGAAAAAACACATAATCCCTCCCCCTGTTTTAGATGAAACTGAGGTTATATACAAGTAGGGAAAGATAACAATGGAAAATGACCAAATTAACCAAATTTGCTTCAAAGGATTACAATGTTCACACCATAGGAACATAATTTCGTAGTAAATGCCAAGGCCGAATCCTATCCATGTTTTAATTTTCCAACCCTATTTAAAGACCGTACCTAACCTAGGTGTTACTCATGTGATATAGTTCTATATTAAGTTTAGGCGACCCGGGATAACATTTAGGGAACGACCCCAAAGTTGTACAGGCTATTTGTGTCAAGTCTGTTAGGTATAGAGGAATGAACCCAATTTAATTCCAATATGCTAGATTTCCAAAATGCATATCGGTGTTCAAACGAGCATATGTGGTTTTATTTATAAACTAGAGGCAATATGGACACAACTCTAGGTTTAAACGGCAAAAAATGCCAAAACATAGCTTCGGTAGAAATTGGTGCTAAAAGAAGCAGCTATGATATAACCCAGGAGTGCTCTGATGTATGTCATAAAAGAAAGGAGATAGATTATGCGTGTTGAGAGAGTTGAACCCTAGGAAAGATTGGTTGATTGTTCGGGATGGGATCATATATGTTTCCCACTATTATCCTAATTACAGGGAATCCCATTGACTGAGTCCAAGAGGGTAATGAGTCCTCAATTAGTAACCTAGATCTTCAGGTAGAAAATAAGCAAAGATACGAGGAATAACCAATTCCAACCAGATAAGTCGGTGTCTATCTATCAGGGGTATAGTTTCGGAAATGTTTAAACAAATCTGTATCTTGGAGATGAAATCACATACGTCAAATGCCCAAGCACACGCACGCTATTAGTTTTTAGATTGTGTAAACACATGACCTTAGGGAGGGTTTAGAGAAAACCGGGGTCGGTGCTGCCTAAAATGTTAAGTCACGAGGGAGAACAAACTTGACTAAAGGCCTAGAGTGTAAAATAGGTAGAACCAAGAATTCTAAAGAGCTAAGGTGTGTGGAAAGAGTTAAAGTTGACTTAGGTTACCTGCCTGTAGTAGGGTTAACTTGATCTAAACTTAGTTTAAGATACGGCTCATTCCTGATTAGGGTACTCAGCTTAAGTTGAGATTCATGACACTTGATTCCTAACTCAGTGTGCGACTTACGATAAAATGTCAAGCGGAAGTCGCTCAGGTTTACTCAGATGTCGCCATTCGAGTTTGTTAAATCTCAGGCTAGAACTCTAGAGGTCGCATGTTCAGGCCCTAGGCCTCGTTCACAGAAGCTTGAGTTGGACCTTTAGAGTAATCTAGCTCTAGGCTTAGTGTGCTCAGGTCAGCCTTTAAGTTGGATTAGGGCTATCCATCCAAAAATAAGGTGAGGCTCATATCGGATTAGGTTGGACTAGAGGTCTAATCTAGATCAGGGTAGGACACTAGGATCTGGTTTGGATCAGTTAAGGAATAGTTTTCACCAAGACATTCTGGACCTGGATCAGATTGGCCAAAGCCAACCTTGGATCGAGTTTCCAGTTGCTGACTGGACCGGGTAAGGGTGAGGAAAAGGTCGGCTTAGGCCTACCTAGAGTCTACAGGACTCGGTGGGATTGGGCTTGACCAAGTCTACCTATACACAAGTATTATGGTGTTGTGTGTAAAGACACACCAACACACACCCACACATATACACGTAGTCCATACGTATTGCACACACGTGCCAATCACGTGGGTCACTCACGGTAGAGTTACACAAGTCACACATACTCTACAATATGTGCACCATACTCGGGTTTGCGCACACGTGGTCCACATGTCGCATACACATAGGGTCAACAAGTTACACATACGTACAACGCATGTGGGACGTTGAGGTTAGCCCTGCTATACACACACGTACGTGACATGTGGGCAGCAATCACGGGGACTACATGTGCTTACTGTACACACGTACTTGGCATGCGGGCTGCTATACGGGTTGGGCTTGGAGCATGAGCTCTACAGGCCTGACCTACAACAATAGTTAAGCCAGATCGAGAGTTGGGACTCAACCGGTTGGGCTCGGCTTGGAGCTTACCTTAACAAAGCAGATCTACACCATGTAGGTCTTGTTGGGAGTGGGTACTCACATTGGTGGTAGGGCTTACAACATAGTTCACTCAAGGCCAAGTTTACATAATCTGTGTACCCCTTCTTAGGAGCTTAGCTTAACTAAGGTGTGTCGGGATCAATGTTTCTAGTGCAATAAACCAAAGTCCAAACAGAAAAAATTGTGTACACCTCTTTATAGCAAATGCATACGCATAGATGCCTACATGTGCATCTAACCTAACTAGGTCTAGACCTTTAGATCAACATACTTTGGAGGCCCTATCAAGGAGTTTCCAAAATTATTAGGTCTCCTAAAAATTGGTAATAAAGACTAAAAATAAGAGGATTCTATTTTGTACATATCAAATCTAAATTTCCCAAAATTAGGAGATATAATCTCACTAAATATTATCCTTTATTCTAAAAATATTAATAAAATAAATCCAAAAATGGCATAATAATTAATTAAGAAAATTTAAAGTTTTCACGAAACACATAAAAATGTGATTTATTGGACAATATTGGATCAAACTATATGATCTATGATGAATATAGTGCTAAAAACCATATGAGACATGGAAAAACTTGTATATTCAATCATAATATAGGGCAAATTTTTTAAAACCCTAGACTAACAAAGTTGATCTAAATATGCAAACCTAAATCACATGTAAAAATAGATCTAATCATATATTCTAAATCATGCACCAAGATTGACCAAACCTAGTCTAAAACATTAGTTTGTAAAAATATATAGAGATCAAAAAACAACTCTACTAAAAAGGGACTTTTGGGTGAGAATAGGAAAACTGGAAAGGTCTTACTGCTCCCTATGCACAACAACAGAAGAAAATAATAATTATCTCTTCTTCTCTTGTCCATTCTCTCACAATATATGGGGTAACATTCTCAACTCTTTAAACATTACAAGAAGTATAGGAGACTGGGCAGAAGAAACAAACTGGATTGCAAACTACAATAGAGATAATAACATCTTGAAAATCCTCAAAATAGTACTTTCTGCCACTATCTATCATATATATATATGGGCAAAAAGGAATAAAAGACAGTTCCGGCGACAAAGCAACGACGAAGAAACACTTCTGGGCATCATTAAATTTGAAGTGGAGGTAAGGTGCAATATTTCTTATTTTAATCTATTCTCTACCCCAAAAACTGTTGCTATTACAAGCACTTGGAGAATAAAATTCACCCCTAGAATTCTCAAGCAGAT
Source organism: Kingdonia uniflora (assembly GCA_014058105.1). Lineage (NCBI taxonomy): Eukaryota > Viridiplantae > Streptophyta > Magnoliopsida > Ranunculales > Circaeasteraceae > Kingdonia > Kingdonia uniflora. Next base: position 88,466 of record JACGCM010000339.1, on the reverse strand, counting down.
TAACTGGATTGGAAGGAATCCTTCTATGGATATAGTGATAAACACAAGTGGATGTCTCTCCCTTACTAGGAAAGCTTTTGGGGGCATCATATATAATACTTAAGAATGGAATTCCAGTTCTTGCTTTCAATGGTTTGGCAAATCACCTTAGTAGCATTGGGGAAATTGCTCTATATACTGTCTGTGAAGGTATTAAAGCAGTTACAAGCCTAGGTATCAAGAGATATGAAGTAATGCCAGACTTTTGTTATGCCCAGAACATCACAAATAAAATTTGGAAACCTCCCTGGCATTGTATCCATAATTTCATAATGGCTCAGTAGATGAAAGATGAAGCTGAAAACTCTATTTGCTCATTCATTTATAAGGAGGGGAACAAAGCTGCCCATCACATAGCTGCTGAAATGTATATTATCTTCAATCATCTTGCCTTTCCTCAGGATTTTAGTTGTAATCTAAAGAAAATTTGTATAGCTGATGTACAATGTAAATACCCTAGGCTATTTTAGGTTTTGATTGGTAATGAAATTTGGTGAGGGTCTGCCTAACTCTAGCTTTCTCTTCAAAAAAAAAAAAACTCTACTAAAAAGCATACCAAATATTAGATCTAAGCATGGACATTCATATGAATTAATCTAAATATGCATATTATGAGATTTAAAAATTTAACATTGAAAAAGTGGAGTTTCTAGGGCTACCTTGATCCAATAGCTAAGAAGAACAAGAAATTACTACCCAAGATAAGTTCCAATACAAAGAATTTGTGCTCGAAGGAAGAACAAACGTACTTGGTAACGTGTAATTGTCTATAATACTTAGCCAATATGAGAGAACATATAGAGAGAAGTAGAGAGATTCCATTAGGGCTCCAAAATTCCAAATACCATTAGTTGTTCATTAGTTACATTGTGGGCGAGTCTCCATATATTTATATTGGAGAGTTCAAGGTCTCTCTCTCTCTCCCTAGCCGGACCCTAGTGGGGTTAGTAGTTGATGGTAGCCCAACCTAGTTCACTGTGGGGGACCCATAAAGAAGCCATAATCACATTGGAATTTCACAACATGTTCATAATTGAAGTTTTAGTTGCATTACATTACAAAACCTGTTAATGCAATTACCTTTAAAAGGCAAAAGTATTCTTCTGAAAAACCAAATTAATTCTCGATCATCGTAAACTCCTAATTTCTGTGATACACCAAGAACAAAAAACTAATAACTAATAATCTTTAATCCCTATAACTTATAAGAGAGGGAGAGAGAGGGAAAGAGAAAATCATAAATTTAAATGTATGAATGTTTAGGGAGTCGTCAAACTATAAGAAAGAGAGTAAGGATTGTGAGATGAAATTGTAGAGATGTGAAACTTAGATCTTCAATTACTATAACTATTTATTACTATAAAAAATTCCCAACTAATAAAAAACAAAATGATCTAAAATTGTGTTTAAAAACAAATTAATTTTAAGCTTATTATAGTCCACATGGCATGGCTTCTTTATGGGTCCAATTCTTGAATAAGTGCAAGTCTTATAAGCTTTCACCAACAAATATCTCATATTGTTGTCATGGTTCTAGACTCATGTTCATTTTATTTAAATTCTCTTACTAATTGCTCCAATCTCTTAACAAAATAATATGATTTATTATTTCTTCATTTAATGAAGCCATGCATTTAATAGTTCATTATGATCATTGCATTTACATTATTTTTTATAAGAAAATGACATAAAAGGGAAGTTGAACGCGTATGCCACTTCACTAGTAGTTATAGTTGTAATAGTTTGTTTGTTTTAGTTGGGAAATTGGAATAGTAATAAATAAATAAAAGTAACCTTTTCTTATCCCCCAACACATTAAATAAAATAACATTTTTTTTTAGTACTCCTGTTTTTTTGAGAAATCAAAAATTCACGTATTAAACGTTTTAACCTAAAAAATTGTATTTTGGTGAATTATTGAAAAATACTCCCCATTCTATTCGGTCCATAAAAAAAACAGAAACACGCAAATTATTCGGCAAATTACTACCAAGGTCCTCACCACCAATATCTTACCTTTATAGAAAGCAATTGTGCTAATTAGTTAGGACTTGGGATCTCTTAATCACAACAATTTGAGGTTCCTGCAATTTGTATACATCACTAAAAACCCAAGACTAAAACCTAGCACGAGTTATGAGTTACAAAAGAAAAAAATAACACGAATTATGTGTGTGAAGTTAGTTTAATATTGATTTTTGCTTGTTAAAGTAAACAACAAGGGTTTGTGGCACAGTTGGCTAGCGCACAGGTTTCATAGCTTAGAGTTATCCTGAGTTCGAGTCTCTCTCACCCTAATTTTGTTTTGTTTTTAAATTACATATTTTCGCTTGCATGAAACACATGTGGGGGAGTGGAAACTTGCGAGTTTGCGCATTTGGTAAGGCTAGTACAGCTTGGGAAGCTATAGGATGTTCTGGCCGTTTCATTTCCCATCTCAAGCATTTCCAACTCCAAGAGAAAAATAGTAATTTTTGGGATAGATGCTATAGGATGTTTGATAGTCTCTTTCGCTCACGTTCAACTTACATTACAAAATTGATGCACCAGTGAGAATTGTATTTGGATGATGGCACCTTGAGTAGTTTGCTTCACATTTAATAGGTTTTCTTTTCCTAAAAACTGCTCTGATAAGGAACCTAAAAATATGACAAAAGATAATCTTTATTTGCTGAACAATGTTAACCTTTGAAAAGAAAACCTCAATCCCCAGCTTTGCCTAGTAAGAGAAAAAAATAAATCCCCCCCCTAGAACTTGTTAGAGGTTGAACAATATCGCACGTCTAAAACAGTGAGAAATTAGAGTAGCTTTTTCTTGACAAAGGTTAACATTTGTCATAGGTCTGTTGTGTTTTCGATTCTCTTTAATGATAGCATGCTGTTTCTTGGCAGCATGAGCATGGGGTGTTATATATAGCAGTGGAAGCAATGGGAAATATTGGTGATCAATAGAAGGGTTTACGTAATGTGATGTAAGCTAGGGCTCTATAGATTTCTAGTTTTAGTTTCTTCTTATGCATGTACAATTCAAGATCGTGTAGAACTTTTCATGTCAAAGGTACATGAACGCTATAAGGACTTACTCCCGGTCTCAAACTCATGTACTAAAATTAGCCTTTAAAACAGTGACTCGACCTAGCAATCACAAGACGATGTGCCACAGTGGTGGCTCATTAAAGATACTGTTACAAGGAAGAGGAATCATTCATACCGTTACACAACTATTACGAAGGCTTATCAAAACTGTTTTGTAACGTCCTTCATTAAAAGGAGATAGTGGTCATTAAACGGTCATAATATAAGACCTATAAATAAGACCAAGGAAGAACAAATTAAGGGGAATTTTGGATATATCTAGAATACCTAAACAACACTATCTAGAATGTTGACTGTAATAAGTAGTCACTCAATTAAATAAAATCACGGTTTTCTAAACCCTCAAGAGAGGTTGTAGTTTTTACCTATTCAAAGGTTTCTACGCTAGATCCTATTTTTATTTGTGATTACTTGTTTATTAAATAGTAATCTACTCATCTTTGGTGTGAGAAGTTGAGTTTGAGTCCTGAATTAATTAGGCTCTTAAATTTGGAGCCGTCTGTGGGAAAGATAGAATTAGCCATAATTTTCAAATTCGACAGGTATTGATCAGGTTCAAAAAATGCCAAATCCCAATCAAACGTACCTGGTTTTGCAGACAGAAGAAACAGGCATGGGAGCAAATCAACTGGCATAGCTGCGCGCTATTCTCAACTCTGAAGCAGAAAGAAGAACAATTTTAGAGTAACAATTGGTAGAAATACAAATGCCTTAAAAATTCTACAGGGACAATAGGCAGCGTCTCAAAAGAACAAAGATATGTAGCCGGCTACATCGGGAATTTCTGCTCATGACAAAATAGGACCTCGCAGATGTGCCAGCCAAGGAGCTGATATTCAATCTAACCAAAACCCGCGGGGACCCGAGATTTTTCTGAAACCTACCGTTCAACAAGAGGTCGACAAAGATCAAGCTGACCCTAGACAGGTGGAGAACATACTAAGGGTAAGAACCAGGATTCCCGTAAGTGATAGATCATTAAACATACTTATCATAGATTTTTGTAACATAGGCAAAGAGTATATATATATATTTTGGTAAAGAATAAACAATTAGATATTATTTCTTCTTCTTTTTGTTTGGTCATATCGTGCCTCCTCTCATTCAAAACACTGCTACTACTTTCTACATATTTGAAAAGTTGAGTTAATTGATTAAAAACCCAAAAATCTAAATGTGAAAAATGGGAATATACAAGATTCATTTAAGATACAATACAAATAATATATGATTCTATCTCCCCAACATCATTTTCTAAAGTGCATCTAAGTAATGTGTGCGGTACAAAGTTCATGGTACATAACTCCTTTGTTTTATTTTCTTAGCCCGTAAATAAAATTCGTCTTCCAAATTGGAGAATACCAATGATGCCTTTTTATTTAGTTAGTTTCTTGTTTAACCCATATGAGAGTCCAATCACTTTGTTTGATCCAAACAGAATGGAAAAGTAGTCTTTGAATATCTGGAGTCTATAAGTAAAGATATATTTTTGATCATTCAATGAGAATCTTGTATTTCATAGAAATTAGGGACAATATAATCCTTACGTAAAGGCCATCCTGTTCAATTTTCAAGCATCCAAATACATTTCAGGCGTGGATGATTATCATAAGAGATTCCTAACATATCATAAGATTCCCGTTCTTGAAAGTCTGCACTTTTCTAAATCCAGAAAACATACAGAATTTTAGGATTCCTCCTTGGGACAAAAGCTTTTATGCATACCTCTTTTGGTTGATCCACACCATAGTATATTCAGGCCTCAGTTTGACGAAGGGCCTCATAATCCCAAGTTTAAAATAAAAAATCAATTTTGACATGTATGATTTTGGTAAATCTAAGCACTTTCTTTCAGAAATTCAAGTTTGCGCACCCTCATGTTCTTAATTACGAAGTATAGCACATGTTTGTTTTGTTATATTAAGGCTATTATAGTAATTCAAGCAAATCTCTTTAGAACCCCACTTTTCATGGAGATTATCTCTCTTACATAAATTTTCTTTCTATCTGATCTCCCTTTACCCTCTTTTTCTTTACTATAAAAAGGTTACCTCTCTCACAAATAAGGTAAATGTATCTTTTATTTATATCTCCTTCCTCTCTTTCATAAGGCTAGTCCCCCTTTTGAGGGTTAATGATTGATTATAAACCGACGTCTTAAAAGACCCGCAAGTGCACGGTGTACCGTTAAGTACAAAGGTTAGCGGGGTCGTAACCCTAGAGACTTGTGGTACGAATTGTACTTCGAGCTACTAGTTTTATCCAATAACAACGAGTTTGTGTAGGTTTTGAAATAAAAAGAAGAACAAAATAAATTACAAGATAAATTGGAGTGGAAACCAAGGCATCGATTCCACTCCACCCTATGAAACCGTTAGATAGTATAAATAATTAAAGTAAATTACGAGTTCCCATATCGCATATCCTTGGTTGGGCATATATAATACATCAAAAGTTACAAGAGATTTAGTAATTGGGAACTACCCATAAACCAACTTACTCAACCATGGTCCGGTTGATAAGTATGGATTATGTTCTCTTCTTCATGTTTCTAACCTATCTTATTATGGTCCAACAAGATGGTTATATAGATTCATTAATCCTCATAATCCTAGCTATGGTCAAGCATAGGACGAAGGAATACGAATATACAAAATTTTGAGATAAAGAGAAGGTAATTACTCTAACTAAGCTACACAATCTACACTAAGGCTACATTGGGCGGAGCTTCCTCTAGCCTTGGCTAAGAAGATTAGCTACTCATCCCTTTGATCGTTGCCATACTACTATTACTACGATAAAATTAAAAGATAAGAATAAGAGAAAGAATAAGCTTTATTGCTATGAACTTTGATTTACACTCTTTAAGATGATTCTTCATGGGTAGGATTCCCATCCTATTTATAGAGTATAGGAAGGGTTACCAAAAAGCACCATTAATATAAAATCTCCTAAACAATGCCTAAAATCATGCATTATAACTCATGAGAATAATATATATATATATATATTTTAAGCTTATCCGAAACTAGAGGTACTACCTCAAGATTAGAAAGAGATTCAAGTATTTTGCTTTAGCTATATTTGAGTGTACAATGAAAATAGTTTTATCGCCTAATACGTTGTCTAGAATAATTTACTCAGTTTTTGGTAGTCTAGTTCTTACTGGAATAAATTCAATGGTCAGTTCGACAAGTGCCTTAGTCAATTCGTCATCTTAGAATTTATCTTTTTTTCTTTTACAAGCCTTTTCTTATTGAGTACATTATTTCATAGTGAAGCCATCATTTCAAGAAGTTTTTGGTTGACAATCCCTGCCAATTAGCTAAGGTTGTTAGGGTGCGGTGCCACATCATGACCTGGACTCAGGATTCTCACAAGTAACATTTTCTTGTGCTCCTTTCACATAGTTCATGGTCAAACTTGAGATTGGTGATAATTTTTCCTCTTTCAGCTCTTAATCATGCGAGTAGCCTTGCAACGTGAAAGTTTTTAGAACACATTTGGCTTATTATTTATTCTTAGGAATGAACTTATTCTTAGGCAGTTGTCTCCCTTGTAGCAAACTATTCCTAACATAAATGCTAAATTTCCCTTATACTGAGCAAAAATCTATTGAAGGTATTAATTGCAAAACTATATTGAAGTGCACGCTTTCAAAATATGCCAAATTAACTTGAATTAGTCGCTAATAAAATGATAGTAAATCTATGTTAAGATATTCCAAAATATTATAGTGCATAGTTGGTACAATTTCAAAAATTAAGTTTTTCCATAATATTTATGTCAAGGTAAAATCAGTTTAAGCGTTTGAAAATTCGTCAAAAATATATCATAAATTGTCAAAGTGCCATTATTTTAGTTTTCTTCAAAAAATATTTAAAGAAATGTTTTACTACCCCCAAACTTAAATGAAACATTGCCCTCAATGTTTGAGAGCATAAAAAAAATGGAGGAATTAAAACTGGAATTTCTCACCTGAATATGTCATGGGTTGCCTCCCAAGAAGCGCTAAGTTTACTGTCTACAGCCAGACGAATGTACCCCCAAATTTAAAATTTTCAATATGACTGGAAGGGTACGAAGTTGAAAAGGTGATGTACTATCCTGGTTGCAAATTCTCTTTCAAAAACCTGATAACACATGAATGGTGATCCTTAATATTATCCCTTAATTGGGCATATATATTCTGTAAAAACTAGAGAGAGTTTAAAACTAATTCTCTATGGAAAAGATTTTTTCTAAAACTTTGCCTATTATTTGATGATTCCAAGTTGAAAATTTTAGACAAATAAAGAAAAACCATTTTCTCCAAGATAAAGTAAATACAAACCCACGAAACATATTTTTCTTTAGAATTTTCAATACAATCATATGATTAATACGTGTTGCAGTAAATAAGAAGACTGGTATACAAGTATTCATCCCCGAAAATGTACTTGATTCAAAACTCCATTTTCCTGGAAAGATATTTTCTTTGAAAATTTTCAAAACCCCCATGTTATCGTTGATATTCCAAAAAATGTGATAGGTGGTTATGAAAAAACAAGTCCGTGAGGCATCCCCAAAATTATAATTTTTCAAAAAGATATTTTCTTTTAGTAGAAGAAAAACTATATAACATATTTTTGGATGTGGGGATCGGGGAAGAATTGACTCTGACAAACATTTAAAATTTATGTGCCTAAAATAACAACTTATCTCAAGGGACTCATCCTGACCATTGACGTAGATATTTAATGGCTTAGGGACATGGCCAAGTTAAATCATATTTTCTGATGCTAATGATTATACCATTTCACGAATCTCAGGATCATTCGAGTCCTCAAAATAATTTAAACATTCATTAACAGAAATACAACAAGAATTATCTCCGTACAAGTCCTCAAAATCATTTATGGTCATGGTACCCCCATTAGGCTCGTGAAATGGAGATACAGGCATAGGTATATGTGTGGTTGGTGAATGGGTAACCAAAACAGAATCAACCCCCAATAATAGTGGTATATCCTGTAAATAAGAGTCGTCCACCCACTAGTTTTCAACATTGCCATTTGTGAAAGGTGTACGCGGCTCAAGGCAAGACTGAGGTGACTCATAACGAGACTGAGAAGGAAATGACAAGTTGATAACATCTGCAACTGGTTCAACAATTTCTAATTTCTTGACTTTGGTACAAATATCATCATCTACAAATTCATCGCAAATTATCGTATAATGAGTTGGTGATTCCATATATTCATATTTTATCTCCTCATCATCATCGTCAAAAAAATCATTAGAGGAGAGGGAAAATTATTCAGTCTCGGTCATAGTTTCCTCGAAACAATTTATTGGGTTAACAAATAAAATTATGGATGGTGACATCGATGGTTGAATTTGGAAGGCCTCTTCAAGATCTTCTTATGACATAGGATCGTCGACCTTAAAATATTCATCTTCTAAATTTGTCTCATAATATGGTATCCATTCATCCCACGGAGAAAACATTCCTTGATTACGCTTGAATTCATCCATTTCTAAATCGCAAGGGGATTTAACTTCGGATTGTTCTTCTTCATTTCTTAAAAGTTTTTCATGCTCTATTTTACTCCACATAGTTGACAACTGAGTTATCTGAGTCTCTAATCTAGAGATAGATTGAGTCGTAGAAGTTTGATTCACAAATGTCTATTGTTGGAATTACATTATTTGTTACTGAAATTGTACTGATTGTTGCATGAAGAGAGTAAGAGTATCGTCTAAAGAAGGTTTGGGTAGATCGGGTGGGAACTGATTAGATGACTGGACGGACTGATGGGCCTGTATATATGAATAAGATTGGAAATGTTCTACGTATTGAGAATTTTGGTGATCCCATAATTGAAAATGATTTTGAGGTTGTTGAGGATGTTGAACTGTGAGCTGTAAGGATTCCAATGTTCTTGCATGTATGACATTTTATAATAAAAGCAACACCCAATGCAATAAATAACCAATCAAGCCTAAATTCTAGCACATCAACATTTTTTAGAAGTAATAATTAAGTTTCCCTTATATTCTTTTATGTTCAAAATGGGTAGGATGGCAAAAGGCTTTGGTTCCTATATTCCCCTGCGTCACTATGCTAGTACCAGCTTAAAGTAGATGTTCAGTCCTCACGCCCGAGCGAGTCACCTTATTGTACGTCAGCACTTGGAACGGTGACGTTGTAAACCTACAACCAGTATTTCACGGCGCTAGGCTAGGGCCGTGTCCGGTACTTCTATCCGTTGGGTAATGAAATCCCATGGGAATCTTGCTACTCTTTTTTATTAACAGTTATTTTGAGGTCCGAGACGTTCAATTTTTGTGTAATACAAATTTCTTCGTATCCCTAATGGGTGGTCCCACTTGTTGGAGAGCTTTTTGGGTGATGAAATCCCACAAATCTCTAACAGTTTTTACCTTTACTAATGTTGGAATGAAAAAAAATATTAAACACAACAATAGGTCAATCCAACCACAACAATTTTTTTTATTAGAGCAGCGTGTATTTGCACAGTCCACACGACTTTATATGTCCTAGTGCCAGGGCGGAGCAGATATATACCCATTCTAGATGTCAAGTTTTAAGAAGTATCAACCTAAGTGAAGTATTTCTCGGTGTAGCTGTGACCGCCCCTTCACTTATGAGGCGAAAAAAGGAAGTTTCCCTTCACTTAGGGGGAACAAGAAGGATGGATTTGATGATGCTTTTAGCTTTGCGTATTGTTCGTCTCATTGCCAACTTTGTGACTATCATGCAAAATAAGAGAAAAATGATTAGTGAACTTGCGACAACAATATTAATTAAATTTCCAAGTTTATTGTAGTCTATGATGTCCTAATTTTCAAATGTGCATATCTTTCAGCTCGGTTGAGAGATAGAATTAAATAATATCAATTTGGAAAGATAATTCAGAAAGGAAAGACATTAAAGAAGGAATTTTTCTAGAATTTAGCTTCCCTACCGCTCAAAAAAAGTGATTAATGAACACGGCGCCCTTTACAAAGACTGTTTTTTACTATTTTTTCAGAAGCTGTAACTCACAAACGACTAAACAGAAAAATATGATCTATAACAATTCAGAAAAGGGTTTTGAATTATCCAAAACTTCCATATCAAACATATTTCCCAACTGTGAAGTATAGATGATCAAAAATGGTGAAATATTTTGGGACAAACTTCATAGATACTGTAGCGCCAAGAGAGTTTGAGCCAATCACTCAATCACTTTGTTTCCGAATCCAAAAAAAGAAAAGAAAAAAGAAATTAAAAGAAAAATAAGAAAGGAAAATTGGCTTAAAATAAAACAACTCTAAAATAAAATATAACTTTGCAAGTCCCCGGCAAAACTTGATTGATTATAAACCGACGTCTTAAAAGACCCGCAAGTGCACGGTGTACAGTTAAGTACAAGGGTAAGCATGGTCGTATCCCTAGAGACTTGTGGTGCCAATTATACTTTGAGCTACTAGTTTTATCCAATAACAACGAGTTTGTGCAGGTTTTGAAATAAAAAGAAGAACGAAACAAATTACAAGATAAATTGGAGTGGAAACCAAGGCATCGATTCCACTCCACCCTTTGTAACCGTTAGATAGCATAAATAATTAAATTAAATTACGAGTTCTCGTATCGCATATCCTTGGTCAGGCATATTCAATACATCAAAAGTTACAAGAGAGTTAGTAATTGAGAACAACCCATAAACCATCTTACTCAACTATGGTCCAGTTGATAAGTATGGATTATGTTATCTTCTCCATGTTCCTAACCTATCTTGTTATGGTCCAACAAGATAGTTACATAGATTCATTATTCCTTCTAATCCTAGCTATGGTCAAGCATAAGACGAAAGAATACGAATATGCAAAATTTTGGGATAAAGAGAAGGTAATTATTCTAACTAACCTACACAATCTACACTAAGGCTACATTGGGTAGAGCTTCCTTTAGCTTTGGCTAAGAAGATTAGCTACTCATCTCTTTGATCATTACCATACTACAATTACTACGATAAAATTAAAAGACAAGAACAAGAGAAAGAATAAGCTTTATTATTATGAATTTTGATTTACACACTCCATGATGATCCCTCATGGGTAGGATTCCCTTCCTATTTATAGAGTATAGGAAGGGTTACTAAAAATCATCATTAATATAAAATCCTCTAAACAATGCCTAAAATCATGCATTACAACTCATGAGAATAATATACATATCTAATTCTCTTCAATGGGCTTCCATGCATGGGCCTTTGGTTGACAAATTCAAATGAGAATCATTGTTGGAGTGCATCACTCTTGTTCTTCGTTAAAAACCGAAAAATGGTACGACTTGTTTATTATGTGATCGATTTCTGTAAATACAAACAAAAACACTATTAGTGTCACATTCATTTAATAAATGACTAGGTAGATATAAATTTAGGAGTTATACACGTAAATTATACGTGTCTATCAATTTATACTAAGACTTTGTTAAAAATTGAGGTCTTGACTCTTGGAGCTTATAGTTTAGCTTTTGCCTCGCTAATGATTTTCGAGAAAATATCCTTTTTCTCGATCTAAAAGAGATACCTCAGAACATTTCTATTAATGGCTAATTCTTTATTGAATAAATTTGAAAGTGTGCTTTACATCAAATTTGTTGTTTGCTAGTTTGCTTTCACATTTGTCGAGCCTATTTTTAGGGTTTGCTTTGGGAACCCTAAACCCTAGCACCGGCCCTGACTGTATTTTTGTAAGATGATACACACTAGCTAATAGTATGCCTGGTGCTACATCGTGGGCACACTGGGAGCGTAGATAATTGTAACCATATACATATAAAATAACAACAATGGTGTGCTAATCCTCAGGTTTTATTTGTAAAGTCTCTATTCCTTGGTAATCGATGCCTAAAGTTCTATGAACTAGCCCATGCTTGACTAGCCAAGTAGAAAAATGAGCCTACATCTTTTTGATCTCTTCCTATTTTGATTTGTACTGGTATTCAACATTTCAAATTTTCATAAATTTCAATAAAAATTGACCTGTCATTTATTATTCTGCATAAAAACATCCTGCCTAATTTGCTAATTCCTAAGATACTGAACTTTTATATTTGAAAAATGTGCTAGAAGAGATCTTTGAAGATTCATAGAGTAATCCTTAATCATAATTTCTAGTATAGGTACTGCGTTCAACATGAAATTTGTGAGTGGCAGTAAAACATCGATTCTCCTGTTGAGACCCAATTCTATCTTCATAGATTTATCGCGATACCTTCTTACAAAGTTTTGTTATGGCATCTATAACTTCTTAACTGAAATAAACAATTCATTTTGATCGGACCTTCTAGTTTTTTGTTTACTGCACGTCATATCTTATTTCAATATTGATCGAATGGAATTCTATTTTTCTTCTGTCAATTTTATTTCGATATGGTATAGAATATCTAGCTCATAAATATACATATAGAATTTATAAACTTAATATTCTTAATAATTATAAATTTTTGTTTTTATTTTTGTGATTTGAATGCCTTTATCTTTAATTTAGAGCGAAGCTAAAATTTTAATTGAATTAATATTAAAATTCTATAATATATTAAGATATTAAGAAATCTTAAAACGAAAATAAACTAATTTGATCAATTAATTGAATTTAATATGAATAAAAAGGGGTATATTCTTTTCAGTAATAAAAAGGGGCATACACATGTAGCATATGTTCATCCATATTGAATTGCAGATAGATCAATGATAGAGACATTTTTGATTGGACCAAATATGGGTCTCTCCGATAGATATGAAAGAAGATAAAAAAGAGTCCAATTCGTACTAAACACCGAAACTTTTTATATACATGAATCTATATCTTAAAAATCAAACAGTTCGAGCATAGCTGAAAGAGAAGACTAAAAGAGAGGGATGATATCCCAATAGGATTCTAGTCTCAAAAAAAGGGATATGGAAAAATTGGCAGGCGCTACAGATTTATTTGGATTGAGCCTTGGTATTGGGAAACCTATTAAGTGATAACTTTCAAATTCAGAGAAACTCTGAAATTAAAAATTGGAAATCCTAAGCCAAATCCTGGTTTCATAAAATGAGAATAAACAAAGGAGAGGTGCAGAGACTCAACAAAAGTTGTTCTAATGAATGAAGTTGACTGGGTTGGTAGAGGATTCCTTCTATAAAAACTCAAGAAAGGATGAACTTGTATACATAGTTGAAGTAAGAATTTAATATTCACTGATCAAATCAGTCACTCCCTAATCTGATAGATCTTTTTGAAAAACTGACTCATCGGACGAGAATAAAGATAAAGTCCCATTCTACATGCCAATACCAATATCGATAACAATGAAATTTATAGTAAGAGGAAAATCCGCCGGCTTTAAAAATCATGAGGGTTCAAGACCCTCTATCCCCAATAAAATGATCAGGCCCATTTTACTTCCTAACTTTTTATCTTATACATTTTTGATCGGTACAAAACTAGATATCTTTCACCTTTACATTTTTTCACCAAAGGATCGGAGCAAATTTTTTTCTCTCTTATCATAAGTTTTGTGATATATATGATATATGTACATACACATATATAAGCATGGAATCCTATTTAAATAAGTCATATTGCATATTTTAATATTTAATTAAAGAATTAAACTTACAAAGTCTTCTTTTTTTATCAAAAAAATTATAGAGACCGATTAAGACTTTGTTATGCGTTTTGAGTCTCTTTAATTGAAATAGACTTAAGCCCTTTAGTAGAATATGGATGATGTGTTGAGAAGGGCTGGGATAGCTCAGTCGGTAGAGTAGAGGACTGAAAATCCTCGTGTCACCAGTTCAAATCTTGTTCCTGACTTGTAATTATTAAAAAGTTAATTATAGATCCCCATAAAATGAGTTGATATAGATGAGCATACATATTTGTTTGTGCATACATATTCGTTTGAGGCTCAATGAGGGAAGTAAAGATCACAACCCTAGGGAGAAGCGCATTCTGTGCCAAATGGATAAACGCATCAAAACACTCTTGGTATCCCAAATTTGTGCAAGAAAATACATTATTAGCAGACACCAAAAGAGTTCGATTGCATAAGAGTTGTTGAACAGCGTTGTACCATCAAGCTTTCATGCACCAAAAATTCTGAAGTATAAAGGAACGAACCCTATTGAGCATGTGCATGATTTCTAAGATTCTTTGGGATTACATTCGACATTAAACCACATTTTATACCGATTATTCCCCACCAATCTCCAAGGCGAGTCTCTGCATTGGTTTTACTCATTAGACAAAAGATCGATTCACTTTTTTGGTTAGTTACGTGAATTCTTCGTCAAAAATTATTCACACAACTGAGATAAGGAAAATAATATTAATTTACACCCTTATCAATCTCAAACAAATCTCGGGAGAAAAGCTCAAATCGTTTACTAAGAAGTTTTTAGATATGTCTAGAAGAGTGGACAATTTTGACCAGAAAGTCACAGTGTCGGCTTTTACAAATGCTCTCTTCATTAAGAGCAGAGCGAATGAGCTCCTCATCTTGCACAAGTCAGCGACTCTAGAAGAAATGCTCGAGAAGGTAAACAATTACATCGACCTGGAAAGAATGATGTCCGAAAGGTAAAAGCCCACAAAATCTATTCTTACAACTAAATGGCAAAACACAGAACTAGGATTCAAACGCACTATAGATACTGGAGGTGATAGAAAATGAGTTAAGTCAGAAGGAGAGCGACCTTGAAAAGGAAACAATCTTCCAAAGCCATTTCTCCCAAAATTGACTGCCAAGCTAGCTGACATCTATCCTATACTTCAGAAGGTACAAGTTCTTCATAAATGCACAAACCTTCCAACCAATTGAAGGAAGGCTATACTATAAACATCACAGAGTTAGATATCATGATACTAAACAATGCTACGCTCTACAGAGACTCATGGAGTATATACTACAAAGACGGGAGTATATGCTTCAATGGATCTAAAGAGGTAGGGGTAGGGAAAATCGTGCTTCTTATCACAGCTGGCCCTGCAATAATCGACGTAACATGTTATGTCGTGAATGCAAAGTCAAAGTATTTAGGGATAATGGGACAATGCTAGCTGCATAATATGAAGGCCATTCCTTCTACTTATCATCTTGCATTAAGGTTTGATTAGAGTGGTGAGATCTACGAAGTCAAAGGTAGCCAGAAGCTAGCTTGAGCATGCAAAAATATTGTAAGTATGGTGACAGGCACTTCTGAGGAATTTGGGGCATAGAAATTACAACAAGTTGACCTACAAAGAACCAACCATTAACTTTGAAAATTACAGAGTATGTTGAAATTGATGAAACTGATCGGGGTACATTTATCGAAACTCGTTTACCTTCAGAGAAGCGAAACGCGCTCATCGAATTCTTAAAGGGAAATAAAGATGTGCTCGGTTGGACATTTTAGGAAATGCCCGGTGTTGATCCTGCTTTAGGTTATCATAGACTGTGCTTAAAAGATAAGGCTGTGGCGGTTAAGCAAAATAGAAGATGTTAGTGATAGATGTAGAAATGCGTAGGATTAATATGTCTAAAAGTATCGCTTTGTTAATATTAATTTATTATTTTCTAATGTTAGTAGCATTTTCTTATTTTTAGGCATTTATCACTCTTAGAGCTAATAAGTAGAAAAAGACAGCTAATAAAAGGTACAAAAAGATGATGCATCAACAATAGTATCTTAGGTACAAGGATGATGTCTACATTTAATGTACTTGTAGGCGTACTCCAAGGAAGATGTCTCTTTCTCTCTATCTTATTTTATGCTTTTAACTTAAGCTATGATCAACACCATTAATAGAGAGCTAGTCTCCTTGCTTAGGATAAGGATTGACCTTCCGGTGAAGTAAACTAAATTGATATGTTAATAGTGTTAGGAGTTGTGTCCAAGCCCAAGCTAGGAACCCAATAGGGTTGGGGAGCCTTATACGGACTCCTAAGAAGCCCATAGGCCTGATAGGGTTATGGGGAGAGTTTGAGTGGATTAGGTAACTTATGTTGTAGGGTAACCTATATATATATATCTCTGTATTATGTACCGAGGACAAGATGATGAATCAATAAGAAATATCTCTTTCTCTCTCTCCTTTTGTTCATCCAATATAGTATTGCTATATTGCTTTAGATTAATTATCTCTCAACACGTTATCAGCACGCAAGCTCTAGGAACGAGGAGAGCAGAAAATTACCTTCTAATAAGAGTTTTAAGCGAAACCAAACGATAAGGAGAAAATGTATTTTACAATTTTTAAATACATATTTGTTCTCTTTCAGATCTATACTATATGATAGATTATCATGGTTCAAAAAAATATTTTTCCTATTTTTTTTAGAATAAAAATTAGGGTTTTTGGTGCTTTTTACCCTTGAAAAAGGGTTATTTTCAAACTTGTATATCTTTCTCTATGGATATCGGATAGAGGCGATACCATTTCAGTTGGATAACCTATTCTGAGAGCTTTCCAACGGTATATAACACGTCTCTGGAAGATGTCCTAATCACCGAGAATAGTATGTTGAAGCTAGACAATTTCACAGCCAAAAACAGTATTTTTTGGTCGATGACGTCAGCAAGATAATAAAATATTATTTTTGTAATTTTTTTTAATTTTTGATAATTATCTAATATGATGTTATCATTATCCACTGTGATGCTAGCCGTGATACATGTCGAGGACACGTGGTATGTTGACGTGACATGATACGTGTGGCATGCCTGACACTTGCGCGGCACGTGTTGTGACACGTGGCAGTAATCAGAGTTCGGCCACCGACCGGACATCAGAAGTTCGCCAGAATTTTGGTCAGAAAAATGTCGGACGGTCACCGAAATATTCCCCGGTAGTCACCGAAGCAGTGACGTGAGGATAGAAGCTACCATTTTCATATCTTTTTAGTAAACAAAGTCGGAGGGGATCCAAAGCTTAAGTCTTCTTCTCAATATTTTTACCAAATTAGTAATTTAGAGTTAAACTTTAGTCCAAAACATTTTCCAAAATTAGTATAACAATCGTAATTAGTTAGATCGGTAAAATAGATTTTTAATACGTTTACTCCCAGAGGAAATCGACCCCCGCTTGCCCTTACTACCTACGACACCTGTAGTTTTGAGCAATGTATTTAGAACCGAATTTTTCTTGCATAAAAATTGGTGTCGCTGTCGGGGAGGCAATGGTCTATTAAAAATTAAGTTTTTCGCTTTAACTATTTTATTTATTTCTTATTTTTGTTGTTTTCAAAAAATAAAATATTTAATCAATAAATTTCTTGCTGTAGTTTTCACTTTAATTTTAGTCAATCTCTTCAATCTTCGGACTCGTTTCTTTTCACAACTTGGGCCCACACTTTGATTTAAACCAAACTTGGACCTACACCAACTAGCACTTGCTAAAGTTTTAAGCCCTAGAAAGGAATAAAGAAGCTACCGACCACTTTACATATTTATGATTAGTTTAAGTTAAACAAACTTGTGGTTAGTAATATTTTTCAAAGGAGAGGATTTGCCTATACTCCCTTTTGGCTACACTCACCCTACACTTAACTTATACCATACACCTTGAGAGGAGGTGGCATACAGCTGTGAGTCTTTCTCTATTATGTGACACATGGCTGTATTACTATTAGGTGAGAAAACCTTTAATTTGAAATCAAATGCAAATACAAATCTATCTCAACAACTCTCTCTTTCTTGCCTCATCTCTTTCTCTACTCATCTCTCTCTCTATATATAAGCGGTTGTTGTGATCGAAACTCTCGTTCTCCTAAGATTTCTTCATTGTCGTTGTTGTGATTGGAACTCTCATTCTCCTAAGATTTTTTCATTGTGGTTGTTCAAGAAGATGATCTTTCTTTGGTTGTAGAAGCGGCTCGATTCTACTATCCCTGAAAATAATACAATTTGCGTCCATTCAATTTTTTGGGTTTAATGCGGTACTCTTGGGTTCGGTTGTGATCTTATGATCCTATTTTTTTTTCATTTTTTTGAGGAGTTTTTGAAATTTCCTTAAAATTTTAGGATGTGGATTCTCATCTCTGTTGAATATAGAATATATGTTGAATATAGAATATATTTAATATAGGATATATACTAAATATAGAATTCTCTAAATATATGATATTCTTACTTGGCGCCCAAGTAATTGTAACTATATAAGGAGAAAGTCTTCTTCCATTATAATGATCAAATAATAATAAAGATAGTCTTTCTCGAATCTCTTATTCTTTGTATTAGTTTATACATGGAATCAGAGCGGGTTCGATAATTGAACCTGGTTCTTTCGAATTGAATTGAATTGAATTCTACTGCGAATTGCTGTCACGAAGCTTAATTATGTTGCGAAGTTCGAAGTTACTATAGCTGCAACAGTTCGAGGTACTGTAGCTGTAGCAGTCAATGTACTGTAGCAAATACCAAAAAATCAATGTAGCAGTAGTGCCCGAAGTTACTATAGCAGTCCGAAGTTACTGTAGCAGACACCAGAAAATCATTGGAGTAGTTAGAAGTTACTGTAGCAGATACCAGAAAATCATTGAAGCAGTTTGACCAATGGGTTCCAATGATAATACAACAATGGTATCATCAAACTAAAACCCTAATTTTCACATTGCCCAGTCAGGTATGAAAATTAAAGGTAGTATTTTAGTTGTAAATTCTTTGAATAGTACTTGGTTAATTGATACTGGTGCATCAGATCACATGGTAAACGACTCTGGCATATTATCATCCATTACACCTTCAACCCAAACCTCTATATATACAACAAATAGTGATTCCTCTCCTATAATTGGAGAAGGTTCCACTAACATATCTGAATCCCTGACATTGAACTCTGTCCTTATTGTTTCTGCTTTAGAGTACAATTTTTTATCGGTCAGTAGGATCACTATTACACTTACATGTACTGTGACGCTTTGGCCTCAATTATGTATTTTTTAGGACATAATGACTCGGCAGGTTCTTGGTAGTGGTGTTAGAAAAGTCACTCTCTACTATTTGGACCTGACTAATAGTGGAGAGCAGAGAATTCATCAGGTGAATAAAGTTGGAGGAATTGAGAAGCTAAAACTAATGTGTGGTTATGGCATCGACGAATGGGTCATTACTCTTTCGGGTATCTTCAGAAATTAAATTCGTCATTATTTTTGAATTGCAGTATTTCAGAGTTTAAGTGTAATATTTGTGAACCCGCTAAGAGTTATCGTATTACATACTCTCCAAGTTTTAATAAAAGTTCAGAACCTTTCAGTATTATGGAGGAGAATTTACTAGTAATGACATGTCGGAGTTCTTGACAAATAACAACATTCGACATCAAACCTCTAATGTTTAGCTAAATTTTCTGCCACCCGAGTCAATTGACAAGTGGGACACCCTTAAATAGATGTTTAAAATCAAGTTTTTCACCATTTAATAAACCAACCTTTTAAAATATGATATCTCCGATTTTCTTCAAGAAGACAATTTTTTTTTACGAAGCATGGGAACGTTTTAAGGAAAAATTGTTAAGGTGCCACCCTCATAGTTTCGAGAAATTGAGACTAATCCAATTTTTTCTGCATAGGTTAACTCTTTCAACCCGTGAATCAATCGAAGCCTGTAGCTCTTGAAAATTTTAAGATATAGACAAAACTGCCAGGTATGGATTTCTTGATAAATACGCTGATACATCCCTGTAATGGGACTTTATTTCTCGTGAGCGTAGGCCCATTAGAAAAGAAGGCATCCTTGAATTACCTGAAAGCCTCAAATTAAAAGTCCAACTGGACTCTCTTATACGTAACATCGAGGCTATGGCCGTAGCGAAAGTAGGGGCCTCTAAACCAACATCCATTTACGGGGTTTGCAATTTATGCAATGATTCGACCCATTATGCACATACATGCCCATAACTCCCTAAGTTAATATATTATAATCTAGACCACGTTAATGCTTTCTTGAATAATGAAAATAGACAATAGCAAAATAATTTATGTAGATCTCCTTGGTAAATTAACCCAACATTTTCTTGAAGAAATTAGCCAGAAGGACAATCTAGTTATAATCCTCCACCATATCAGTAAAATCAAACAAACCCGGCCCAACAAGCCCACCAAGTTGGATTAGAATCCATACTCTAACAGTTTATAACAGAGATTAGGAGGATAACCCAACAAATTTTAAGGGAACTTTTAGAAATGTGGGCCCAGAAGCTTGACACCCAAATAGGACAAATAGCAAGCTAATTAAGTGAACAAAAAAAGGAAAAATTCCCTAGTCAACCAATTGCTAACCTGAGGGCCGCCTTATTGGTTCATACCCATCAGAGTTTATCTGAGAACATTAAAAATTTTCATTTAGCTATGACCCTTTGGAATAAGAGAACTATAGAAATCAAACCAGGTCCTATGCCGTTAACTGAGAGAAATTCGATTGGTTCCCAAATCTCAGGAAATAGCCCATGAAAATCCAGTATCTAGCCTACCCAAAATAGTATTATCTAGGCCGTACCATGTTCCAACTCTATCTTCCTAGGGCCCCTTTCCTTAACAGATTTGTTCCCGCCAAAAAGGATAAAGGCCTAAAAGATATTCTCGAGTTATTTAAACAAGTACAAATTAATATTCCACTCTAGGACGCTATCGATCAGGTTCTGTCATATGTTAAATTCCTTAAGGATTTGTGTACAAAGAAACGTATAACCAGAGTTAGAAAGAATTCCTTTAGTGTTAAACAGTTAGCTCCATCCTATCATTTGGTATTTTGATAAGACAAAAGGACCTAGGATGTCCTACCATTCCCTTAGAAATAGGTAAATACTACATCCAGCAGACCCTTCTTGATCTTGAGGCTAGTGTAAACCTTATTCTATTTTTTGTTTAGGAAGACCTCAATTTAAGAGAACTTAAGCCCCCTAGGATACAACTTCAACTCGTTGATAGATCCATCAGGACTGCTAAGGGTATTGTTAAGGATGTGATAATTAAGGTGCAAGAATTTTACTATCCAGCAGACTTTATAGTCCTTGATACACCACCGATTTCTAATGTCCCCTTTCTAGCTATTTCCAATGCTATAATCAATTATAGGAATGGAATAACGAACCTAACATTTGGTAATATCACCATGAAACTGAACATTTTCAATGGCATGAAGTAATATCGGGATTCTGCTGAAGAGTGTAATATGATAGGTACCATTATCTCCTAACATTCTAGGGATGACTTCTATAATGATTGTCTAGAGGACGACATCGTTGGTATTCACGAGTCAATCCTTAAAGAAATTCTAGCTGTTCCTGAAAATAATCCTCCTGCATACACTATACCACATAGGTATACTCCCCAATTTGAGTCACTCCCTATGTCTTCTAACCACCCAGTTTCTTTTATTAAGTCATCGCCAAAGCTTGATCTTAAAGTACTTCTGGATAATCTAGGATATCGGTTATTCGGGCCTGATAAAACTTTTCTTGTTATCATTTTATCTTTATTGGACCTAGATCAGGAAAATAAACTCCTAGCAGTACTAGATATCCACAAAGAAGCAATTGGATGGTCGATAACAGATATAAAAGGAATAAACATGTCTATAGGATATACATAGAGGAAGGATCCAAATAAATTTAAAAACTATAATGACGTGTAAACCCTGCAATGAAAGAGGTAGTAAAAGTAGAAGTTATGAAACTTCTTAACGCGGGTATTATTTATTCCATCTTAGACAACTCTTGGGTAAGCCTAATCCAAGTAGTACCTATGAAATCAGGTATTACTGTCATCTAGAATATAGACAATGAACTAGTACCTACCCGCACTCAGACATGATAGAGAGTTTGTATTAATTACCGAAAGCTGAACGCTACTATTCGAAAAGACCATTTACCATTACCATTCATGGATCAAATATTAGAACGTTTAGTTGGTAAATCCTTTTACTATTTCCTAGATGGTTATTCAGGATACAACCAAATTCCAGTAGTCCCTGAAGACCAAGATAAAACCACTTTTACTTGCCCATTTGAAACTTGTGCCTATTGGCCTATGCAATGCACCTGTGACCTTTCAAAGGTGTATGTTAAGTATTTTCTCTAATATGTAGAAAAGTTTTTAGAAGTCTTCATGGATGACTTTTCCATTTATAGGTCCACGTTCGATGAATGTCTTATACACTTAGAATTGGTTTTGATCCATTGTAAAGAGAAAAACCAAGTCCTAAATTGGCAAAAATATTATTTTATGGTCAATTAAGGAATAGTACTGGCCATTTGATATTATTAAAGGGGATAGAAGTTGATAAAGCAAAAATAAAATTTATTTCATCTCTACCTCCTCCTAAAACAATGAAGGACGTTTGTACATTCCTCGGGCAAGCAAGATTTATCAACGATTCATTAGAAACTTTAGCAAAATCTCACGACGTTTTTGCAATTTACTTGTTAAAGACATCTTTTTTGATTTCAACGATAAATGTTATGAGTCTTTTGAAATACTTCAGTCCTCATTGACCACATCACCGATTATCCAGCCGCCCGATTGGACCTTACCTTTCAAAATTATGTGTGATGCTTTAAATAATGTTGTGGGTGTCGTGTTAGGATAATGTTTTGAAAAAGTTTATAAACATTAAATGTTTTACTCAATGAAAATTCTAGATCACTAGAGTTAATACTCTCTACCTAGCCATAGAAGGAGTTTATAAATACTAGATCTGATTATCCATGAAAAACAAAGTTTTTGCCTAAGGTTTTAGCCATAAACCCTAGATCTTAGACCCGGATAGACCTAGCAATGGCTATTACGTGAGGATAAAAGCTACTATTTTCATATCATTTTAGTAAACGAAGTCGGAGGTGATCCAAAGCCTAAGTCTTCTTCTCAATATTTTTTACCAAATTAGTTATTTAGAGTTAAACTTTAGTCCAAAACATTTTCCAAAATAATTATAATAATCGTTATTAGTTAGATCGGTAGAATATATTTTTAATACGTTTACTCCCCAAGGAAATTGACCCCCGCTTGTCTTTACTACCTACGACACCTGTAGTTTTGAGCGGGGTATTTAGAACCGAGTTTTCCTCGCATCAATTAACACTCAGATTTTGAGATGAAGTGAATAATGAAATCGATAATTTTATGGAAGTTGGACTTATCAGGAAAGCAAATTACCCAGATTGGATTTTGAACATTGTAATAGTACCAAAGAAAAATAACAAGATCAGAGTTTGGATGAATTTTACTAATCTGAATAAACATATTCCAAAAGACAGTTTTTCTCTCCCAATAATCAATCGTTTGCTGGAGCCGACTTCTAGGTATGAACGTCTATCCATGACGGATGCCGCATCAGGTTATAATCAGATTCTACTTTAGCCCGATGATCAAGAAAAAATAGCATTCATCATAAAGAAAAGCTTATACTGCTACAAAGTCATGCCTTTCAGACTTAAGAACGCTGAAGCAACTTATCAAAGATTGATGACCCAAATATTCAAAGAGCACCTTAGGAAAGCAATATAAGTATACATCGATGGCATACATTCTAAAAGCCTCAAGAAAAGAGATTACCTTATATATCTTTACATAGTTTTTGAAATCCTTCGGTCTTACAAAATAAAACTTAACCCTGGTAAATGCCATTTCGGGGTCCAATCAGGGAAATTCTTGAGATACTTGATCAGCAAAAAATGAATAGAAGTTGATTCTAACCGCATTCAAGCTTTATTATTAATGCCATCACCAAAAACTAAGAAAGATGTGCAAAAGTTGGTTGACAAGATTGGAACGACCAATAAATTTGTGTCAAATCATCAGATCGATGTAGATGGTTAGTAACTACGGGAAGGGACACAAAGATAAAAGAATAAGAAAGATCCTGAGATCAAATGGAATAGCGAGTGCGAAGAAGCATTTTGAGACTTCAAGAAATATTTGAGAAAAGCTCCCATCATGAGTACTCCAACAGAGGGGGAAGAACTTATAATATACCTTGCTGTTACAGAGAACTCAGCCAGTTCGATGCTTATTCGACTTGATGGAAAAATAGAAAAACCCTTGTATTTAATCAGTAAATCTCTTACTCTGGTGGAGTCACGATATACTAAAAATAAAAAAACTACTCCTTACCATTGTTTACACTTCGCAGAAGCTAAAACAATATTTTCAGGCTCATTTGATTTAAGTAAAGATGAATTATTCCCTTTGGGAAGTCCTATCGATGAAAGAATAATCTAGACGAATGCAACAATGATCAGTTAGCTTGGAAGAACACGATATGCATTTTGAACTATGACTTTTCGAAAAGGGGTAGGCGGTAACTGATTTTCTTGTGGATTTCCCAGTAAAAGACCCATATTGGGAAGAGCACGATCCTGACGTAGTTGAAGAATAGTTCGAAGAAAAGACAGACTAGATATCGGGATAGGGGGTGACGCCTTTTGACCGACGGGTCTGCTGGGCTAGCAGGATGTGTAATCGGGATTGTTCTCATCACATGCCCAAATATAGGATTGAAAAACCTATTCGACTCAATTTTGAGGTAACGAACAATGAAACAAAGTACGAAGCGTTAATCCATTATTTGGACTTGGTATTAGAGCTCGAAGTACATGAGTTTTCTATACACACCGACTCTATGTTGATCGTAAGCCATTACACAGAACGATATTTGAAAAATAGAAAGATGGTTGAAAACGTTGCCCTAGTAGCTAAAAGAATGAACAAATTTCTAAAAGCCACAATTGATTATTTGCTTCGGGGAGAAAATAGACACGCAGGCTCCCTCGCTTATATAGTAGGAATTTTCTGAATAGAAGCTCAATATTAAAAATTGAAGTATTAGACTATTAACACCAACACAAAGGCAGAAAAGAATAATTTTGAGGAAACATGTCATTCATATATGTATTAGACTATTAACATATCAGTAACTTTATCAGACAATTCCTAAATGTCAAGTTGTATTTGTAATTGAATTGTTTGTATTTTATTGTTATAAAATTCTTGATTCTCAATTTTCCATGTAAAATTTTTATTTTTACTTTTCCATAACCTTTATCAAGTTCAAATATTTCTGGAGACTTCATTCATATTTTCAATATATCGTAATATTTATCAAAATATTGAAAAAACCACCGATATATCGCGTTAATTTGGTTTAAACCAGTTTTTTGTATTAAAGGATTAAAAAATGAAATGACCAAAAAGCCGTGATAAATTAAAAATATCGTGGTAAGCCGCCACCAGGCAGAGCTCGGTAAGTCAAAATGGTTTGATATTTTAATCCTTCCCTACAAGTTACTAATAGCATGTGAAAACACCCACAAAAATGATGAAATAAAAAAGAGAGCAAATAATAAAATCTACAAAGAAAAACAAACAATACTACACAGAAATAGATTTGTACAATAGAAAGATAATATGTAGATTTTTCTCAAGTCACCTCATGTGAAATAAACTTTGGTCTGAAATTCTTAATGCTGTAGTGGTTCTTGTCTTGTTCACATTTTCAGCCTTTTAAGAAGATAGAAAAGGTACCCTAATTTATCACTGTTGCTCTTGTACTCTCAGGCATACTCATAGATGCCCAACAAAACCCCCTTTATCTATACTTGACACTACACCCTTTAGACTCCAAATCAGTTGGGGACCCAAGATGTTGCAAAGACAGAATTGTGGCCCTTCCATGTGAGCACTAACATATCTTCTTCCCTCTTCATGCCCCAACCACTTGCATGCTCATCAAGTAAGAACTTAACTTCTCTCATTGTCTCTTCTCCAAATGGAACACTAAGAAATCCGGTTTCTTTCATTCGTTGTGCCAATTTAGTACCGGATTCTTGTCTCTCTATCCTTTGCATCCCTTCGAACCCGATGATGTTCTCAATCTTATGTCCAACATCAGCTTCATATGAGGTTCTTTGGTTACTATCTTTAGGCAAGAAAGTCTCGAAAACATCAAAGGGTATCCATAGATAATTGAAACATGTCGCTATTCTTGATTCGAGGCTTGGTGAATCCACATCGGCATCCTCATCAACTACAGTGACGATACAAGGTCTTAAGTCCCTAATCATCTCTAGAAAGCTATCTCGGGGAGATAGATCTTGAACACTTCCCCCGGTGTCAATGGGTAAATACCGTACCCAATTTTGGCAATTAACAATCAAGGTCTCATCATCTCTAAGGTTTAGCAACGAAGGATTCAAGTGATCTAATAGTACTTCCGGTGATGAATTTTCAAGTGAAATGCTATTTATCACATGAAATTCAAAAGGGACATCTCTAGACTTGGCGAAATTTGCAAGACGTAATCCCACTTCTTCGGGTGAGACATTAAGCAAGGGAGGCACCGGTGGCCTAAAGGAGGGCACTGTGATTCGAAGTGAAGGAGGCCCTTCAGGCCTCTTGGCTAAAGTGTCAATGAGAGTTGGCCATTGCATGCAATGTGTAATGCTAAGATCCAAGATATGAACTCTTGGGTGGCCTTGAATAGCCTTAAATATCGCACTATTAGATACACAAAAACCAAATCTGTGCCATGGAATTAAGTCAACGTACCCAGCTAGCTCCGTCACCGACATAGATCTACTCGTACTCCTCTGCGGTGCATTAACTGATTCATGAAAATTAATGGCTGTTGAAGGACAAATCCTAGAAGCCCTTGAAACAAGTGCGCTTAAAATCCATGAGGTAAGCCTCTGGTTAGGGTCACCTAGTGAAGAAGCGACGTTGTTGAGCACCCACATCACTTGTTGCGCTAAGGTCACGTCCTTGTTCTCTAGGGCACTCGCACAATGGAGGAGAAGCTTCTCGATGCAAGCTCCATCTAAGGTTCCAAGACATCCTTGTAGAGCACCCGTTATAGAACCTTGAGGTGTGTTAAATAGATTAGGGTTTGGTAATGAGATTGGTGTAGTTGTACCTCTTAGTTCAGTCTTCATGCTATGAAAAATTTGCATGATTGCATCTACGTGTATGAAAGTGCTTTGTTTGATTTTGGGGCAAGAGAAAAAACGAGAATTGTGTGTTTTGATGGTTTTTGCTTGACACTTGGCTATTTGGGATTGGTAGATGAAGATTGAATAGCTAGGGTTTTATCTATTTGAAGATGTTGGCTTTGGATGCTGGAAGACACAAAGAATGGATTTCTTTTAGGAATTGAAGACTAAAAGGTGATATGAGAGAGAGAAAGACTGCTTTCATCTAGGGACCATTTATAGGCAAAAATAGACCATTGGAATTTGGATCAACAAATATCCTCATATTAAGCCAAAATAATAACCCTACTAAACTTAATTAGGGTTCACCTAGTATCAAACACTGTAAGACCACATCTTAGTGCAGGCCCTCATAGGGTAAAAAAAACATTCCAATTATGAGATGATAGTTACATGATAAAGCAAATCTCTAGGGGCCATATAGACGAATTCACTCAACTAAACCCTAGTTTTCACTAAGCCAAAAGAAAAGCTCTTTTGTGGGCTATAGCTATGATAGTTTCCATCTCTCTGTACTAATTTTGGTTTAGTTATTAGTTGATTAGAGGGCAGATAGTAAGTTAAAGAGTTTGTCTAAGCCGGCTATTATTTTGTCTAATGTGAGATTATTCCGATTTTCTCTTTGAGTTTAGTGATTGATTGGTACCCTTCATTCCCTATCCTTTTTTAACAATGAGATAATTTTGGATGGTTGTGCTAATGCAAATCCACTACAAACGACAATCGCCTCCGAATGCTACATTGATTTATTACAAACAACTCGATTCTCAAGTAGTTATCCATAGCATTAATCATGTAGTTTCCCTTCTTAGTCTTAACTCATTGTGAATAAACTTTTATAATCATCTATGAGACGATGACAGGCCACATGAGAGTGAAGTCTCTAGAGGTGACAAATCAGTAGCATCATTTGTTTGATGACTGTAAAAAGTGAAAATGTGCTTTTACTTCATCAAAACCGTTACTTTTAGTTACTCTTCTGTCATTAGCCCAGTTAATGGTTTGAAATCTTGTGCATCATACTTTAAGCGAAAAATCATGGAGCTTTTGAAAGAAGAAGAAGAAAAAATCATGGACGGGGGATTGTGAAAATTTTAAATCTTAAGGTTTGACTATTCAAAAGGAAATAAAATTATGCAAATGAGGCTGATGTCCAAACTGATTTTCAGTTGAATGTCTGGCATAGTGCGGGAATGGGACGCGTCTGGGCTAATACACAGAGTAATAAATGTAGTAGCCTCCTTGATCTGGTCGAACTTCTCAACCAACACTCACGACCAAGACCTCCAAGCCTACTATCATTGACATCGGCCAGAGAGCCACCACGAGCAGATTCTAGAAAGGAAGCCGATTCAATCGTGGACCTATGTCGGACCGAGCCTGACACGTCAGCATGCGACCCGAAGCAAAGCTAGTAAAGGACAACTGTAAAGTTAAGTTAGAAGGTGCACGAGCAGATTCTAGAAAGGAAGCCGATTCAATCGTGGACCTATGTCGGACCGAGCCTGACACGTCAGCATGCGACCCGAAGCAAAGCTAGTAAAGGACAACTGTAAAGTTAAGTTAGAAGGTGCAATACAGCTGTGTAAAGGGTAGAACTGCAACTTCAGGAGGGGGGGGAGGGATGGTATGAGCAATTATCTTTCTTTTTTATTTTTTTTTGTAGGGTTTAACCCTCCAGAGGAGGGAACCCTTCCAGAAATTCTCGAGCACCTAAGACAAGCCCAGGCACAAGAGGGGGTTTGGAAATTGTTTTCAACCAGCAATTAACGCGCCTCGGTTAGAACCTCACTGACTGTGTCATTTCCCCAAGCGCAAAGATGAGTGAGCAATTATCTCGACCAAGCTCAAACCCCTATTTTGTGACACTCAACTATATATATAACATATTGTATGAAAATCCTCATCTATAGGTTGTGGAACTACTTTGTTTAATCCACGTACATGTTGCCTCATCCTTACATATAATCTACAATTCTCACATGTGTAAGGTCGATTCTCTCGTACACGGAATTAAGCCCTTACATTTGGCGCCGTCGACTGTACTTAACAACCCACACCACCCACAAGAACCCTTAGTTGCCTCACCACCAGGGCCGACCCTGTAGTTTTGGAGGCCCTAGACAGAGCTTAAAAAATGCTCCCTCCCCCCACCCAAAAAAAAAAAACTTGTAGTTACGAACGAATGATGCAATACCGGCAGCCACGCCTAAATAAACAAATTTTAGCGCTTCCTGAAATCATCGAAATAAAATCTCATGTTAGTATTCTTAATCCCTTTCGTGAGTGAACTCTGAAACCAAGGAAATCTTTGAGAAGATAAAGTGAGAATATATACCTTAGAAATTACACTGAGAGTTTTATCTGTGTTTGCATTTTGTCCAAAAGCGTCGAGATCTCCAATCAGAATGGTCATAAAGGGCATAGCCATCCCATTTACAACGGCACCAGTTGTACCAAAGTCCAAGGATCATGAATAAAATATAATTGGAATCGGCAAAAGCGAATAACTTATAGTATGGAACAGTATAAGCTTTCCTTCACGTGCTTTCTTCTGTCTCTACTACCAGAGATTGACTTGTTGATGCAGCGGCCAGGTGTGACTTTACACTACCAGAGATTGACTCGCAAAAGAATCAATCACAATTTTTTAGTTCTCAATCTCACAAATCACAAATTCACAATTAGGGAGTTGAAGAGAGAGAGATTCATTGAAATTTACTGATTATGTTTAGAGAGAGAGAGAGGGGTGAGGTTCGTTAAAACTTCATTGAATCGTTCGTTGATCATTCTTGTCTTCTTGAGAAAGAGAGAGATTCAGAGAGAGAGAGTCTGTCCAGATTGAAAAACAGAAAAAGGACCTAAATCCAACTAACTAAAATGGGTACTTTGGAGTTTGGAGGCCCAAAAACATATGAGGGCTACGATATTAGGAGGCCCCTATTTTTGAGTTAAAATTAGAGGCCCTAGACGACTGTCTCATGGGTCTATGCCCAGGATCGGGCCTGCTCACAACAGTCGATATGGCACCCCATCTCAGGTCTACTTCAGCGATAGTGGGTGGCAACCAGCAAGACGGCGTTAACGCTCAGGTGCGAGACACCTTCGTACAGTTCGAAGATTGCCATGAACAACAATGTATCACGAATGAGAAGCTCATCGTAAGGAGCTTCAGGAAGAACGTGATTGAAGAAAAGAAGAAACAAATAAACACAACAGAGAAATGGAAAAATTGCGCATACAGTTCGCAACCTCCAAGATACTTAACAGGTCGAGAGCCATAACCACACCAATGAATTCTAGCGTGTCAGTCAGAGATTGACTGGGGCCAAACCTGTAACAACAACCAACTCTTATCCATATTGGAGCAACCGAACC
This sequence comes from Kingdonia uniflora, assembly GCA_014058105.1. Taxonomy (NCBI): domain Eukaryota; kingdom Viridiplantae; phylum Streptophyta; class Magnoliopsida; order Ranunculales; family Circaeasteraceae; genus Kingdonia; species Kingdonia uniflora. Next base: position 57,944 of record JACGCM010000339.1, on the reverse strand, counting down.
AATACCACCACTCCCAACATCGTCTATCCACTTGGGGGTTGATGCCTCGGAAGGGTCGAGTGGTTTCACTCTACGTACAGGAAAAGATAGAACATGTAGGCCTACAAAAGACAGACTGGGTGAGCTTAGTGCTAAACACAAACCCCGTCGAGAGTCCCACCGAGAAGCATCATAAATATCACCCCCTCGAGCTACATATGTCACCCAAAGGGAACTCGATCAGAAGATACGCGAAGCCATCAATGATAGACACGTAATATTTACGTGTGCAACTCCTAAATTTATATCTATCTAGTCATTTATTAAATAAATGTGACACTAATAGTGCTTTTGTTTGTATTTACAAAAATTGGTCACATGATAAACAAGTCGTACATTTTACCAGTTTTTAACAAAGAACAAGGGTGATGCACTCCAACAATGATTCTTATTTGAAGTTGTTAACCAAAGTCCCATGCATGGAAGCCCATTAAAGAAAATTAGATATAGATATTATTCTCATGAGTTGTAATATCTATGCATGATTTTGGGCATTGTTTAGGGGATTTATATTAATGGTGATATTTAGTAACCCTTCCTATACTCTAAAAATAGGAGGGGAATCCCACCCGTGAGTGATCTTCTTGGAGAGTGTAAATCAAAGTTCAATAAACAATAAAGTTCTTTTTCTTCTCTTTTTCTTTCCTTTTACTTTTTTCGTAGTAATAGTAATATGGCAATGATTAAATGGACGAGTAGCTAATCTTCTTAGCCAAGGCTAGAGGAAGCTCCACCCAATGTAGCCTTAGTGTAGATTGTGAAGCTTAGTTACAGTAATTACTTTCTCTTTATCCCAGAATATTGCATATTCGTATTTCTTCATCCTATGCTTGACCATAGCTAGGATTAGGAGGAATAAGGAATATAAGTAACCATCTTATTTGACCATAATAAGTAGGTTAGGAACATGGAGAAGATAACATAATCCATGCTTATCAACCGGACCATGGTTGAATAAGTTGGTTTATGGGTAGTTCCCAATCAATAATTATTTTATCTTATTATGTATTACATATACCCGACCAAGGATATGCGATACAAGAATTTGTGAATACTCTAACTAGGTACACTATCTCAAGGTTACAATGGATGGACTGGAATCACGCCTTGGTTTCCTCTTCAATCGTATCAGCACCTTTTCTAGTTTGTGTTTTATTTTAATTTCTTTACTTATAAAAACCCAAAACTCATTCTTATTGGATAAAATTAGTAGCTCGAAACATAATTCGTACCACAAGTCTCTTTGGATACGACATCGCTTACCCTTATACTTAATGGTACACCGTGTGCTTACGGGTCTTTTAAGACGTCAGTTTATAATTGATCAATCAACATTAGCCTGACCCTGATCCTTAGTGTATGGAGTCGATTGAACAACCCAATCTGCAAAGACCTCCTTAGCATCGAGGTCCCACCGAACTTCCATGTACCTAGAACCGGCAAAGTGACCCACGACCCGCCAACCCGACCCAAGCCAACCCTGTTTTTAGCGGGTTTGGGTTTAGCCTTAATAGGTCGCGTATCATTTAACCCGAACCCGTCTAACCCATTTAATAAATGGGCCGGGTTAGGGTTTTCCTTAAACGGTTCGGGTTGACCCGTAATTCGTATAAGTTTGATTTGGGCCAATTATAATCTATGGCTTTTATGCATGAGAATTATTTTGGTGTTACCAATAGTTAATACCTTTCGGCTAATGCATCCATGTAATAAGTAACTCAATACACGAGCTTGTCAATGGCTTTATGACATGGCAAACTCAATAAATGGTCATGCATTACCTTCTTTAAAGTGGAGATAAGACGTGGATAAGACCATCTATCTTCTTTAGAATTAAAATAAACACATTATGTGCCTGTCACTTCTCTTTAAAAGAGACAAGCCTAATAATCATGCACTGAAAGCCTATTTCTTAGTAGAAAAAGGGAATAAGAGAAAAAGATTGAAAAGCTAGAGCTAGGACCTATGGGCATGTAACTAGGGCTATTGGACAGACCCAATTTAAGGCTGCTTGAAGTATTGCTTAAACAAATTTATCCAACATGGAGCTCATTTGAAGAACACTAAACATTAATTAACTTAGAGCCTCAAGCATCGCTAGAGGTAATTTGATATTGGCAATATTTTTCTTCTTCTGAGCATACATAGATGATTAGCCAGACAACGTTAAATCCTTGCCAAAAATTCTCTATTAACCCATGTATCAATACACGCTTAATGAACGTGGATATTTTGTAATAATTTTGGCGAACTGTTTGGATAAATTTTGAGAAATTTTGATAATTTTTAAACCCATGACCCGACCCGACTCAACCCAAACCAGAATTAATATTTAAACAGGTCAAAAGGGTTGGGTCGGGTTGACCTGTTTAAATTAGGGTCATGTTTGGGTTTATATTTTTGACCCGTTTAACTAAACGAGTTGGGCTTGGGTTTGCATTTTTGACTTACAAATCCGTTATGACCTGACCTGCGTAACCTAAACCCGACCCATTTACCACCTCTACATGTGTCAAAGATCCGCAAGTACAAAATTACAGACCCAGAGTCTCATATCCTCAAATTCTACAATTCCCTAAGCCTCGATGCTACGTCTAATCACATCTTGTGTCAAGTTTTTCCTTCCAGCCTCTCTAACAGCCCCCTAAAGTAGTATCATAGCCTACCTAATGGCTTGATCCACAACTTTTAAGACCTTTCCCAACTATTTATAGCTAATTTCGTAAAAAACTAAGATAAAGAAGTACGGGTCTATTCTTTGTTTAACATCAAGCAATGATAGGGCGAAACCCTAACAATTTTTAACAAACATTTCCTCGACGAATCTAAAAAAGTCAAGAACCTCAACATTTCAAATATCGTCCTTGCATATTCAAATGCACTTCCTGACAACTGAAAAGTCAAGGAATGCATCGTACTACAGAAACCCTCCTTTGAAGAATTGCTTATCAAAGTTAACGACTACATTGACCTCGAGAGAATTTGAGGAAACATGATGAGCGCATAATTATGATATTTTTAATATACCCGAACAAGTATTTTAGTCGTCCATTATATATAATTTTGGGTACTTATGCACGTTTATTTGATTGTAGCTATTGAAGATGGATATTTGAAGCCAAGCTCTTAAAGTCAAGTAAAAGTGTCTCCAGCAGTTCATAGCACAAAAAGTCAAAGACACAACATATTTGGTCTCAAAATTGAAGAAATATATACATAAGTATTCTTGGAGAATAAGATCAAAGAATATATTACATCCAAGATCCTTGAAGATATTTAATATTAAATATATATGCAAGTGTTTCCATGAAGAAAAATATCTCTACATCACTTAAGGAAATTATATGCAAGAATATTAGGTAATTGGTTGTAATATTAGAAGATATTATTATGCAAATATTATTTAAAATTTAATGTATGGTTTCTAAATTTGGGTTCCTTCTCCTATAAAAGGAACCATCCCCCTATTGTAATTGGGCATCTCATATTGGATCAAGTTTAGAAGAAATAAAGTCTTAGTTTTATTTAAATTTTTTTTCTTTCTTTTATTTTCTTTTATAAATAATTAGTTGTTAATACGATGAAGTCCGAGATGAGCGGCTAATCTCCTAACTAAGGCTAGGATGAGGCCTCTTCTTAGATGAGCAATAGTAGATATTAATTAGGTTCTAATTAGTTTTCTCTTAGTTTTACGATTGATAAGTTAGTGCATCATATCGAAGGCTTGACCATAGCTTCGATTTGGTGTACGATAACTTTGGATACAAACAAGTACTACTAACCGTAGACTTGATTTGGAGATCTAAACAAGAGAAAACACTAGAGAACTCACTCAAGCCTAGCCATGGTTGAGTTGATAATTCTCTAAGATGCTCTTTACCATCACTTAAAAGCATAACCACAAAATGTTTGACCATAGATTTAGTGGTTTATTTTACAACATCGTATGTGTCTTAACACGAACAAATGATGGGTAGAGATATTAAGATCTAGTTGTATATCGATTAGTGCTTTGAAAGGTAGAGGCCAAGTCCGAACCTTAGCTCTCTTTCTCATTAAGTTTTATATTTAGCTTTTATTTAATTCTTCTTAGATTTATCTCTTATAAAACCGTAATTCAGCCTAGAAAGTATTTGTTTTCCCAAACTTTCCTGTGGATTCGATCCCACTCATTCGTGCTTCAATTCGACAACCATATTTTGAGCGGGTATTTTGCTAGAGGCCATATAAGCCTCTTATCAAATGGCACCGTTGTCGGGGAGGCATTATTGAAAACTATTCTTTATAATAGCAAATTTTCTTTGTCAAATTTTTTTTGTTAATTTTTTCTAATACCGTGCCAATGATTTATAAATTCTTTGTTTCTAATATTCATTGAAAAGTATAGTGGGCCGGTAATAACATATAGTGTTTCTATTATTATCGTTTATCTTTCAGTTTCTTTAGTTTAGTTTTTTTTTTTCAAAAAAAGAAGAAAAAAAGAAGAAGATTGTTTCGAGTTTTTTACGCTACAGTAGACTACAATAAACTTGGAAATTGGATTAATATTGTTGTCATAAGTTCACTAATCATTTTTCTTTTGTTTTCCAGGATAGTCACAAAGTTGGAAATGAGACGGACAATACGCAATGCTAAAAGCATTATCTAATCCATCCTTCTTGTGCCCCCTAAGTGAAGGGCACTTCCTTCTTTCGTCTCCTAAGTGAATGGGCGACCACAGCTTTATCGGGAAATACTTCCCATAGGTTGGTACCTCTCTAAACTTGACATCTATAAGGGGTTCATATCCGCTCCACCCCGGTACTAGGAACATAAAGTCATGTGGACTCTGCAAATACATGCTACTTTAATACAAAAATTACTGTGTTTGGATTGACCTATTGCTGTGCTTAAAATTTCTTTTCATTCCAACATTAGTAAAGGTAAAAACTGCTAGAGACTTGTGGGATTTCATCACCCAAAAGGATCTTTAACAAGTGGGACCACCCATTAGGGATACAAAGAATTGTATCACACGAAAATTGAACGTCCCGGCCCTAAAAAAATAATTAATAATAAAAAAGTGTAGCAAGGTTCCCGCGGGATTTCATCACCCAACGGATAGGTGTACCAGACCGGGGTACAAACACGGGTTCATAGGAGACGGCCCCAGCCTAGCATCGCAAAATACTAGTTGTAGGTTTACGATGTCACCGTTTTGAGTGCTGACGTACGATAAGGCGACTCGCTCGGGCGTGACGACTGAACATCCACTCTAAGCTAGTACTAGTATAGTGACGCAGGGGAGTGTAGGAACCAAAGCCTTTGACCATCCTATCCTTTTGTGAACATAGAAGTATATAGGGGAGACCTAATTATTTCTTCTAAAAAAATGTTGAAGTGATAGAGTTTTAGGCTTGATTGATTTTTTTTATTAGGTGTTACTTTAATTATAAAATGTCGTATATGCAAGAACATTGGAATTCATACGACTCACATTTTGACATCCCGCAAATCCTCAAAATTATTTTCAATCATGGGATCACCAGAATTCTCAATACGTAGAACCTTTCCAACCTCATTCCTATATGTAGTCTCAGCAATCCTTTCAGTCATCCAAACAGTTCCCACCCACTCCACCTAAACCATCTTTAGAAGGTACCCTTGCTATCTTCAAGCAACAATCAATGGAAAATCTAAAATAATCAATAGAAAGTCAACAACAAGCGTTGCAATTTCAATAACAAATGATGCAATTCCAACAACAAATTTTGGCGAATCAAAATTCTACATCTCAATCTATCTCTAGGCTAGAGACTCAGATAACTCAGCTGTCAGCCACATGGAGTGAAATAGAGCATGAAAAACTTCGAAGCAATGAAGAAGAACAACTTGAAGTTATATCCCCTTGTGATTTATAAAATAATGAATTTAAGCGTAATCAAGGAATGTTTTCCCCGTGGGGTGAATGGATATCATATTTCAGGACAGATTAAGAAGATGAACATTTTAAGGTTGACGATCTAATGTCATAAGAAGATCTTAATGAAGTGGTTAACATGTTCAATAAAATTCTTTCTCAATCACCTCCTAATTTCGCCCTCAACATTCAACTACCAATGTCATTATCCATCCCTTCACCGATAGAGCCCCACCAATTCACAAATAATATCATGACAGAAAGTGAATATTTTTTCAAATTGTTAGACAATTTCTCAGATGATGAGGATGATAACAAATTTTCTGGAAGTGTTAATTCAACATCGATTCTTGAGAAAATACGAGCTCCATCTTTATCCCAACTAGTGCCACCTTCTTCATCTATATTCCTTAAATCACTACACAAAAAATGGTCCGTTTCTACTGATGCCTTTTAGTTTTTACCACTGCTTTATCAGTGACAGACAAGCCACAACGTTTATCGTGCCGAATAATCCTTAGTAGTGGCAAAAAGTTTAGGGAAAACTAAAATCTAATGTTTTTCCTCCTGCCTCTGTTTCTTGCTAATCTGAAATTGATTTTTCCTCTCCTCTCTCTGCTCATCCTTCTCTCCTTCACCTCTTATCTCCTTCACCAATTTTCTTCATTAAATCCCGAGTTCTCCTTTGACATCAGGAGATTAAAACTTCACTATGAGTTTGATTGATTTTACTTCATCACTAAAATTGATTTTACTTTATCAATTCTGAGTTTACTTCATCAATTTTGAGTTCTCCTTCACTAAAATTGTTTCTCTAAATCAATTTTATGATTTAGAGAAATTGAAACTTCATCACCTAAATTTGAGTAAACTTCACTCTGAGTTTACTTCATCACCTCTTCTCTCCACTAAAATTCTGAGTTCACTTCATCAATTTTGAACCACGAACTCCATTAATGCCAGGACATGCTTATCAGAATTGAAACTTCAAAATCGAGGTATTTATGATTTGGTTATTATTTGTTTCAGTTAATTTGGGCATTTAGAAACTGGTGTGTATGATTTCAGTAATTATGATTTGGTTATTATTTAGGTTACCAATTCTAATTAACCAATTCAAATTCTCCTTCACCAATTCTTTGCTCTAGGCGATTCTCAGGTACACTTCTCTCTCTCTCTCTCTCTCTGTTGGCAGAGATTAGGGGTAGGTATTAGGTTTGATGATAAATTTGTTCCAGACCCAATGTGTTTGATGATAAATTTTTTGAAGTTTTGTGATGTAATTAGGACTCTAATTTATTTTTACTTGGTCTTTTAACAGTATAATTGAAGTTCAAATCTTTTTTTGAAAGACTAGGTTTTGTGCAAAATCTATTGAAGCTCAGGTAATTCTAGTATTTCATTGATTCAAGTCTTTAATGATGATTTTCATCTATCTTGGTTGTTTTATTTGATTTTTACTTCGGTTGATTTATCCAATTTTAAGTAAAAAAATTAGAACAAAGATCATATGAACCTCATTTGATCCACTTTGTGTAGTACCTTTTGATCTTTCATCATGTACCCTTATAATGGGGTTTGACATTTAGGCACCTTTTTTTATTTCTAGATTTAGGATTTTGATGAGAACAAAATAATAGGATTTGAGATCTGGATAATGGGTTTGGTGTGATTATGTATATATAATAAGTTACATTTAATGAAGGTGGTATTATGGATTTTGATAGGTCAGAGAATGTTATTGTCGAATGTCAGTTTCGGTTGTGATCGGTATTCTATTCTTATTCAATTTTGTCTAAGGCATTTTATGAGACCTTCGTATATATTTAGGTAGATTTTGGAGGTAGTGAATCATGCCCACTCTCAACAAATTATGTTAAATGATATAAGACCTTCGTCTTTCAAATTGTTGCCACGAAGTCGAGTTAAATATGTCAGATTTTTTGCTCGGAGAGAGTTACTTGAGACTTCAGCTGAGCATCATTTAAGTTGGAAAAGGCCCCCTGAAGAGAGTTTGTGTCCTTACCATATTTCTCAAGGTAAACCCTATCTTGGTGGGGTTTATCCAATCTGTGTTTAAATGAATGATTGAAGTCAATCAATCTGGGTTTATGAGGGGATTTGGGGTTTTGGGAGACTAGAACCAAAGGGTATTCCATTGGTCTTTTTATCGCAAAGGATTGTTGGGCATCGGATAATTAGAAATGAAGGATGACGGGGGTCAGATTGTAGCAGCGGGAAGCTCGGATGACATGTTTCCTGAAGGATTGCGGGTTCTTGTTATCGACGACGATCCTAATTGCTTGCTTATAGCTCAAGTAGGACTTAAGAAGTTTGGATATAATGTTACAACAACCAGAGATCCATATGCTACACTCGAGTTTTTGTAAGATAATAATATGAACTACGATATTGTGATTACCAATTTTCAGATGCCTTAAATGGATGGTTTGAAGCTCACGGAGATCATCGGCCTCGAAATGGACATTCCTGTAATTATAATGTCCTCTAGTGATAACAAGAACACAATAATGAAGGGTGTTAAACATGGGGAATGTGACTACCTAGTGAAGCCGGTTGTGTTGAAGGAGTTAAAAAATATATGGCTGCATGTTATTAGGAAAAATCGGTTTAATTCAAATGATCTCAATGTTGCAAAGTCTGAAGCAAACCAGATAGAAAAATCAAAGAAAGGGCAGAAAAGGTATAGTACTGAGAGAGAAGATGAGTCAGAAGATAACTCTGAAGAACATTATACATCTAAAAAAAACAAGGGTCTCTTGGTCTCAGCCGCCACACAACAAGTTTCTCGAGGCCGTCAAAAAGTTAGAAACAGAGGCAGTTCCTTTAAAGATACTAAAATATATGAATGTCCCTGGAATTACGCTCGAAAATGTAGCTAGTCCTCTTCAAAAATTTAGAAGTGCTATCAAGAAGACGGATGGTGACCAGAGCAACATGAGCAGTGTTTCTAATGGAGTAAATGGATATACATCAATTACTCCCCTTATATCTTTTAGAGGATAAGGTTGAAATGGGTTAAATTTTGTAAATGGTTTTAGTGGCTATCCTACTCCTCAAATGATTCCATTCACTTATCATGCTCAGAACCCCCCTACAATTACAAATTCTTTTGTTAATCTAAATCCACTCTCAGTCTCTATATATCCCTGTCACGGAATTATAAATCAACAACTTCCAAGGTTTTATGAAGGATTGGATCAAAACTATCGAAGCGGATCAATTCCTGGGATTGGGGATGTCGTTTCCAATTCTCTAAGGATAAGGAATCATTTTCACCAATCACAACTAAATGGATCAAAATACCAATCATTTACTCAGAGATCCATATTTATGGACAATTATGCAGATAGCTCGCCTAACGTTTTTGGTTATAATGCAAATAATGGAGCAAACCAAAGTAACTTTCAACTACTTGATTGCATAGAGAATCCAAATATTAATGGAGCTCTACCAGATTTTATCGGTTCTCAGGGTCCATTATTTAATAACGCCATTTCTACTAATTTTAGCGGAGGTGTTCTGAATGATTAAGTTATTGGAGGGCAGTACAATCTTTTTCCAGGTGTTCAAAATTCAGACGCAGGGCATCTTTTTCCAAGTGTTCAAAATTCAGACCCTCACCAGAATTTTGGAGGCCTCTAACATTCCAAACCATTATTTTAGACATGATGATTGGTTGTTCTACGCTGCCCCTCTCCAGCTTTCGACATAGCCTTGTAGTTAACTATTTATTAATTAGCCTGCTACTTGCTCTTTGTCTTTCCATACGTACCATTTTTTTTATTTTCTTCTTCACGTTCATCTTCTGTTTTTTGTAAGTGCAGGGTTAGAATACACCAGCCTAAGAGATGCAATGCTTCATACAAATCTACGAATAGTACCACTTTATAGTATGCCACTTTATACTAACTTTCTAATATTTTTGTACTCAGGTTATATCACCGGGGCATAGCTTGCCTTCTCAACAAACAGCTTCATCATCGCAACGTGAACATGTATTAAATTAGTTTTAGCTTATATAAAGTATTAGTAAATTGGGACTTAAAGCTCACTCTATGAAACTTTTAAAGGGCAGGAAAAACACCAACATATTGACAAAGAATGTAGGTTGGTGGGTTGCCCTTGGAGGATAGTTGCGCATGGTGTCATCGTTGGTGCTGATCCAAGTGACATGTATCATTTAGTTGCCTTGGGCGATGACTCTTATAAAGTCGTAATCCATGAAATTGTTGATGGTAATGCTTTGTTGTTCTGGCCCAACAGTAATATTAAACGACTCTTAGATGTGGGCATCGAAAGCTTTGTTGCATGGCCCAAAAGCATGATTACTTTTTAGAATAAGAATTTTTTTAGTTAATTAGATTTTGTTAGTTTTCTTTTTTGTAAACATGGGATAGTGTTTGTTACTTTTGTATAAACGTAACTAGCTTTTGATGCTATAATCATACTTTTTAGTTTCTTTTCTATTGAAAGATATGAATGTCAAGTATTATCATATATAAAATTACCTATTTTACACAATTAGGTAAACCTTTTTTAACTCCGCCTATGCAAAGTTGTTATAGTTTTGCATAGCCGATTCCAATCCCGGGTAAAGGAGGAGGGAAAGAGGTGAGATTATATGCTTCAAACATATAAGTGGATGGTTACTTCACATGTAATCTTTGGTAAATTATATGCTTCAAACATGCAGATGCAAGACAATTATGGGGCTTCTGGTTACTTCTTGGAGATAGGAGGAACTAACAAGAGAAAACATGTGTAAGCTTCTTTAACCTTTTAGTTTCTCTAGGCTTGATATTTTCCCAAAACTCCCTGATTAATGTATTAGACCTGTTACTGAGTAAAATTTTATTGGTGTGACATATGGCAGGGAAACCTTGAAGCTAACTGAAGTATCTGCAAGTAGCAAGTTAGAGAGTTTTCGTGCATCACAATAGGTACTTGATTTATTAGAGGGAAATACTGCTTTGTTTTGCCAATATTATTAAGGCTATCTTTTCCATTAGCTTCTAGCCTTTCAGCTTGCTGACCGCCATCCCACCTGTACAGAGAGAATGCGCAAATGCTAAATCCACTGAGATAATTGGGTTCTCAAGCTCTGCTATTTCAGTCCTTAACGACGCCGAGTTTTCTGTCAGTGAGGCAGATAACTCTTCATTAATTCACATGGATGTTGATTAAAGTTTTCTTCCGGTGCCTGCCCCAATCAAGGCTGCCATCTTTGAGAGTTTTGCTAGAAAGAACATGATCGAATCTAAAACCAATGTGAAGCTTGGAATTCAAATGTTCATCAAGATAAAATATGGTTTCCGTACTATTTATCTCACATATTTTTAACTGGTGCTTTAGAATGTCGTTCTATTTCCGTCAAGGGCTGTGGCGATTGAGAATGCTTTTTAGTTATTCTCACCACATCTCGCTATTGTTGACGAACATTTGACAAGACATCTTCCTATGCAATGGTTGACATCTTTAGCAATTGAGGTACGGATAAATCTGATACTTATCTTTTAATGTACGATTTACGCCTTAGTTTCACATTTCTTGACAGCTTTGTCTAAGTAGACTAGTGCAGTACAAATTTTGTTTAGTTCGTTGTGCATTGTAAATCTTCCTTACATTTATAATGACTATACATCTGTAGTATACACATCTTATATTATGTTTGTTTGCACTCTTGCTTGTTGTGATGTTATCTTTGTTAATACTTTTATTTTGATAAAGGTGTTAATACTTAATTTATGACACAGCTTTTGCATTGCAAGATACAAAGTGCCTACTTTATTTGATATATTGGGATAGCTTTTTGAAATGGATTTCTAATGCATAACATGAGAAAACTGGGGGATTGGAGAAGAGAAAGGAAGACTTTGACTTCTTATGTTTGACCTCCTTTAGTGTATATGTAATAAACAAAAATATATTATTAAAACTTGCAAATAATTTTTTATCAGGAAAAATATCTAAAACATGAATGAATATTTTTAATTGTGTGAGATCTCATAGCTTCGTTCATGTGGTCCACTATATTTTCAATCTGACGCAGAGGAAGCCAAAACACAAGAAAATGCAAAGCTGCAATCCGCTCTTGAAGAAATGCAACTTCATTTTAAAGAAACTGAAGCGATGCTGGTAAAAGAACGCGAGACTGCGAAGAAGGTTGTATCCTTAGCACATATCTCATTGTCTAACTACTTATAAATAACACATATCTAATTACTTTCATTGTTAATGTAGACCATCAAGGTTGTAACCTTGGCAAAGAAACTACAACCATCAATAACAATAGTCGAAGTGCTTCTTTTTGCGGGAAGAGTTGCAAAACGGTATTGATCTTACTGTTAGACTATTTTATTTGAGTGTTTTCTTTTTGGTTAAAACTTAAAAATGATTGAGTCAATATTACATTACCAGGTCTTTGATCTCAGACGATTATTGGCATTGTGAATAGCCTGTTTCCTATTGTGTTTTTACATATTTGATGCTTTGTAAAGGAAAAAGTGTCCAAAGTTCTGGATGATTTTGATAGCAGGATGTTTGAATGGACACAGAGAGCCCGCTCTCCTAAAATTTATTCATCATCTATGGAAATGGAGGTACTTCAATTGGTTATGACTCCTAAGATTTTGATAGCAGTATCTTTTTTTTCTCTACTTCTCAACATTCTTTACCTTTTTGTGCCAACATTCTCCATCTCCATTATGCAAAATGGAACTCAAAGGTGCATTTATGATTAATGCTATTGTACAAAGTGACAATTGCTTTTTGGTGAACTACTGAAAGTTTACAGTTTACAATAGGGGACATATAGTGTAATGTAATAGATATGATGGATCATTTGATTAAAGAGAAGTTAAGGTTGATCTAATATATGAGAGTTGAAGTTATTTGGTTCACTTAGAACATCAGTGGCTGACTTCCCCCGCTTGCTAGATTCTGCATGGACGTTTGTTATGCCTTTTCAAAAGGGTGTAAAAAATGACAACATTTACGTCCATCTATTGGATGACCTTTCTAAAGTGTTAAGGGAGCTAATCATAAATTTTTACAACTTTTGTATTATCGAGATGGCACAACTATATAGTTTTGTTTGATCTCTAGATTTTTAATTTGGCTTAAACTATTTTAATTCAGTAAGGTTCTTGGATCAATTTCTATCACAAACAACTTCAAAAAAATAAAAAAAGAGAAAAACTAGCTAACAGATATAGACTATCTCGCAGTTCTAGCTTCAAATCTTATTGTTGGAACTATTTTAATTTTTTTGCCTGGTAGAAACATACATATCTTTTATGTACTAATAGATACTCATATTTTTTTTTTCTTTTCGTCCACGACTCCACTTACTTGGCTCTTTCCATATTGATGCTGTGATTTTGTTTAGGGGTACTTAATATAGAAATTGATGTTGTATTTTCGTAATTATTCTTTCCTTTTTTCATGCCCTATGATCCAGTTTCAGCTTAGACGGGTGGTCAGTCACTTTGTTGCTCTGTCTATATATTTCAAAATGCTAAAACTGACTGATAGATATCAATTTTGTTGATATGTTTCCCTAACCTTGTAATCTTTTGATATCAAATATGTTTACGTTATCGTCACCTTTTTGCTTTGTTTCATTTTTCTCCATTAACTTGCAGCTTTTAGTATAACAAATCTATTAATGCGACATTGATTTGATAAACTTTTTGCTGATAATCTACCTGACTTCTTCAGCAGTATATCATCTCCTCAAATTTTATGGTATTTTTCTTATGATCAAGTGGTTCTTCTGGGAAAAAATCGGAAAAGTTACCTCTTTAAAGTCTCCAGTTGACAACATTCTCGCAAAAATTAGTGTGCAGTACAGTTGAGTTCTTCAATCTGATGAGTCCATCGCGGCTTCAGCCTTCACTTTGACAAGGTCTGGACTTATTGTCACTTTGACAGTTAAGTTTGGCGAATGGTCATCATGACATTGAAGAGCTTAAAGTCAATGTAATTTGGAACTATAGCCTTTTAGTTGTTATCTTTTGTCTGACTTGGGTCTATATTGTTCACTTCTATATTCTAAGCATTTATGAGATGTAGTTGTCTTTGCAGGAATCTCATAGCGTTGCACCCACTAATAAGCATGGGCCAGAATCAGAAAACATGTTAAGGAGATTCAATATTGAAAGACAGCATGTATGTGACATAGAACTGCAATTTAATATGCAAGTTCATTTATTGGGTTGTCTTAATTCTTTCTTGTTGTGGAGCTTTATTGGGTGTTACGTGTGCAGGAGAGTGTGGATGCTCTTATAAAATGTGTGATGCAAGAAATTTCTTTCAGTCAAGGAAAACCAGTTGCAGCATTTACCATGTATAAATGTCTTCTCCGCTGGAAATCGTTTGAAGCTGAAAGAACTAGTGTCTTTGACCGTCTTATCCAGACGATTGGTTCTGCAATTGAGGTACGTGTTTCTTATACTAATTACATGGAAGTCTAGAAGAATGTGAATGGCATCTAAGTATGTAGGGGCTTGTGTATCATTTAGCTTTTCATCTTCCCTGGAAACTTGTTGCTGTTTATAACTATTAAAATTCTTTCTACAAACTCATCTGAGTTCTGTTTCCATTTTGTGTAGTTCTTAAAACAAGTATAGTATATATGTCTACTGAAAATCATAGTTGGCAATAATTTAGGGGTTGTGAAATTACAATTATAATGTGCTATACTGGAATCCCAGGCATCAAGAACATCAAGAGGAAGTGGGTTGAGAACATCAGGGAGGTCCTTTGGTACTATTTCTCCTAATAGCCATTGGCTGAGCATCATTAAGACCCTCAATAACCTCCTTGCTACATTGAAGCAAAACTTTGTATGTGATTCTTTACCTTATTGAAATATTTATAGAAGCCATATAATTCTCAACATGGCTGTTGGTGTTTAATTTAATGATGGCTTCATTTCAGGTACCTCCAGTTCTCGTTCAAAAAATCTGTACCAAAATTTTCTCTTATATAAACGTCAAACTTTTTAATAGGCAATTTTTGTTTAATTGATGTATTTTAGCATTATGTACCAATTCGTTTATTAGTGGATGTGAACTTGTATTGTGCATGCTACATGTTTATTGGATAGAATGAGTTCCATATGCCTGTAGGGAGTGACAAACATCATTTTGGTTGTTTTGGATTTATTGTTGTAGTAAAGATGTTCACCTCAACAAATGGTTTTATATTGCCGCAGTCTTCTCCTACGCCGAGAGTGCTCTACTTTCAGCAATGGTGAATATGTAAAAGCTGGATTAGCTGAACTAGAATTATGGTGTGTTCAAGCGAAAGAAGAGGTACAGTAACTTCCTACTTCATCACCATAAAACCTCTCTGTGCTAGTATAATAATGTCCATACTAGCCTCTTCCCAATCATATCTTCTCAACTGAAGGTTGATTACTTTTATATGGGTTTCTTTTTTCCTAAGGTTTTTGGGGTCTGTATGTATTTGTAACCCTCGCCTCTATAATAACTAAAGGGAGTAATCGTGAACTTTACTGCTATATATTTTTTAGATTTACTGATAGACACGTAATATTTACGTGTACAACTCCTAAATTTATATCAACCTAGTCATTTATTAAATAAATGTGACACTAATAGTGCTTTTGTTTGTATTTACAGAAATCGGTCACATGATAAATAAGTCGTACAATTTTCCAGTTTTTAACGAAGAAAAAGGGTGATGCACTCCAACAATGATTCTCATTTGAAGTTGTCAACCAAAAGGCCCATGCATGGAAGCCCATTGAAGAGAATTAGATATATATATTATTCTCATGAGTTGTAATGCATTATTTTAGGCATTGTTTTGGGGATTTATATTGATGGTTATTTTTAGTAACCCTTCCTATACTCTATAAATAGGAGGAGAATCCTACCCATGAGGGATATTCTTGGAGAGTGTAAATCAAAGTTCAATAAGCAATAAAGTTCTTGTTCTTCTCTTGTTTTTGTCTTTTAATTTTATCGTAGTAATAATAGTATGGCAATGATCAAAGGGATGAGTAGCTAATCTTCTTAGCCAAGGCTAGAGGAAGCTCCACCCAATGTAGCCTTAGTGTTGATTGTGTAGCTTAGTTAGAGTAATTACTTTTTCTTTATCCCTAAGACTTTGAAGTATGCTTTATTAGGTGATTTTAACACTCTGCCTGTTACCATAGCTTCCAACCTCAATGTTGACCAGGAAAGTTAATTGATGGGTATTCTTGGAAGATACAAATCAGCCCTAGGGTGGTCTATAGCAGACTCGAAGGGGATTCGCCTGGCCGTTTGCATGCATCACATCAATCTCGAGGAAGGTGCTAAAAATTCTTGCGAGATGCAACGGAGGTTGAATCCCACCATGATGGAGGTGGTGAAGAAGGAAGTTCTCAAATTTTTGGACTCGGGTATCATATACTCCATTTTGGATAGTAAGTAGGTCAGTCCCATTCAGGTTGTGCCTAAGAAATCAGGGATTACTGTAGTTAGGAATGAGAATAATGACCTAATCCCTACCCGCATGACCACTGGGTGGTGTGTATGTATCGACTACAAGAAATTGAACACGGTCACAAAGAAAGATCATTTTCCTCTTCCTTTCATTGATCAAATGCTTGAACGCTTAGCCGGAAAAAGACATTACTATTTTCTTGATGATTATTCTGGATACAACCAGATCTCCATTGCCCAGAAAATTAGGAGAAAACAACTTTCATGTGTCTCTACGGGACATATGTTTATCGATGTATGCCATTTGAGTTGTACAATGCACTCACTACATTCCAGCGTTGTATGATGAGCATATTTTATGATATGGTTGATAAATTTCTTGAAATCTTTATGGATGATTTTTTTGTGTTTGGATTGTCTTTTGGCAAATGTTTACACCATTTAGAGCTCGTTCTAGAATGATGTACTCAAACCAATTTGGTGTTAAACTGGGAAAAGTGTCACTTCATGGTGACACAAGGGATAGTTCGTGGACACATTATCTCCAACATAGGGATTGAAGTCAATAAGGCCAAGATCGACATTATCTCTTCTTTACCTCTACCTCGGACGGTTAAGGACATTCGATCATTTTTGGGGCATGCTTGGTTTTATCGCCGGTTCATCAAAGATTTTAGTAAAATTTCCTAGCCCTTGTGTAGATTACTTGCTAAGGACACTGATTTCAACTTTGATGATGCATGTTCAGGTGCTTTTGAGAAACTCAAACTTTTATTAACTTCAGCCCCTATCATCCAACCTCCCAATTGGGAACTTCCCTTCGAGCTCATGTGTGATACTTCAGATTACGCTGTTGGAGCGGTTTTAGGGCAAAGAGTAGATAATAAGCCTCATGTTATATACTATGCTAGTTGCACGCTTAATGACGCACAGTTAAATTACTCTACCACGAAAAAGGAGTTATTAGCCATTGGGTTTGCCTTGGAGAAATTTCGATCATACCTTGTTGGATCCAAAATCATTATTTACACCGACCATGTGGCCTTAAAGTATTTACTATCTAAAAAAGACGTTAAGCCTCGGTTAATCAGATGGATTCTTTTGTTACAAGAATTTGATATCGAAATTTGAGATAAGAAAGGTGTTGAGAATGTGGTTGCGGATCATCTATCTTGAATTCTCACTGAGGGTGCTGAAGATTTTCTCCCTATCTTAGAGATATTTCCTGATGAGCAGCTTATGGCTGTCTCACAACTGCCTTGGTACGCCGATATTGTCAATTATCTTGTTACGCAACGATTACCTCCCCATTGGTCAAAATAAGATAAAACTAAATTTTTGCACGAGGTTATACGTTTTAGTTGGGACGATCCTTATCTTTATAAGTTTTGTTCTGACCAAGTGATTAGGAGATGCATCCCAAATGATGAGTTCCATCGTGTACTCACATTTTGCCATATCTTAGCTTGCGAAGAACATTTTGGGACCAAGAAAACTGCTGCAAAAGTCCTTCAATCTTGTCCTTATTGGCCTACCCTTTTTCGTGACGCACAAACCTTTTGTTCTAAATGTGATAGGTGTCAGAGGACCGAGAATATTTCTCATTGAAACATGATGCCCTTGAACAACATCCTTATTGTTGAACTATTTGATGTTTGGGGCATTGACTTTATGGGCTCATTTCCTTCTTCTCGCGGTTACTTTTACATTCTAGTTGGAGTCGATTATGTTTCTAAATGGGTTGAGGTGGTGCCATGTCAAACGAATGACCATAAGCCCGTGGTAAAAATTTTTGAAAACCATTTTTTATCATTTTGGCATGCCTCGGGCAATTATTAGTGATGGTGGTAAACATTTTTGCAACCGTATCTTTCAAAATCTTTTGAAAACTTACTCCATCACTCATAAAGTTGCCACACTTTATCATCCACAAACAAGTGGTCAAGTCGAAGTATCCAATCGGGAGATCAAAAGAATTTTAGAAAAAACTGTTCGAACCGATCGTAAAGATTGGTCTGATCATCTTGATGATGCCCTTTGCGCATATCGAACAGCTTATAAAACCCTGATTGGTATGTTACCCTATAAACTTATCTTTGGGAAGGCTTGCTACTTACCTGTAGAATTGGAATACAAGGCCTTCTGGGCTACAAAGGCTTTCAACTTTGAAATGGATAAAGCCGGATCACATAGAAAACTTCAACTTTCTGAATGTGTCGAACTTCGTCGTGAGGCTTATGAAAATGCAAAAATTTGCAAAGAACGAACTAAAGCTTTTCATGATAAGTCGATTGTTCACAAAACTTTTGAGCCTAATCAGAAAGTATTACTTTATAATTCACGACTACGTTTATTTCATAGGAAATTACATTCTCGTTGGTACGACCCTTATGTAGTTAAAATAGTTTATCCTCATGGTGCCGTAGAGGTGGAGGATCCTGAGAATGGAAATATTTTTAAGGTCAATGGCCAACGATTAAAACCGTACTTAGATTCCTATACTTTTAATGAAGAGATAACATTTCTAAATGATCCAGTATACCAGAACTGATATTATGTACCCCTATAGTACCATTGTAAATCATTTAAGTATGGGGGTACATTTGTCTGGCTGAAGACGGTAAACTTAATGCTTCTTGGGAGGCAACCCTTGACATATTCAGGTGAGACATTTTAGTTTTCCTCATCAATTTATTTTCTTTATTTCCAACATTGAGGGCAATGATTGATTTAAGGTTGGGGGTAGGAAACCATTTTGAGATTTACTTTTTGAAAAAAAGTGAAATAATGGCACTTTGGCAATGTATGATATATTTTTGACAAATTTCCAAACACTTAAAACTGATTTTACCTTGACATAAATATTATGAAAAAACCTAAATTTTTAAATTGTACCAAGTATACACTTGAATATTTTGGAATATCTTAAGCTTGATGTACTATCCTTTTATTGACGACTAATTCTAGTTAACTTGGCATATTTTGAAAACGTACACTTCATTATAGTTTTGCAATTAATAACTTTAATAGATTTTTGCACAGTATAAGGGTAATTTAGTATTTATATTAGGAATAGTTTGCTACAAGGGTGATAACTGCCTAAGAATAAATTCATTCCTAATAAATAAATAATAAATAAGCCAAATATACTCTAAAAACTTTCACGCTGCAAGGCTACTCGCATGATTAAGAACTGAAAGAGGAAAAATTATCACCAATCTCGAGTTTGACCACGAAATTTATGAAAGAAGCACAAGAAAATGTTACTTGCGAGAATCCTGAGTCTAGGTCATGATAGGGAACCACACCATGGCAACCTTAGCCAACTGGTGGGGATTGTTGACCGAAAACTTTTTGTTACGAAGGCTTCACTAAGAAACAAAGTACTAAAAAGAAAAGGCTTACAAAAGAAAAAAAAATTCTAGGAAGACGAATTGACTAAGACACTTGTCGAACTTACCGTTAAATTTATTCCAGTGAGAACTAGACAACGAAAAGCTGTGTAAATTATTCTAGACAATGTATTAGGCGATAAAACTATTTTTATTGTACACTCAAATATAGCTAAAGCAAAATACTTGAATCTCTTTCTAATCTTGAGGTAGTACCTCTAGTTTCTGATAAGCTTAAAATATTCTTTGATATACTTGGGAGAATAGTAAGTTTAAGGATTCTTTTATTGGTATAATTTTGTCACAACTAAGTAAGGTTAAGTTCACAGGAAATGAGTCATGTGTATTCAAGAATTGTTTAAAATGTTATTATTGACTTTTGTGGGTATAGTCACTACAAACCCTAACGAGACAACACTCGTCCACCAGGCTAAACCTGGGGGTTTAACGGCATGTTGCATAAGCTAAATACAACCGCGTGACATGCGAAAATGGTTTTTTTTACTTTTGTTTGAGGACTAGCAAAATATAAGTTTGGGGGTATTTGATAGACACGTAATATTTACGTGTACAACTCTTAAATTTATATCTACCTAGTCATTTATTAAATAAATGTGACACTAATAGTGCTTTTGTTTGTATTTACAGAAATCGGTCACATGATAAATAAGTCATACAATTTTCCAGTTTTTAACGAAGAACAAGGGTGATACACTTCAATAATGATTCTCATTTGAAGTTGTCAACCAAAGGCCCATGCATGAAAGCCCATTGAAGAGAATTAGATATATATATTATTCTCATGAGTTGTAATGCATGATTTTAGGCATTTTTTAGGGGATTTTATATTGATGGTGATTTTTAGTAACCCTTAATATACTCTATAAATATGAGGGGAATCCTTCCCATGAGGGATCATCTTGGAGAGTATAAATCAAACTTCATAGCAATAAAGCTTATTCTTTCTCTTGTTCTTGTCTTTTAATTTTATCATACTAATAGTAGTATGGTAATGATCAAAGGGATGAGTAGCTAATCTTCTTAGCCAAGGTTAGAGGAAGCTCTACCCAATGTAGCCTTAATATAGATTGTGTTGCTTAGTTAGAGTAATTACCTTATCCTTATCCTGAAATTTTGCATATTTGTATTTCTTCGTCCTATGCTTGACCATAGCTAGGATTACGAGGAATAATGAATCTATGTAACCATCTTGTTGGACCATAACAAGATGGGTTAGGAACATGGAGAAGAGAACATAATCCATACTTATCAACCGGACCATGGTTGAGTAAGTTGGTTTATGGGTAGTTCCCGATTACTAAATCTCTTGTATTTTTTGATGTATTGCATATGCCTGACGAAGGATATGCGATACGGAAACTCATAATTTACTTTAATTATTTATGCTATCTAAGGGTTTTAAAGGGTGGAGTGGAATCGATGCCTTGGTTTCCACTCCAATTTATCTTGTAATTTGTTTCGTTCTTCTTTTTATTTCAAAACCTACGCAAACTCGTTGTTATTGGATAAAACTACTAGCTCGAAGTATAATTCGCACCACAAGTCTCTTAGGATACGACCCCGCTTACCCTTGTACTTAACGTACACCGTGCGCTTGTAGGTCTTTTAAGACGTCGGTTTATAATCGATCATTTACTTTGCACTTGATCTTTATTTTTATACATTTAGTTATGAAATTTTCCATTTCTGCAGTATGCAGGTTCATCTTGGGATGAACTTAAGCACATTCGGCAAGCTATTGGGTTCTTGGTATGTCCCTCAGGACTTTATTGAACCATACTATGCTAATGTTATTACGCATATATGTTAAACAAGCTATGTACATGTTTATCAAGATTTACCCATTAAGTTGAATCGCAATTTAATCGCTGCTCACTATAATAAGCAAAAGTAAAACTATCATATGTATTATAAGTATAAACTTGCTAAGAACAATCTTAAATATTCAAAACTTTCATATGTGAAATCATATGCACTAAAATTGCGGTGAAAGTAGGCTTTTGTTAAGAACAATCTCATTTTTCTTTATATTTTTGAAATAGCTACCTACCAGCACTTCAAGTTTGTTCAGAGCTTCCCTATCCATTTTCTAAACAAAGATAAGCACTTGAGATAACTGCCTTTGCATTCTTTTCCATCCATTTTTTGGATAGCTCGAATCTGCTGGTGTAAGTCTGTTACTTTCTTCTGCTTGAATACTCTCTCTCTCTCTAGCTATCTATGATTCATCTTTGAGTACTATTCATTATTTCTTATGATGCTCTGCCGCATAGTAAATTCTCTGGTAGGGGTGTGTTTTGAGTCTGTCCCATATTCATTTGGAAACATATTTTCATTTTCTTTATATTTTTGAAATAAAATATATTTCTTTGAAATTAATTTTTTTTTAATTATATGTTTTTGCCACGGATTTTATAGTGGTGAAAGTAGGCTTTTGCCATGGATTTTTCCGTGGCAAAAAAATTATAATTATTATAATTATTTATTATATGTTTTTGTCACGGATTTTGTAGTGGTGAAAGTATGTTTTTGCCATGGATTTTGTAGTAGGGAAAGTAGGCTTTTGCCATGGATTTTGTAGTGGTGAAAGCATGCTTTTGCCACAGAATTTATAGTGGGTAAAGCAGGCTTTTGCCACAGATTTTGTAGTGGCGAAAGATGGCTTTTGCCACAGATTTTATAGTACTTAAAGTAGGCTTTAGCCACGGATTTTTCCGTGGCTAAAAATAACTTTTTGCCACGGTAAAAATACTGCTAAAGCTTTAGCCACCCAATCAACGCCCACGACCCTAACCATGGAAAAAACAATGGCAAAAAACTTTTTGCCACAGATATTTCGGTGGCAAATACCCTTTATTCTTGTAGTGAATCCATACCTCCGTCACCTGAGCCTAATGGGGGTACTATGACCTTAAACAATTTTGTGGACTTGTATGGAGATAACTCTTGTTGCATTTCTGTTGATAAATGTTTAAATTTTTTCGAGGACTCGAATGATCCTGAGATTTGTGAAATGGTGCAATCATTAGCACCTGAAAACGTGTTTAAACTTGGCCATGTCCCTAAGCCCATGAATATCTACATCAATTATGAGGATGAATCCCTTGAGATAAGTTGTTATTTTAGGCACACAAATTTTAAATGTTTGTTAAATTCAATTGTTCCCCGATCCCCACATCCACAAATATGTTATATAGTTTTTCTTCTACTAAAAAAAAACATCTTTTTAAAAAATTATATTTTTGGGGATGCCTCACGGACTTGGTTTGTCATAACCACCTATCACATTTTTTGGAATATCAATGATAGCATAGGGGGTTTTGAAAATTTTCAAAGAAAATATCTTTCCAGGAAAATGAAGTTTTGAATCTAGTACATTTTCGAGGATGAATACTTGAATACCAATCTTCTTATTTACTGCAACACGTAGTAATCATATGATTGTATTTATTATTATAAAGGAAAATATGTTCCCTGGGTATATGTTTGATTTATCTTGGAGAAAATAGATTTTCATGATTTGTCTCAAATTTTCAACTTGAAATCAACAAATGATAGGCAAAGTGCTTAGAAAAAAATCTTTTTCATAGAGAATTTATTTTAAACTATAACTGGTTTTTACATAATATATCTACCTAATTAGGGGCTAATATTAAGGATCACCATTCATGTGTTATCTTGTTTTTGAAAGAAAATTTATAACCAGGATAGTACATCACCTTTTTAACTTTGTACCCTTCCAGTCATATTAATTTTTTTAACTTTGGGGGTACATTCGTCTGGCTAAAGACGGTAAACTTAGTACTTCCTGGGAGGCAACCCAAGGCACATTCAGGTGAGAAGTTCTAATTTTTATTTCCCCTTTTATGTATTAAATTTTGTTCTCAAACATTGAGGACAATGCTTTATTTAAGTTTGGGGGTAGAAAAACCATTTCTTTAAATGCTTTTTGAAGAAAAGTAAAATAATGACACTTTGACAATTTATGATATATTTTTGACGAATTTCTAAACACTTAAACTGATTTTATCTTGACATAAATATTATGGAAAAACCTAAATTTTTAAATTATACCAAGTATACACTAGAATATTTTGGAATATCTTAAGCTAGATGTACTATTTTTTTATTAGCGACTAATTCAAGTTAACTTCACATATTTTAAAATCGTGCACGTCATAGTAGTTTTGTAATTAATACCTTCAATAGATTTTTGCTCAGCATAATGAAAATTTAGCATTTATGTTCGGAATAGTTTGCTACAAGGAAGACAACTGCCTAAGAATAAATTCATTCCTAATAAAAAAAATAAGAAGCCAAATGTGCTATAAAAACTTTTACGCTGCAAGGCTACTCGCATGATTAAGAACTAAAAGAGGAAAAATTATCACCAATCTCTAGTTTGACCATGAACTATGTGAATGGAGTACAATAAAATGTTACTTATGAGAATCCTTAGTCTAGGTCATGATGGGGCACCACACCGTGGAATTCTTAGCCAACTGGCAGGGATTGTCGACCAAAAACTCCTTGTTACGGAGACTTCACTAAGAAACAAAGTACTCAAAAGAAAAGGCTTACAAACAAAAAAAAAAGTAAAATTCTTGGAAAATGAATTGCGTAAGGAACTTGCCAAACTGACTGCTGAATTTATTCCAGTAAGAACTAGACTATCAAAAATTGAATAAATTATTCTCGGCAACATATTTGGCGATAAAATTATTTTCACTGTATAAGCAAATATATTTAAAGAAAAATACTTCAATCTCTTCTAATCTTGAGATAGTACCTCTAGTTTTGGATAAGCTTTAAATATTCATTGATATACTTGGGAGAATAGTAGGTTTAAGAATTTCTCATCGAATTATTTTTGTCACAACTAAGAAAGGATAAGTTCACAAGAAATAAGTAATGTGTATTCTAGAATAGTTTAAAATCTCATTATTGACTTTTGTAGGTACAATCACTGTAAACCCTAACGAGACAACACTCGTCCACCAGGTTAAACCTGGGGGTTTAATGACTTGTTGTATATGATAAATACAATCGCGCTCCCTGCGAAAGTGGCTATTATTTAATTTTACTCAAGGCGAGCAGAAAACAAGTTTTGGGGTATTTGATGAGCGCGTAATTATAACATTTTTAATATACCTGAACAAGTATTTTAGTCGTCCATTATATTTAATTTTGGGTACTTATGCACGTTTGCTTGATTGTAGCTATTGGAGATGGATATTTGAAGCCAAGCTCTTAAAGTCAAGTAAAAGTGTCTCCAACAGTTTATAGCACAAAAAGTCAAATTTACAATATATTTGGTCTCAAGATTGAAGAAATATATACACAAATATTCTTGGAGAATAAGATCAAAAAATATATTGCATCCAAGATCTTTGAAGATATTTTATATTGAATATATATGCAAGAGTTTCCATGAAGAAATATCTCTACATCACTTAAGGAAATTATATGTAAGAATATAAGGTAATTGGGTGTAATATTAGAAGATATTATTGCGCAAATATTCTTTAGAATTTAATGTATAGATTCTAAATTTGGGTTCCTTCTTCTATAAAAGGAACCCTCCCCCCATTGTAATTGGGCATCTCATATTGGATCAAGTTTAGAAGAAAAAAAGTCTTAGTTTTATTTAAATTTCTTCTCTCTCTTTTATTTTCTTTTATAAATAATTAGTTGTTAATGCGATGAAGTCCGAGATGAATGGCTAATCTCCTAGCTAAGGCTAGGATGAGGCCTCTTCTTGGATGAACAATAGTTGATATTAATTAGGTTATAATTAGTTTTCTCTTAGTTTTACGATTAATATGTTAGTGCATCATATCGAAGGCTTGACCATAGCTTCGATTTGGTGTACGATAACTTTAGATACAAGCAAGTGCTACTAACCATAGACTTGATTTGGAAATCTAGAAAGAAAAAACACTAGAGAACTCACTCAAGCCTAGCCATGGTTGAGTTGATAATTATCTAAAATACTCTTTACCATCACTTAAAAGCATAACCACAAAATGCTTGACCATAGATTTAGTGGTTTATTTTACAACATAGTATGTGTCTTAACATGAGCATATGATGGGTGGAGATATTAGGATCTAGTTATATATCGATTAGTGCTTCGAATTGTAGAGGCCAACTCCGAACCTTAACTCTCTTTCTCATTAAGTTTTATATTTAGTTTTTATTTACTTCTTCTTAGATTTATCTCTTATAAAACCATAATTCGGTCTAGAAAGTATTTGTTTTCCCAAACCTTCTTATGGATTAGATCCCACTCATCCGTGCTACAATTCGACAACCGTACTTTGAGCGGGTATTTTGCCAGAGGCCATATAAACCTCCTATCAAAATTGTCGACCGACTCATCAACAAGAAATTCAGCCTTCTAAAACCAATCCAATGGTAGCACCGGTTCACACCGGAGAAGACATGAGGAACTGACCAAATCTTGACCAAGACACAAACCGCCTACAACGGATGCTCCCTAAACCTCTTGCCAAAGCTAAAGGTTAAATTTGCCATAATTTATCACTTTATTGAAGCTGACCCTATCTGGAGAGTACCCCAGCCAATTGAGGTAAAGCTAGAAGAACCTCACTATCTAAATTACAAATGCAAAAATTACTCCACAAAAAGATGTTATGCCCTAATGAAAGCGATGGAAATGATTTTTAAGGCTGGTCGAATGCGCAAATACATAGTCGATTAACCTAGCTAACTCAACGGATCTTACCTCAAACCCTAGCAAACACAAAATGATAGCGATAAAGAAATGCACATCTATCAAGCTCACATGACCGAGGTTAGCAATATCGGCAGTGGTCAGGCTATTAGTAAGAGGAATAAAGTCGAAGACTGCTGTAGATTGAGGTCGTAACCTAAGTTGCCAACGCTTCTGCCTAAATTAAGCCAGCACCCTTGACCAATCAACATCTCTTTTGACGGTTGCGACGTATCATACGTCCACTTCCCACATTCTGGCCCGTTAGTCGTCACACTCAAAATTGAAAATATCATTCTGCACACTATGCTAGTAGACATAGGAAGCCTGACTGACGTACTCTTCCTCACAGCCGTTAAGGCAATGAAGATGGATGATCAAATCATGCCAGCTAACGTTGAACTTAAAGACTTCAATGGGTCCACTTAGGTGGCATCGGGAAGGCTTTACATTCCAGTTATTGCAGGCCCTGCAACCCTCTAATTAAATTTCCTCGTAGTTGACAAAAAAATAGAATATCAGGGTATCGTCAGCTGCAAATGGTTGCATGCAATGAAGGTGATTCCGTCCAGTTATCACAAAGTATTAAAAAGCCTACCTCGGTCGACCCCCAGTCATGAGTATACGGGTGGAAGGGGAAACATTATTGCTTTACCTCACTGCCACTGACGAATCGATTAGCTCCGTTCTAATAAGGGTCGACAATAATGTTGAGAAACCAATGTATTTCATTGACAAAATCGTCGTACCCGCTGAATCAAGGTACAAAAGGTTAGAGAAGCTACTACTCAACCTGGTTTACACATCAAGAAAATTGAAACTATACTTTTAGGCTCATAAGGAAAAGGCGATCATGAGTTACTCGCTTCGAGAATTACTATCCAAAAAAGAGAAGTCGAGGAGAGCGCAACAATGGTCTATATTCTTGGGGAAACATGACATTTCCTTTGAGAAGAAAGTGTTGGATAAAGGATAAGCAGTAGCCGATTTCCTAGCCGACTTCCTAGTCAAAGATCTCGAATGGGAGGAACACGATGAAGAAATCCCCAAGTTAAGGCTAGAACCTTTCGACCCTTGGAACCAAGGCATAGGATGACGATTTTTCACAGATAGGTCCCCTGGACAAAATGTTTCAGGAATTAAAATTATCTTAGTAACTTCGTCGAACGACATACTGGAAAAGGCCATCAAATTAGGTTTTGAATATACTAACAATAAAGTAGAGTATGAGCCCTCATGCATGGACTCGACATGGCTCATAGCCCTGGAGTACCCCAACTTTTGATTTTCACAGATTCACAACTGGTCAAACGACATTACTTTTGGGAGAACAACTCAAATGAATGGATGATAGACTATGCCCAGGCCATTCGGGATTGAATGGAGAAATTTTCATAAAAGTCTACCATCACCTATTTCCCGTGAGGGAGGAACAAAAATGCACACGCCTTGACTAGTCAGAGCCACAAGAAGGCATCGAGGTCGTTAGTCATGCCAGTATCAACCACATGCAATACAATACCATTCAAACAATGACCAAGGATGTAGACAACAAGGACTTACGGGTACCATTTTTTAAGTATTTTAATCAGAGAATCCTCTGTGATGATCATAAAGAGAGACGCTCCATTCTAGAAAATAATAATAGATACTTGGTCTTGAACGAAGAACTGCACAAACGCATAATGAATGGGGTCTACCTATGCTACCTATTAGACGTTAATGCTCAAAACATATTGAAAGAGCTTCATGAGAGCATCCACAGCAGCTAGGTCGATTCTGACGTGGCAGGGTGATTTTGAAATTCACCCTCAAATCTACCCCAAATGCTTCCCAGCAGCTAGGTGAATCGATGACATGGCATACACAAAATTTACCCTGAGGGTGGATTCTCCACCTTATGGGTGAATTCATGCCGTGCCTTTCTGAACTGCGCATAGCCATGTCACGCCCTTCTGAACCGTGCGTTGCCTATTCATCATTAGGATGTTGCCACGTGTCAACAATCCAGTGGCTCTCATTACCTTCACTTCAGAACTGCGCGTAGATACTTGTCATTAATCCAGTGGCTCCCATTACCCTCACTTCAGAACTGCGCGTAGAAACAACGTTCAAGATTAAAACACATGTCATTTTCTTATTGGCATGAACTTGCCACGCAGTTTAGAAGTGCGTTAAGAGTTGGAAGGCTGAGATGTTGCCACGTGAACATATCTGGGATGTTGGTTTTTGCGCACGGTTCAGAACTGTGTTTGGCAAATTCACCTTGGCTTTTTAACACAACCGCTGTGGGTGGATTTGGGGTGGATTGGGTTCACCCTGCTTTCGGGCGAATCTACCCACCCAACTATTGTGGATGCTCTGAAGGAACATGCGGGTCATACAGAGGGGGCAGACCGCTCACCAGCAGTGCTATCAAACAAGGTCTATTCCAGCCATGTATATGACAGCAAGCCGAGGAGTATGTTTGTCGTGCGACAAGTGTCAGTGGCATACACATGGTATATAAAGCTCCTCTCAAAATCTACATCATAGTCTGGTCTACTGGTCCTTCAAGAGGCGGGCGATCGATATGGTTGGGCCTTTTCCCAAGGTTACAAGCAAAAAAGAAAACATGTATTGATAGTTACAGATTACTTCACTAAGTGCGTCGAAGTGGTTCAACTATGTGGAACTCGAGAATAAGAAGTCATTAATTTCCTCTAGGAAAACATCATAAGTCGTTTTAGATGCCCATACATGATCAAAGGTGACAATGGCCCCTAGCTAGTCAGAGTTAAGGTCCACAATTTCTTGAAAAATCACAACATCATCCTTTCACCCTCGACTCCCTACTACTCACAAGGCAATGGGCAAGTCGAAGCTATTAACTAAACCATTTTCGATGGGTTAAAGAAATGAGTCGACGATAAGAAAGGAAGATGGACCCAAAAATTACAGGTGGTCATTTGGGCGCATCAAATGGCTCCCAAAAAGTTGACAGGATACACCCCCTTTATACTAGGTTATGGGACTGATGCGGTAGTACCTACGTAATTCCAAACTCCTACTTGTGGCCCAGATTTGCCCAACGAGGAAAATGAATATCTGTTAGCCTGTAACATCGAATGGATCGAGGATACACGTAATTAGGCTATCGTAAACCATGGCCGGTACCATCATTCTCTATAAAAATACATACAACAAGAAGGTATGACCACGAGAATTCGAGATTGAGGATTTAGTACTTAAGCGAGTAAACCAATTAATCTTCAAAGCTAAAGAATGCTGGGAAGCTAGCATAATCATGGGAAGGACTCTACATCATCTAAGATAAAACCGCAAAGGATTCGTACTACCTAATGACTGAAGACGATGAACCCTTAACCCATCCATGGAACATAATGCATCTCATGGAATGCCGCTGGTAGTACAACCAATGTAACATATTTTCTACCATGAAAATTGTCAAAAAAAATCTTTTTTCCAACTTATATATATCTTTACACTTTCCCAACACCCAAAGTATTGGATTTAGTCAGTCAACTTAAATCATACCTGAGGGCGAGCTCAACTCTCAAAAAACATTTATACATACCAAGCCCTAAGTATTAGACTTAAATCATACCTAGAGGCGAGCTCGATTCTCGAGTAACATTAACACTTACAAGGCCAGATGTATTGTATTCATGTCAATCCACTTGAATCACAACTGAAGCAAGCTCGATAACCACAACTTATGACGAGCAAATAACACAATATATATATTTGACAAAATATAGAAGGGCAAAAAAAATCCAACATTCACAACAATTCTAACGAGCAAATTCAATTACATCAATACGACACTTATAAGAAAAAATAGTTTTAATAACAAACAAACTTTGATCAAATGGATTGACTAGACTTCAGTGTTTTGCACTTCGTCAGTCATGGTGGGTAGCACACCATCGCCAACAGCTTCGACCGGGTTCTCTACAACATTGACATGGACAGGGAGATTAAAGTCGACCTTGTGATCTTTCTCGACTATCTCCTCGGGGTCTCTACCACTGAAACTCTCCTAATCTTTTTCAGGCTCAGCCCCTTTAGCATTATCGTTCTCCTCTTGCTCGGTATCTTAGTGGTGTAAAGATTTAGGATTGACACCTATCTCGTCGAGATGGATCGCTAGCCGATCCGCCTCCTCCTGTTTCTCCTTTACGAGATTCTAGGAGGTTACCTTATTCTTAGTTAGTCGAGCTTCATATCCAGTGACGACCGCGTCATTGTCAACCTTCAGCAACTCCAGTGTTCGCTCATAAACATCCCTCAACTCTTCCTCCTTGGATTTTACAGTAGTATCTACCTTCGTCTGGGTCGACCTTTTGGCCATAACTAATGCTTTCTCTAGATCGGCCACATACAGCTCGAGCATCACCATCCGGGATCCCTCTCCAAGCTTACTAGTTAATACTCGTCCCAGAGACATCTTGGACATACCTTATAAAAGTTACATAAACCATAAACAATAATTTTAAAATTAACTTGACTGAAGCAATCCAATGGCTCTGCCACACTTACCTCGAGAAAAAAGGTCGATCTGCCTCAGTATCGCCTCTGGATCCTTTTGGATCAGTGCCTCCAGGCATTGGGTAACCATACTGACCCTGGGTGAAAAGGTGCCCATATCCAGTCGTTCCTTCGCCACCCCGGTACTCGACCGACGATCGTCTCTTTTCCTTTTTTGGTTGACCGAAGGATTTTCCACCCCGACATTAGTTGTGGACAAATCAACATGCTTCCCTGTGACCTTCTTCCCTACGGAAACAGCAGACATAGTCTTGGAAGAAATTTAATTACCTTTACTCCCTGGTCACGGCTGGAAAGAGCTTTGGACCTCATCCAGTTGGTCGATATTTACTATCGTCACTCCACCCCCATTGTAATGGTCAAATTCCGTAAGCTCAATCTGGCTTGGAATTCACTATCACACCAATGATCCTGTAAAGATATTCTAATGGAGAATAAGAAATGAAACATGTGATTTTAGCGTGGAAAACTTCTGAATAGGTAAAAAACCACGACCTCGTATGGAGAATTTTTGTGAAAGTATCTTTATTGCTTGAGGCAGATATCTTTATTACAAGTGATCCCTAAATATAGAAATGCTTTTAATCTTGTAACTAAGAAGTCATGTAATATTTCTGGTCCCTGTCTCTTATGTAACTTCTCCTTTATCTTGGCTTTTTCCACAGCTCTTCATCGTGTTCGAGTATGTTTTCCAAATAATGTAGTTGGTGGTGGTTGACTGAATAACTGACAAGTTCGTGGGACATAGGTGTTTTTGACTGGATAAGGTTTTTCAGTTTAAGTTCGTCCCACGTTCTTGACCAGTTCGTGGGGTAGGTTGGAATGTTGACTAGGGAAATGTGTTAGAAATGCGTAAGTCTGAGATAGAGGTAATTCAAACTAGGTGAGCTCGACTTTGGGTAAGATCGTGAGATAGGCCCCTACAATCGCCCCCTCGCCACTGAAGTCATGGGTGGCTTTGGTTGAGAAACGACTAGCTTGTAAAGTAGTTTTTGAAAAGTGGGCAAGATTAATGACGGTTTCGGAAATAACGCGTATTTAATGAGGATGTTGATGCTGATGTATGTGACGGTTATGATATGAAAAGTTGCATCCGTAATGAATGATGACTCTTGGTAAAACGTACCTGCACATTAAATGTAGTATTATTTAAATAATACTGGTATCGGTTTGAGAGCAGAGTACGCTTGCTATTGTATAAAATTCCTTAAAAAGCTTTGTGAATGGTGAAAACTCGGAGCATGGTCCTTGAAGAGTGGATTGCATCCAAAATATAGATGTTGAAGTTGAAATACTTCGGTGACCAATCCTTGGAGATGTTCATACCCACTCCTTTTCCTCCGATGTATCAAGGTTTGTCGGAAGATAAAGTGACTGAAGCTGAGGAAGAATTCTACTGTAAGTGGAGGCTTCATGTTATTGTCTTGACAGGCGAGGACCGGTAGGAGTTTCTGTTGGTTCCAATTTTTGCTTTGCATTGGGGTGAAAGGTCACTGAAGCAAGGAGAAGTGGAGGAGTTGATGCGGCGGAATGCCTGAATGACCTATGACTTTTAAAAATAGGGAAAAAATTGGTATATGTAAAGTACCTAGAGTTCGGTTCTGGATGGATAATATTTCTGTAGTATACCTGAGATCGATGTACTGAAAAAACTTGTTATCTATAAAATTATATGTAACGTTTCGATATAAATAAAAAGTTACCTTTCAATTACTATTGTTATGCAGATAGAAAACGTCTCTTGGAATTGAACTGAATTGTGTAGGATGTGTAAAATAAATAGGAGTTTATGAATATTAGGAACACTGCTGTTGTGATGTTCAAACTGAGATAAATATTTGCTGACAATGACGCTATGATATAAGTACTATTTGAGCTACTACAGGTCAATAGAATTATAGCTCTTGGAAAAATAAACCCATTCTGATGAATAATGTAATGCAAGTACTGGAGTGAAGGGATAAGTCAAATAATATATTTCAAGATTCTGAGGTTTTTTATTACGAGATTCAAGGTAAAAATTACGTTTCAGGGGGAAAGTGTGTGAAAAACGTATAAATAAGGGAACGATGATTTGTGAAAAAATGGAGAAGAGATCAGGATTATACGGACTCGATCTCAGAGGATTCATCATGCCGCGGAAGGACGATTGGCTCTAAAGTCTGTTGAAGTATGAAAAAAGATTTTTGGTGTGTTTGGTTATGATGTTGTGCTTTCAGTGAGGGAGTGTTAGCTAGAAGGATTAGATGTAAGGAGTAGGGAACTTGAGTATGCTCGTTATTTCTATAAGGTATGCTTTTAGGAACTGATGAGGGATCTGGTAGATAGAGAAGTAATGGTTGGTTTAATTACTGAGGTTGAGATCGAATTCGAAGATCTGAGGGTTGACGACTAATGTGAATGGATGATGTCGCCAGTCATTAAGGTTTTTCTAGATGTTTGTATATAGTGTTTATCATAAATAAATATAAATTTGTTGAATGTAACAGAAAAGATGTAAGTCAATCGGATCCTCTATAATTGCAAATGCCGTTTAAAGACTTTTTTGGCAAATAATTTTGAATAATTTTGAAAATTTGCTCAGCTTTGAAAATGACATCAATCACTATATGTATGATAAAAGAGGACAGAGAAACAAAAATGAGGAAATACAGAACCTTCTAGTTTTGTTTTGTACGTAAAGTTGTAAAAATCTGATATCGTACAGAATGAGTCATCATGAGTGTAGGAAGATCAGGAAAATATATGGAAAAATGAGTGATGAGCGCGTAATTATGACATTTTTAATATACCCGAACATGCATTTTAGTCGTCCATTATATTTAATTTTTGGTACTTATGTACGTTTGTTTGATTGCAGCTATTGGAGATGGATATTATAAGCCAAGCTCTTAAAGTCAAGTAATATTGTCTTCAGCAGTTCATAGCACAAAAAGTCAAAGACACAATATATTTGGTCTCAAGATTGAAGAAATATATACACAAATATTCTTGGAGAATAAGATCAAAAAATATATTGCATCCAAGATCCTTGAAGATATTTTATATTGAAGATATATGCAAGAGTTTCCATGAAGAAATATCTTTGCATCACTTAAGGAAATTATATGCATGAATATTAGGTAATTGATTGTAATATTAGAAGATATTATTGTGCAAATATTTTTTAGAATTTAATGTATAGTTTCTAAATTTGGGTTTCTTCTTCTATAAAAAGAACCCTCCCCCCATTATAATGGGGCATCTTATATTGAAGCAAGTTTAGAAGAAATAAAGTCTCAGTTTTATTTAATTGTCTTCACTCTCTTTTATTTTCTTTTGTAAATAATTAGTTGTTAATGCGATAAAGTCCGAGATGAGCGGCAAATCTCCTAATTAAGGCTAGGATGAGGCATCTTCTTGGATGAGCAATAGTTGGCATTAGTTAGGTTCAAATTAGTTTTCTCTTAGTACTTCATAATTGATAAGTTAGTACATCATATCGAAGGCTTGACCATAGCTTCGGTTTGGTGTACGATAACTTTGGATACTAACAAGTGCTACTAACCGTAGACTTGATTTGGAGATCTAAGCATGAGAAAACACTAGAGAACTTACTCAAGCCTAGCCATGGTTGTATTGATAATTCTCTAAGATGTTCTTCACCGTCACTTAAAAGTATAACTATTAAATGCTTGACCATAGATTTAGCGGTTTATTTTACAACATCGTATGTGTCTTAACACGAACATATGATGGGTGGGGAAATTAGGATCTTATTGAATATTGATTAGTGCTTTGAAAGGAAGAGGCCAAGTCCGAACCTTAGTTCTATCCCATTAAGTTTTATAATTAGTTTTTACTTCTTCTTCTTAGATTTATCTCTTATAAAACCATATCTCGGCCTAGAAAATATTTATTTTCCGAAACCTCCCTGTGGATTCGATCCCACTCATCCGTACTAAAATTCAAAAACCGTACTTTGAGCGGGTATTTTGCTAGAGGCACTAAAAACCTCTTATCAAATTGCGCCGTTGCCGGGGAGGCATCATTGAAAACTAATCTTTCTAATACCGAATTTTCACTGTTAATTCTTTCTAATACCGTGCCAATGATTTCTAAATTTATTGTTTCTAAAAGTATAATTGGCCGGTAATAGCATATAGTGTTTCTATTATTATCATTTCTATTTCTGGTTATCTAGTTTAGTTAAAAAAAAATGATTGTTTCGAGTTTTTGGCGCTACAGTTCCTATGAAGTTTGTTCCTAAATGTTTCACCATTTTTGATCATCTATACTTCATAGTTGGGAAATACGTTTGCTACGAAAGTTTTAGATAATTCAAAACCCTTACCGAATTGCTATAGATTATATTTTTCTATTTAGTTGTTTTTTAGTTACAGCCTTTTGAAAAAACAGTAAAAATATAGTCTCCGTTAAGGACGCCGTTGTAGATTCATCACCTGTTTTGAGCATTAGGGAAGCAAAATTCTAGAAACCTTCTTTCTTGAATAATTTTTTTTTTGAAATATCTTTCCAAATTGTTATTATTTATTGCTCTCTCTCAACCGAGCTAAAACATATGCGCATTTGAAATCATAACATCATAGACTACAATAAACTTGGAAATTGAATTAATATTGTTGTCGCAAGTTCACTAATCCTTTTTCTCTTATTTTACAGGATAGTCACAAAGTTGGAAATGAGATGGATAATATGCAAAGTTAAAAGCATCATCAAATCCATCATTCTTGTGCCTCCTAAGTGAAGGGGCACTTCCTTCATTCACCTCCTAAGTGAAGGGGCGACCACAGCTTTACTGGGAAACACTTCCCGTAGGTTGATACCTCTCTAAACTTAACATCTATAAGAGGTTCATATCCGCTCCGCCCCGGCACTAGGAACATAAAGTCGTGTGGATTGTGCAAATACACGCTACTCTAATAAAATATTTGTTGTGGTTGGATTGACCTATTGACGTGTTTAAATTTCTTTTCATTCCAACATTAGTAAAGGTAAAAATTGTTATAGACTTGCGGGATTTCATCACCCAAAAAAACTCTCTAACAAGTGGGACCACCCATTAGCGATACGAATAAATTTGTATCACACAAAAATTGAAAGACCCAGGCCTGAAAATAACTGATAATAAAAAATGTAGCAAGATTCCTGTGGGATTTCATCACCTAATGGATAGGTGTATCAGACCGGGCTATAAACACGGGTTCGTAGAATACGGCCCCAGCCTAGTACCGCAAAATACTGGTTATAGGTTTGCGACGTCACTGTTCCGAGTGCTGACGTACGATAAGGCGACTCGCTCGGGCGTGAGGACATAACATCCACTCTAAGCTAATACTAACATAGTGACGCAGGGGAGTATAGGAACCAAAGCCTTTGACCATCCTACCCTTTTGTGAACATAAAAGTATATAGGGGTGACCTAATTATTTCTACTAAAAAAATGTTAAAGTGCTAGAGTTTTAGGCTTGATTAATTTTTTATTGCATTGGGTGTTAATTTAATTGTAAAATGTCGTACATGCAAGAACATTGGAATTCATACGACTCACATTTTGACATCCCACAATATCCTTAAAATTATTTTTAATCATAGGATCACCAAAATTCTCAATACGTGGAACCTTTCCAACCTCATTCCTATATGCATACCCATCAATCCTTCCAGTCACTCAAACAGTTCCCACCCGCTCCATCTAAACCCTCTTTGGAAGCCACCCTTGCTCTCTTCATACAATAATCAATGGAAAGTCAAAAACATGTGCTGCAATTTCAGCAACAAATGATGCAATTCAAACAACAATATTGGTAAATAGAACTTCTACGACCCAATCTATCTCTAGATTAGAGACTCAGATAACTCATGTTGTCAACCACGTAGAGAATTGAGTACAAAAAGCTTCTTAGCAATGAAGAAGAAAAATCCAAAGTTAAATCCCCCTGTGATTTAGAAAATGATGAATTCAAGCGTAATCATGGAATGTTTTCCCCATGGGGTGAATGGATACCATATTACAAGTCAGATTTAGAAGATGAATATTTTAAGGTTGATGATCCTATGTCATAAGAAGATCTTAATGAAGCGGCTAACATGTTCAATAAAATTCTTTCTCAATAACCTCCTAATTCCGCCCTCAACATTCAACTGCTGATGTCACTATCCATCCCTTCACCGATAGAGCCCCACCAATTCACAAATGATATCTTGACAGAAAGTAAGTATTTTTCCAAATTCTTAGACGATTTCTCAGATGATGATAAATTTCTTGGAAGTGTGAATTCAACATCGATTCTTAAGAAAATACGAGCTCCATCTTTATCGAGACCAGTGTCACCTTCTTCATCTGCCTTTCTTGAATCCATACCTCCATCACCTAAGCCTAATGGGGGTACCATGACCATAAACAATTTTGAGGACTTGTACAACTTTTGTTGCATTATTGCTGATGAATGTTTAAATTATTTTGAGGACTCGAATGATCTTGAGATTCGTGAAATGGTACAATCATTTACATTTGAAAATAAGTTTTAAATTGGCCATGTCCCTAAGCCAATGAATATCCGCGTCAATGGTCAAGATGAGTCCCTTGAGATAAGTTGTGATTTTAGGCATATAAATTTTAAATGTTTTTTAGAGTCAATTGTTCCCCGATCCCCATATCTAGAAATATGTTATATAGTTTTTCTTCTACTAAAATATAACATCTTTTTGAAAAATT
Source organism: Kingdonia uniflora (assembly GCA_014058105.1). Lineage (NCBI taxonomy): Eukaryota > Viridiplantae > Streptophyta > Magnoliopsida > Ranunculales > Circaeasteraceae > Kingdonia > Kingdonia uniflora. Next base: position 20,107 of record JACGCM010000339.1, on the reverse strand, counting down.
ATAATTTTGGGGATGCCTCACGGACTTACTTTGTCAGAACCACCTATTACATTTTTTGGAATATCAGCGATAACATGGGGTTTTGAAAATTTTCAAAGAAAATATCATTCCTGGAAAATTTAGTTTTGAATCTAGTACATTTTTGGGGAAAAATACTTGTATACTAATTTTCTTATTTATTGCAACATGTAGTAATCATATAATTATATTAAAAATTCTAAAAGAAAATATGTTCCCTAGGTATGTGTTTGCTTTATCTTAGAGAAAATGGTGTTTCTTGATTTCTCTAAAATTTTCAACTTGGAATTATCAAATGATAGGCAAAGTTTTAGAAAAAATCTTTTTCATAAAATATTAGTTTTAAATACTATCTGGCTTTTACAGAATATATCTGCCCAATTAGAGGCTAATATTAAGGATCACCATTCATGTGTTATCTGGTTTTTGAAAGAGAATTTGCAACCAGGGTAGTACATCACCTTTTCAACTTCGTACCTTTACAGTCATATTAAAAAAATTAAGTTTAAGGGTACATTCGTCTGGCTGAAGACAGCAAACTTTGCGCTTCTTGGGAGGCAACCCATGACACATTCAGGTGAGAATTTCTAGTTTTTATTCCTCTATTCTTTTATACTCTCTAACATTGAGGGTAATGTTTCATTTAAGTTTGGGGGTAAGAATCAATTTCTTTAAATGTTTTTTGAAAAAAAGTGAAATAATTGTACTTTGACAATTTATGATATATTTTTGACGAATTTCCAAACACTTAAACTGATTTTACCTTGACATAAATATTATGGAAAAACCTAAATTTTGAAATTGTACCAAGTATACACTAGAATATTTTAGAATATCTTAGAATATCTTAAGCTAGATGTACTATCTTTTTAATAGCAACTAATTCAAGTTAACTTGACATATTTTGAAAACGTGTACTTTACTATAGCTTTGCAATTAATATCTTCAATAGATTTTGGCTCAGTATAAGGGAAATTTAGCATTTATGTTAGGAATAATTTACTACAAAGGAGACAACTACCTAATAATAAGTTTATTCCTAAGAATAAAAAATTAAGCCAAATGTGCTCTAAAAACATTCACGCTGTAAGGCTGCTCGCATGATTAAGATCTGAAAGAGGAAAAATTATCACCAATCTTGAGTTTGACCATGAACTATGTGAAAGGGGCACAAGAAAATATTATTTGTGAAAATCCTTAGTCTAGGTCATGATGGGGCCCCACACCCTGACAAACTTAGCCAACTGGCGGGGATTGTGGACCAAAAACTCCTTGTTATGGAGGCTTCACTAAGAAGTAATGTAATAAAAAGAAAATGCTTGCAAAAGTAAAGAAAAAAGTAAAATTCTAAGAAATTGAATTGACTAAGACACTTGTCGAACTGACCGTTAAATTTATTCCAGTAAATACTAGACTACCAAAAACTAAGTAAATTATTCAAGACAACATATTAGGCGATAAAACTATTTTCACTGTACACTCAAATATAGCTAAAGAAAAATACTTGAATCTCTTTCTAATCTTGAGGTAGTACTTCCAGTTTTGGATAAGCTTAAAATATTCTTTGGTATACTTCCAGTTTACAGGAAATGAGTCATGTGTATTCTTGAATTATTTAAAATGTCATTATTGCCTTTTGTGGGTATAGTCACTGCAAACCCTCATGAGACAACACTCGTCTGCCAGGCTAAACTTGGAGGTTTAACAGCTTGTTGCATATGCTAAATGCAATCGCGCTCCCTGCAAAAGTGGCTATTATTTTATTTTACTCGGGACGAGTAAAATACAAGTTTGGGGTATTTGATAAGCGCGTAATTATGACATTTTTAATATACCCGAACATGTATTTTAGTCGTCCATTATATTTAATTTTGGGTACTTATGTACGTTTGTTTGATTGCAGCTATTGGAGATGGATATTAGAAACCAAGCTCTTAAAGTCAAGTAAAAGTGTCTTCAGCAGTTCATAACACAAAAAGTCAAAAACATAATATATTTGGTCTCAAGATTGAAGAAATATATACACAAATATTCTTGGAGAATAAGATCAAAGAATATATTGTATCCAAGATCCTTGAGGATATTTTATATTAAAGATATATGCTAGAGTTTCCATGAAGAAATATTTCTACATCACTTAAGGAAATTATATGCATGAATATTAGGTAATTGGTTATAATATTAGAAGATATTATTGTGCAAATAATCTTTAGAATTTAATGTATAGTTTATAAATTTGGGTTCCTTCTCCTATAAAAGAAACCCTCCCCCTATTGTAATGGGGCATCTCATATTGAAGCAAGTTTATAAGAAATAAAGTATTAGTTTTATTTAATTGTCTTCTCTCTCTTTTATTTTCTTTTGTAAATAATTATTTGTTAATGCGATAAAGTCCGAGATGAGCGGCTAATCTCCTAGTTAAAGCTAGGATGAGGCATCTTCTTGGATGAGCAATAGTCGGTAATAATTAGGTTTTAATTTGTTTTATCTTAGTATTTCATGATTAATAAGTTAATACATCATATCGAAGGCTTGGCCATAGCTTTGGTTTGGTGTGCGATAACTTTGGATACAAACAAGTGCTACTAGCCGTAGACTTTATTAGGAGATCTATGCAAGAGAAAATACTACAGAACTTACTCAAGCCTAGCCATGGTTGAGTTGATAAATCTCTAAGGCACTCTTCACCATCACTTAAAAGTATAACTACTAAATTCTCGACCATAGATTTAGTGGTTTATTTTACAACATCGTATGTGTCTTAACATGAACATATGATGGGTGGGGATATTAGGATCTAGTTGAATATTAATTAGTGCTTTAAATAGAAGAGGCCAAGTCCGAACCTTAGCTCTCTCTCATTAAGTTTTATAATTATTTTTTACTTCTTCTTCTTAGATTTATCTATTATAAAACCGTAATTCGGCCTAGAAAGTATTTGTTTTCCGAAACCTCCCTGTGGATTCGATCCCACTCATCTGTACCATAATTCGAAAACCATACTTTATTCGAGTATTTTGCTAGAGGCTTTAAAAACCTCTTATCAAGGAGAGAAAAATATATTAATAAATGAGGGGAGGTATAATGATGGAAAGGTAGTTTTGGTAAAAAGGTATAAGACCTCTGACCTTGGTAGTAAAAAGGATGCCTCAGTTCCAAAACCAAGGATGGGTCGTGCGAGGCACAATAACTGCCAGCCGCTATAGAGAGAAAGATTAAATAGTGCTTCTTCGTTACCAATCAAGCATTTTTTAACTTCTAAAAATTTTGAGACCACACAGAAAGAGGGTTAGTAGAGACGTACACAGTATGTATGTTTGTGGAAATCGCAATCGTATTGTTCAAGCAAATCTTAAAAACAACTATCTAATGCAATTTATATAATTTTAACAGATTCACTGAATATATTAAAGGTCTATATTGTGCGTAAATGGTCAACATAAACGAAATAATGATAGTTATCTTTTCCTGTATGTAGGTCGAGCGTGAGAGGCATATGTATAGGGTTGAAAACCTGCCTATAAAAATTGTTGCCAAGATGGGTAGTTTGTCTGTTAACGAGGTGTCGACCTTTGGTCGGACTTCTGAGTCTAATAGTGAGGTGGAAGTAGGATCATAACAATTTCTGGGTTTTCCTGGACAATTGATATCCTATCCATCTGGTTCTGATGTATTTCAAGAATTTTGTAAGGCTAAGGCAGCCATTGGAGGGAAGTGGGGTAACTATGTAGAATATTCCGGTAGGCAGTTTAGGGGTTGCACGGTAGCGGCGGGGAAGAGTATTTTTATTTGTTGGTTGATTTGGAAGATAAAAAACGAGATTGGGGTATAGATGAATCGATCTTGTTAGAATACTTCGATGGAGATGTCTGGAGTGACCTCCTAGAGGGTTTTTTTATGTGATTTGTCTCAATTAGAGTAGGGGTTGAGTCTTCCCCTTACTAATTTGGTAAAGGGGATTATGAATTTAATCAGGGCATATCCTGCTTAATTGAACGGGAATATGTGGGAGGTTATAACCGTGCGCGATCATCTGAATAAAAAATAGGAAAATGAGGGAAAAGTAAGGAGGATAACCCCTGAGGACATTTTGTTGTTTTATGGGGTGAAGAATTATAAGGCCAGTGGTGGGTCATATTTATGTGCGCAACTCGGCGTCGCTTCTTTGATCTAAATTCCATAGGTTGAACCTGGAATGGCAACGTCATATGGGTGAAGGGTAATTACCTTTAGAGAGATGACGAAGAACCTTTGGACCTTCGGTTTAGAACTGCAAAACAAAGTAAGTATAGCCATGCATAGATAAAATTATTTCTATATTTGAACTGATACCTTTAATTGATAATAAAATATTGTGTATGGCAGGTGTGAAGTTCCCAGTGGAGAGGAAAGAGACATTGTTGGACGAAGTTGTGGAGGAGGAGGCTGAGCTCGAATTTGTGTTGAAAGATCTCGGCCTCAGTAGAAAGAAGAGGGTTGATAGTAGGTCAAAGAAGGTTCAGAAAGCTCAGTCGACCAAGTCGATGATGAGTACTGACGATGGGATGAAGCAAGCAACTGGTGGGGAAGGTCAAACCAACTTGGCCAAGACCCCTGGCATAGACCACTCAGTCCAGCCGGAACCTCTTAAGTCAAGTAAAATAGCTCAAAAATATCCAAAAAATCTGATGTTTAAGGCTTTGTCGGCCTCTGGTACCACTGGAAGTGGTGAGGTCGCAAAAGAGAAAAAGAGATGGGTCGAACCCTCAGGGGAGTCAGGAGATAAGGTCGCCGAGGGGTGACCTGCTGCGGTGGATGATCTTAAAGAGGTTAAGGAAAGGGCCAGGTTTGCAGCTCTTCATAGAGAGGAAGACATGAGCAAGATGGTAAGCTTATATTATGTGAAAGAGTTGTTTAATGCGATTCAAGCTAATCGCTGAGATCAATTTTGTGTTTTTTCAGGTTGCTCGCTTAGTTAAGGAGATTTGGCTTGGCTTTGAGGATAGAAAAATCTGAGCTAAAGAAGGGGAAGATCGAGCTGGAGAAGATACTAACTCGAGCCAGGACTGATGCTTTGAAGGAAGCAAAGCCACTGGATGCTCTGAAGGCTTCCCATTCCGTGGCCATTGGTCAGTTACAAGTTGAGGTGCGAGCCAATCTAGATAAGATGATGGAGGAGCGTGATAGGCTTGGGTGCCACTTGATGTTGAAGGGCTATTCTAAGGAGGAGGTGAATGCCATTAAGGCAGACACTTATGTTAAGGAGGGAGACGATGATGGAGTGGAAGTGGTTGGGGTCATGGATGGTCTGGACGGTGTCTCCCACTGGACGGTATTTGACAACCAAGGGGATGACACTGAACTCCCAGAAGGTTATAATGAGAAGGTAGGGTAGAGCTGCTTTCTTGTATGAATGTTTATAAACTGTTGTGTGTATGGAAAATGCTTCTGTTGATTGACTGTGTTTATTTTTATTTTTATAAACTTCTTGTAGGAACTTAGAGAACTGATTCTTAAAATAAAAGATCTTGAGACTGAGCTTGCCAGTGAAAAAAAGATCTCTACAGCCTTGCTGCCTGCGCAAGCGGAGCTGCAGGTTAGATTGAAATAGGTCTTTTGACTTGTTTGTTATATCGAAATTAAGCTACCAAATAGGTAGGATGGAGATGTAGATGTAGATTGAAAATTCTGCTATCAGTTATTGGAAAAGAGCATTAATGTAGTGCATAGAAAAATAAATCCAACGCTCTTTATACAAAGTAGCATAGCGATAAGTATGTACCTCAGATTTCGTGATATACCACATAGAGCATTTATCTGATAGTGTACCCCAATGAAATAGTAGTCTAAAGGTATTTGCACATTGCAGATGTTAGAAATTATAATCTTGAAATGTAATATATAAACATATGCATATTAATAGTATCCTGAATCGAACTGTATTAAAATCTTTATATTATCCAGGTCGAATTGGATTCAGCTCGCTTGCGTAAAGACGATGTACTCGAATGCAATCAGGAATTTACAGAGGAGTTGGATAGGATAAGGGAGGCAAATGAGAATTGAGAGGATCAACACGTAAAGGTGCATTTTAAACTTGTGGTGGTAACCCAGGCTATTTCCGACCTTAATCATAAGGTCAAAGAGAAAGATACCGAAATAGGTATGGGGCAAAAAGAGCTAGCGGAGACGACAGAGCATGCCACGAAGCTTCAAAGTCGGGTTGACGCGCTGATGGTTAAGTGCAAGTCGGCTGAAATGGCTCAATACCGCATTCAGGCATAAGAAAAATCGGAGGGACAATTTCGATCTGATCTTCAAAATTATAGAAATGAGCTGGAGTGACTGAAATGAAAAATTGTTGAGAAAGACAACGAGCTGAGGGTAGTTCGAGAAAATCTATCAGCTTCGGAAGCCGTAGCTAAACACTTACATATAGCTCTTCCTGCCGAGGATATGGAGTTCCGGGAAATACAACGAAGGTGTAACAATTCAAATGAGAGGGTGGCATGACTAACGACCAAACTTGTGTAAACCACCGCGTGTACCAAAAAGGCCGAGGCTAGTGAATGCTCAGGGGAAGCAAAAATGAGGTTAAGACTCCTTTAGTTTGAAAGGATGCAGTTAGTCTCTCAGGCCGAATTAGAAAGCTAGAGAGTGGTGTGTCTCGCACTCAGGGGAATGTTCAGAGAGGAAATGCAAACTTAAGTGAATGCCAACAAAAGTTGGATGTCGCTCTTAATAAAGAGAAGGTCCTGGATGGGAAAATCAAGGCAAAGGAAATGTTGATGAAGAGGAAAGATGAATTATTAAAGGAAATTCTGGCTAGGGAAGAGTTGAGCGCTGAAATCGAAAGACTTCGTGCCCAGGTAGTTGATTTAGGGGCTTTGAACTTGGCTGAATCAACTAAATATATTAAAAAATTGGAAGACAATATAGTTCATGATGCTTGGGTCGATAGGGAAATGGCTCATCAGAAGTATATGTATGCTAGATTGGACTCACGTCTCGAGAAGGTGAGGGTAAAATTTGCAGGGATGGTCATACCTGATGCGCCACGCTCAGACCTGTTAAAGTCGATTATTGCATATTTTATAGAGGATGTATAAAAGACTTGAGTCAGAACGAGTTACCTTGTTCAAAAGTCTATCGGATAAGTGATGTATTTGCGGAGTTAACATTGATCGAGGGAACTGTCTGGCCTCCATGGAAACCAATTTAGGTCCTCGACCTGCTGATCTGATAGAGAGGGGTATATTGCTATAATTCGTGAATTGAATGTTCGACCTCTTAATGTAGGGGGAAGCACGACATACACTCTATCAGCAGAAAAGAATACCTTGTAATGTGAATTCGACCTGAAAAATAAATAGTATCTGCCGCAGACACATTAAATTAGATGAAAGTTAGTATGACTTTTGCCTTATCTTGTGTCTGGTGAGGTCTTTGATTTAAAACATTTTTTTACATTTGTTTCAATCGCAGAAATGGGTTGAGTTAAACCAAGTTGAAACTTGATTGAACTATAGAAATGTTGCAAACATATTATAAATGACCCAAACAAATTGAAGTAGTGGCTAGTATTATCTATGCCCTATCTGTTGCTTGGCAAAGTCTTTGATATGAAACAGGGTTCTACACTTGCTACAATCGCAGAGATTGAGTAGAGTCAGCTAAATCAAGTGATATCCTTGATCCAACTGGAATAAGATTGATTGTAAGCAAGTATTATCTATGCTTTAATCTATAAAATGTGGTTAAATCTACGTAAGTAGAGATATATTGTGGAAAACTTGGAAGTTTTATTGATAAGTTCAGAATTTATATTGGATGGAGATGAAAATCTTACTTATGGAATTGAAAAAACAAATTAACCAAAGTAAGGAAAAAAAATGGAGTAGTAAGACGCTTAACGATAGTACCGTTTCAGTCGCCTAGTGTTCCAAGGATTTGAAATGGGGATTCCCTCTTTCGTCATGAGATAATATGATCCCAGGTCTGAGAGGGTCTGTGATAATGAACGGACCCTCCCAATTGCCGGATAATTTTCCAGCATGAGGTTCTTTGCGATGTTGAGGAATTTTTTTGAGGATGAGATCTTTTATATAGAAGGTACGTCTTCTAACTCAGTTATTGTACGATATGACAAGCATATGATGATATTGACCTTGGTTAGCGATGAAGCGTTCTCTGGTTTCATCTATCATATTGAGGTTGCATGCCAACTCGAACTCATTTTCTTCATTAATTAGCTCGTGATCACGAACTGGATGATAATATTTAGAAGGAATGATGGGCTCAGTGCCGTAAGCAAAGAAGAATGGGGTATACTCGGTTGATTGTCAGGGAGTGGTACGATATGCCCATAGGACATGAGGCAACTCGCGAACCTAATTCCTTTTTTTCTGCGAGTGAAGCTATTTTTTGACTCCATCTACGATGACTTTGTTGGTGATTTCGGCTTGGCAATTGCCTTGAGGATAGTAAGGATTTGATGGTGAGTGGATGATATTGTGGTTGTTAAAGATGGTCAGGACTTTATCTCCCACAAATTGGGGTCCGTTATGGATATAAATTAGGTGGGGGTATCCAAACCGAGTGATTATGTGGTTCCAGATAAAAGAGATGACCTCGTCTTCTCTGGTTCGACATAGTAGAACTGCTTCTACCCATTTTGTAAAATAATCGGTAGCTACGAGTAAGTGACGGCGGTTACCTGAAGAGTTAGAGAACACGCCGACGAGATCTAGTGCCCATCTTTTGAATGGCCAGTAAACCTTGCTTGCATGGAGTTCGAGCGCAGGGGCGCGTATTATATGTCCATGTCTTTGGCAGATGTCGTATCTGCGAGAGTACTCCTCTGCTTGCTTTCGCATGCCAGGCCAGAATACTCATTGAGTAATAACTATGTTTGCTAATGATCTACCTATGGCATGGGAGCCACAAGTTCCATCATGTAATTCGCGCGGCAGTTCATCTGCTTTTGATTTAGAGAGACACTTGAGGTAAGGCCTTGTGACGGAGAGACGGTCTTACACACCGTTTTGATTAGTGTAGCGCTTCGAGTTGTTGATCAGTTATCGGCGCACTTTTGGATCTACTGGGAGTGATCCATTGCAATTGTTGTCGACTCCGAGGTAGGCAAAGAAAGGCTTTCGCCAATCGTCGTCTCCCCCTTTATTACCCCCAGTGTTGATCGTGGATACAGAAATACGATCAATGCTGGGGGTTAAAATGATTTCGATCTGGAGATATCGAGCTTCTGTACCCATGACCCCGGCTAGATATGATAAGGAATCGGCGTGTATGTTTTCTCCTCGAGGAAGATAATAGAGAGTTGCTTTCGCGAACTTGCTTATCCTATCTGCAACGAGGGCTGCGTATTCGATCATATTCCCGTTCTTTTTGTATTGTTCTGAGTAGTGGTGGAAGATAAGAAATGAGTCTGTGTAAACTGAGAGTTTGGGGACATCGAGTTCAAGAGCAAGGCCGAGTCCATCAATGAGAGCTTCGTACTCTGTGACGTTATTTGAGGCCTCAAAATCCAGACGGATTAATTTCTCAATTCTATTATTGGAAGGGGCAATCAAAATGATCCCGATTCCTGATCCTGCGGGTCCTGCTGATCCATCTGTGAGAAGCCTCCACTCTGATAAAGTGATCCATTCAGCTCGTTTGTCGAATGGATTTGGGGGTGGATCGTCGGGTGTTTCTTCTGTAAGGTCAGGATCGTGCTCCTTCCACTCGGGATCTTCCACTATAAAATCTACGAGAAAATTGGCAACGGCCTGACCTTTCTCAGAATGACATTGCTCGAACTTGATATCGTGTTCTCCCAAACTGACTGACCACTATTGCACTCTTCTTGACTTCTCTTTCTTGGACAGAACTTCCCGAAGTGGGTAATTCATCATGACTTTGAATGAATGTGCTTGGAAGTAGCGCTTGAGTTTCTGAGAAGTGTTAACAAGGGTGAGAAGAAGTTTATCAATTTTAAAGTACCTTGTTTCCGCCGGTGTGGGGGTCTTGCTGGTGAAGATGACTGGTTTCTCTATTTTTACTTATAGGCGAATGAGAATCAATCTGAGCAAAGTATTTGTGACTGTTAGGTAGATAATTAGTTCCTCATTATCTACTAGGGTGCTCATTATGGGAGACCTCCCCAAATAGGTTTTGAGATCCTGAAAAGCTACTTCGCATTTTGGTGTCCATGTGACTTTTGCATTTGGCTGAACTTTTCCTCGCTTGGTACATCCGCGGAGCAATTGGAATAGCTAATGGCAGCGGTCTAATGATTTAGAGGTGAAACAGTTGATAGCTGCAATCTTGCCAGTAATTTTCCGAACGTCTTTTATTATTTTTAGATAACAGATGTCGAGGAGATCCCAGATCTGATCTGGATCGGCCTCAATCCCTTTCATGCCGATTAGGTGGCCTAGAAAACGGCCAGAATGTACCTCAAATTGACATTTATTAGGGTTGAGACGCATCCTGTAAGATCAAAGGATGTTGAATATATTATTGAGATCTTAGATGTGATTGGCTGACTGTATGCTTTTGCACAAGAGATCATCGATGCAGACTTAAACGACTTTCCCTAGGTGTTCTTTGAACATAGTAGTCATCAATCGTTGATATGTGGCATCTGCAATTTTGAGTCTGAAGGGCATGACTTTGTAACAATAAAGACCTCTCTTAGTAATGAAAGTTGTCTTCTCTTGATCTTCTTCCAGAAGTGGAATTTGATTATACCCCGAAGCTGTATCCATCATAGAAAGAAGGTCATGGACTGTTGTAGAATCAAGGATCTGATGAATGTTAGGAAGAAGGAAACTGTCCTTTGGAGTATGTTTATTTAGATCTGTGAAATCTATGCAAACTCAAACTTTTATGTTCTTCTTTGGGACAGCGACAATGTTGGATATCCAGTCTGGAAATTTGGCTTCTCGAATGAATCCTACTTTGATCAATTTCTCGATTTTGGTGTTAACTTTATCTTGAAGATGAGGTGAAAGTCGTCACTATTTCTGTTTGACCGCTGCGATGTTGATATTGATAGCTAATTTGTAATAGGCCATGGCAGGATCGACCCCGGACATTTCTTTGAAAGACCATGCAAAAACATCTTGATTGATGTCGTAAGAACTGAATGAGAGCATCTTTTTCGTGTTGAACCATCCTAGTACCGATGAAAGTACTTCTGCTAGGCCCATCAATGTTGATATATTTTGTGGGTTCCTCTGTAGATAGTTGATCATTGAGGTGATCAGCTTTCTGTAATTGCTATGCGGAAAACCTGCTTGAAGTATTTAGGATGGCAGAGACAGTATTTTTACAAGCTCGAGAGAGCTTCTGACTACCTCTGATCTCATAAATACTATTATCGTGTTCGAACTAGAGTGCTTGATGATAGGTGGAAGCGATTGCTTCCATATTATGTATCCAGCAGTGGCCCATAATCCCGAGATAACTTGATTTTGCATTAATAACATAGAAAATGACGTCGATGGTGGCTGGTCCTACGGTAATTCGTAAGATGATTTTGCCTACTCGTTCTTCCCTGGAACCATTAAATCTACTAATATCGGTGTAGCTCTGAATAACTTGGTCGGCCAAACCCATCTGATCGATCTTACTCTGAAAAAGAATCTCAATACCGCTTCCAGTATCGATCATCATTGTGTGCATGATAAATTTTTTCATCTTGAGCATTATGACTAATGTATCATGATGTAGAAACTTGACATGGCTAGTATCGCAATCTTCGAAGGAGATCCCAAGTCGGCGATTGCTCGACGCGGGAAGAAGTTTAGCTTCTTTATCTTTAGGTATGAGATCGCAGCATTCCGATAGCCTCCTGCATTTTGACCTGTTAGAGTTGGTGATTTGATTGATTTCGATCATGCTGCTGTGGTGCATATGGTAAAGATTCTTCTCCTCAGCTCGATCATTGACCTGAATAACTTTGAGTTGTGTCTTATAGTTGCCATCTATGTATGATTTCTGATCGATAATATATTCGAGCATCCATCCCTCTTTAAAAATGTACTCGAGCATCCGTTGTAGAGTATAGAAATTGTCAGTAGTATGATGATTTACCTTATGATGCTGGCAATATGGTCAATTATCGATTGGTTCCAGTGGTTGAGAGACATGGTAGAGTGGATCCTTCATCAGTAGTGGAAAAATTACGGAGATTCGGGTATTCAGTTTTGGGAGGAAGGGTTTGTTTGGTGGACCGCCTCTCCGTGGGTAACCTGTGTTTCCCTTTGTAGGATTCTGATCTCCCTATTCCTCCTTGGGTTCGCTGATTCGATATGAAGATAGCCCCTTGGTGAAGAGGATGGATTTAGTAGATTTTTGTCGCTCTGAAATCATTCTCTTCAGGTCGACGTAACTATTAACTTTTGTGATCTTCTTCTCTAAGGTCACAGGTTTGTTAAGGAAGAGGTATTCTTTGGCCTTACAGTTGAGTTGGAGAGCATTGGTGAAAGCGGTAACAGCTATATTTTGATCGAGGTTATCCACTTTTCTCGCGAGCTGTAAGAACTTCATCGAGAAATCTTCAAGCTTCTCTCCATTTGATTGCTTAAGACCGATAAAAGAATACAAGTTCTCCTCTTTGTCTCTATTGTGAGCATATGTTTTGATGAACTGCTTCTGTAGCTGGTCGAATGTGTAGATGGAGTCTTCAGGGAGAGAATGGAGCCATCGAAGTGGCTCTTCTTGTAGAGTTGTGGCAAATAGGCGACAGAGAATGTGGTTGAGATTAGAGTACAACCCCAATGAATCACAGTACTATTGAATATGTTCCTTCGGGTCAGTACCTTTGTATTTGCGAATTTTGGGAGTATGGAAACCTTTTGGTATCTCCATATCGAATAGTTCCTTGGTAATTGCACTTCCTTGTAACTTTGTAACATCGCCGATATTACCCAGAACTTGTGCTTCGATTAACTCCATAATCCATTGGTCCATATACTCTTTTGTGATGTAATGGCGTGTTGGTTGGATCGCTGGACGAGTTGGCTGTGGTTGATGAGTGCCCGCACCTTCACTCAGGCGATCTTGTACTGGAACTCTATGTAGAGGTCACTGGTCTTCCTCCTATCGGATGGAAATTTGATGACCTCGATTGACTTTGGATTGAGCTCCCCCCCCCCACAAATAGATGGAGGGTTATAGTTTGTGTTGTAGATTCCTGGGAATAGCTTTGCTGGTGACTCCCCGAGGCCCCAATCTTTCCCTTGCAAAAATACGGGAGGTCTCTGGATGCTGATTGTGACCTCTGGATGGAGGAGCCTGTTGAGTATTTTGTTGAGCCTCAAGGGCAGTCTGCATTGTTGTCATCTGATCTTCATGCTGTTTGAGCGCTGTCAAGCGAGCTTGTCATTCAATATCGAGCTCTTTTTCCCAGAACTCTTGATCTTTTATTAACTGAAGTTCAAGTTTGGCACGTTTCTCTGTTTCGGCGTTGAGATTCGCCCATAACTCTGTGAGCTGCCCCGGCTCCATGGAAACTTCAAGCAGAGTTCTAACTGCCGGTCGTCTAGAAGTAACCATGATTGAAAATTGTAGTTAAAGACTGCCTTAGGATATCATGGAAATGCAATCTTTCATACATACGGTACCAAATGTAATTGCCAAATTCTGTAAGCTCAAACTGGCTTGGAATTTGCTATCACACCAATGATCCTGTAAAGATATTCTAATGGAGAATTAGAAATGAAATAGGTGATTTTAGCGTGGAAAACCACTGAATAGGTAAAACACCATGACCCCGTATGGAGGATTTTTGTGAAAGTATCTTTATTGCTTGAGGCGGATATCCTTATTACAAGTGATCTCTAAATATAGAAATGCTTTTCATTTTGTAACTAAGAACTCGTGTAATATTTCTGGTCCCTATCTCTTCTGTAACTTCTCCTTTATATAAGTTTTTTCCGCAACTCTTCATCGTGTTGGAGCATATTTTCCGAATAATGCGGTTGGTGGCGATTGACTGAATAACTGACAAGTTCGTGGGAGACAGGTATTTTTGACTGGATAAGGGTTTTCAGTTTAAGTTTGGCCCACATTCTTGGCTAGTTCGTGGGGTAGGTTGGAATGTTGACTGGGGAAATGTGTTAGAAATGCATAAGTCTGAGATGGAGGTAATTCAAACTAGGTGAGCTCGACTTTGGGTAAGATCGAGGGATAGGCCCCTACACCCATGACCTATTTTTCGTCTCCTCTAACTCATCTTTTCTTCTCTACAATGACCCCCTTTTGTTTAGTATTTTTGTTGAAAACTTTAACTTTAGGAGGTTTTAGTTTAGAAAAAAATTGTTGACTCACTTATCATCTTTCAACAGGAGAGTATCGAGATAGCTCGACCCTATTGGTATATCCAAGGGTCGAGGTTTTGTACAACAAAATAGATTGTTTTAATCGATCAAAACTCAATCCAAACATATTAAAGTCTAACAAGAAACTTGCCAATTTTGTACACTCAATTATTTGAAGCTAGGCGGGTTCACGCATCTGTTGTTCGCAACCTTACTCCACCAAAAATAATGTTTCATTCCAGTAATGACCGTTGGTACTCATATCGTAGAACCATTTTCGACTACTGTCACTGTTCACATGGTAGATAATTTTCTTTCGATTAAAGACCTTTTCATAACAAGCGACGATGTCGAACGACGTTATAGCCGGCTCGCCAATACACTTTAGATCTCTATTCAAAGTCTTGACCACCTACATTATCTCATATAAATTCCCGTTCACTTGGCAAGGAGCAACATCAAAGCAATTCAGTACCCCCTTCACCAGATTACTAAAAGTGATAATCATGTCGAGCCTAAGCTGATTGACGTACACCAACATGCTTGACTCTGCGTGGTTGCACAAATCCCCATCGCAAGGCGTAATGGTGATCACCAAGCTAACATGAAAAATTTCTTGATATAGCCTCAATTTCTTTTTAAGAAAAGTTTCTACTGAAATGTCCTCGTCATTGTCCCCCTCGCCCACCTCAGCACCGTCCTCATAATTTTCCTCCTCGATCTATAAATCCAGTTGAACAACATTATGGTTACCACTTTTATACCTCCCATACAAATTATCCTTTTGGGTAGCCTCACCATCCACCTCATTTTCGACCTATCAGGCTGGTTGCGATCGAGAACAAACCTTCCTAAACTATTTTTTAAGAGGTGCATCATCAGTAAAGTCCATCATCAACACATCGTCCTCATTATCAGATGGGTTGTGTTGACCAGACATCGATACTCCACCCATGAATACCTACAAAGATGAAATCAAGGGTTGGTCAAGTCGATCCTAATTAGTACAAGTCATCTATGGTTGAATCTATTTGTACTTTCACTATAATAATACTTCTACAGGAATTAGTCGACGATCGATCATTCGACCTTAGTTTCACACTAATAAACTTAGTACCCTTTGGTATGGGTCCAATCATTTTTATCGAGCGTCACGTCGATCTATCCAGAGGAACTACTTTCGAGGCCAATTATTTTGGTCTGCTTTACCAATTCAATTCTGATCTAAGAGCATCCATAACAGCTAGGTTAAAAATGACGTGGCAAGGTGGATTTCAAAATCAACCCTCTTCATGACAAATTTACCTCCTAATAGCTAGGTTAAAAATCCATGTGGCAACCCATTTTCTACCTTGTGGGTGGGTTCTCCACCCTCAGGGTGGATTTTTGGTGGATTGATGTTGTGCAGTTCAGAACTGTGCGTAGGGAGTAAGCCAATGAGATGATGAATGTTGTCAAGCTTTAATAGGTCATCTTGTCACACAATTTTAAACTGCGCATATATACAATGGCTAAGATGGAGATATGTGGACGACATAGATTTAAACCATTGCAAACAATTAGTTCTTGCCATGTGGTTCAGAACTGTGCGGCAAGAGCCTGCATGAAATATATGTTGGTTCCCCTCCATACTTGGTTTTTCCTTGATCAAACTTATTTAACAATATACTCAACGGCTATAAATGGCTAGTTGTTTTTCTATCTATAAAACCCATTTAACTTATACTTTCTTACTCTTCTACAATTAACTCATTCATCTTATATCTTAAAACTCAACTTTCTTCCTTTGTTATTAATTTTGCCGAATCATGTCTGATGAAATCCCGGCTGACCTACTCATGTCTGACCCATCACTCTTATCTTTGGAGTCATCGTCTTCATTATCGTCCAGAAGCAAAAAGCTCTTTCGATGTCAAATTGAGATGATGCACGAATATTACAAGATTATGATTGAGATGGGAGAAGCAGAAGAAATAGAGCAAGAGGTGACATCGTCACAGAGGCGGGGAGGTCATAAAATAGGAAGGATTGACAAACGGAAAGGCCGTGATCATAAAGTAGAAAAGTTTAGCTTTAATTGGGATTACTTCGGTGACAATCAAAGATTCAAAGGTATCCCATTTCGTCATCGATTCCGTATGAGCGAAGGTGTGTATCAACGTATTTATAATCAAATACTTTTTTTGAACCCCAAATTTATTCAAAATGAAAATGTCGCTATGACGATGGGCTTATCCTCGCACCAAAAGATAACGTGCGCACTTCGCATGTTATGCAGCACGAGCATAGACGCTCAAGAAGAATACCTTCAAATTGGGAAGTCTACGAGTATTTTTTTCTTGAAAGAATTTTGTAAAAATTTTATAACACAATTCAAAACATAATACCATAGATCTCTCAATGAAAATGATACATTACACTTGTTAGAACTGAATGGATCCCGAGGCTTCCCGGGGATATTAGGTAGTTTAGATTGTATGCATTGGAAATGAAAGAATTGTCCTACTGGGTGGGCAGGATAATATACCGGGTATAAGAAAATCTCGACGGTGATTTTAGAAGCAGTTGCATCGCAAGATCTTTGGATATGGCACGCATTCTTTAGGGTGCATGGTTCTAACAACGACGTGAACGCTTTGCATCAAGGGTGGCTTTTCAACAACATCTCTAATAGAGTTGCACTTCCATACAATTATAATATAGGCATGGTACCACACACTATGGGGTATTACTTAGCTGATGGAGTTTATCCAAAATGGCAAACACTTGTTCAAACCATAAGAAATCCGTCCAACAATGTTGAAAGATATTTTTTGAAGATGCAAGAGGCATGCCGGAAAGACGTAGAGCGTACTTTTGGGGTATTACATGCTAAGTTTCAAGTATTGGCACACGGTGCATGATTTTTGAAACCTAGTGATCTAGGAAATGTTATGTTCGCATGTATAATCTTGTATAATATCATCGTCAAAGATGAACGTCATACTTACATCCGACAAATAGATATTAATCTCGAGTTTAGAACATCCATGAAGAACTGGAAGGAGGATTTAAATCCAAGATACGCGATCAACTCTATAACAGAGTACATCCAGAAAGTTCATAAAATTAGAAATAAATGTGCTCATTTCTAATTTAGAGATGAACTTGTTGTGCATTTGTAGAATCGAAAATGGGCAGAGTAATGTAGTCTTTATCATTGTTTTTTTATTTTCTAAAGTAATGTATTTAGTTTCTAAGTTTTATGTTGAAGCTGTAATGGATTTGTTCTACTTGATTATAGTATATTTTGAATAAAAGGAGCCGTGTGATCTTTTCCTTACCTGTACTCCTTTCTCTGAGCCAAAAAAGAGAAAAAAAAAGTCTGCCTAATTTACATATACCACATAAATCAAGTGACAACATCAATTAGGATAGGCACATTTGATGGGTTCAACCAAG
This sequence comes from Kingdonia uniflora, assembly GCA_014058105.1. Classification (NCBI taxonomy): domain Eukaryota; kingdom Viridiplantae; phylum Streptophyta; class Magnoliopsida; order Ranunculales; family Circaeasteraceae; genus Kingdonia; species Kingdonia uniflora. The sequence goes on along the minus strand of JACGCM010000339.1, from coordinate 2,342 downwards.
TATAACTTGCAGTGAATGAAACTCTATTGAATAAAAAAAGATTGAGCATCATTCAAAATAAAAATAGACGATTTTTGCTAAGTTTACTAAGTTCAACAAATTGGCCCCCATATTAGTTGTAGCAAGTATAACAATCTACAATGAGAGGATGAGTATGTGATGATGATCTTAGACAAGGCTAGGAGGAACCTCCACCCAATGTAGCCTTTTAGTATAGAATAACATTGATAACTAAGTGAGGTTCTTTCTCTACTTTCGCTTTAAAATGCCATATTGTCATTCCGTTTGTCTTTGCTGACATAACTAGGTATTAGCAGGAGTTAATGAGTCTAAGTCCATCTTGTTATGACCATAATAAGATAGGTTAGGACATTGGAAAAGAACATAATCATATTTATCAAACCGCGACACATGCGTTGAGTAAGCATGGTTTATGGGTAGTTCTATCACTAAATCTCTTTCTTTTGATGTATTGCATATGCACAACTAAGGAATGCGATCCGAAGCTGTAATTTGCTTGAATATTTATGCTCTCTCAGTGTTACCAGGTAGAGCGGGACATTAAAACCTTGCGTTCTCACGTCCAACTCATACACTCATATTTTATAAACATTGCATTTATTCTTCTTTTTTTTCGTTCGAAACACTACTCAACTCATTGTATTGGAATTAAATAGTAGCTCACAAGTATAATTTGTACCAAGTCCTCTTGCGATATGCACCCCGCTACCCGTTGTACTTAACGGTAAGCAAAACCGTTGCTTAGGGTTTTTAAGACACGTTTTATAATCAATCATTCCATCTCTTTTAAACGTTTTTTTTCTGGTAGAAATTCAAGCTACCTACGCCGATGCCAAGGTACATGGGTTTTAATGATTTAAATCTTAATGCAATCACCGGTTGCATCTCCGCTTGTCTCTTCGCAGTCATACTCCAAGTGAACCCAATCGGCTCCTCACGAGAAGTATACACCACGGCGAGGCAAAGTTCAAAAGATAAGACTGTATCGATTTTAGATACCTATTTTTTTGTCGTTAAGGATGGTAGTCGAGGAGGATAAGCGTTTATGACACAAAGAAATAAAAATAGGAACTCAAAAATTGGTTCGTCCATGACTTCGTGCATCTTGCACGGCGCTTGGTTCCCAAGTGTACTCAAAACCCCTCGATACACGAGACGACATAAAGCCTCTACATTTTGGTACAAGGTGTGGTGTTATGATCAATCACCTCCTTCGATGTTGCATAATCTGCTGGCGAACTGTACAATGGTGTCAATTATGCGTATAGGGTGGACTCAATAAGTGAAGTTTAAGTTTTAGACAGTGTATCATTTCAGACCTTGGGATGCCCGCATTTGATCGACATTGTTAATGACTGACTTTCGTAAGTAATCATTTTTGGTTCTTATTTCATTAAGGTTCAAACGTGAATCATACTCAAAAGAATTTTTATAAATTGAGTTTTAGGAACTATGGCATATACTGATACATCGCGCAACTTACACACACACACCATTTACACTTGGCATGAAGGAGTACAAAGTTTCTGGAACGTTGCCCAAATGGTCGCAAATTCATCATACGGCAACCGGCCGCAACCAGTCGCTCAGAAGTCAAATTTTAATGATAGCCCGGTAACTCCACCATACCGATCCTAAACAACTTACATTCAGGCACTCCAAATATTGCAATTCTGGAATTCTATCGACGTAGTATGCACCACTATATTCCGTGGGTAGTACACCGCATGGCAAAAAAAAAATAGCAAGGCAAACGAAGAACGACAAGTCATGTATAGTTATTGAGGGAAGATATGTCTGAGACATGCCAACTTAATAAGGCTGGAATGAGAGAGATGAGCAGGAGCATGGAAAGGAACTAGAGCTAGAATACGCTAGAGGCAATAACTGTTGGCTAGTAGAGCTAACTTAACAAAGAATATTAAGATGCTCAATGAGAAGGTGATGACAACGACCCAAATACCTACTCCGAAGCACAACTGCGTTGGTGCAAGAGCAAATTAGATATCTCAAAGAATTGCAGGGAGCACAGTTCCAGTGGATGACGACTTTCTAGTTATGAGATTAGTGTCATCTTTATCGTTAATAGTAGCTTCTTAGTTTCTTTTAATTTATTTTTCACATAAATTGTAGTGTAATGATGTACATCTTAAAATTATATTACTCTAATTTCATGAACCTTTTGGATGTACTCTAACCATAATTTACTCGGCTCTTACTTCTTTTTACAAGTTTTTTTCAGTTTGTGAGTAATATCTATCTTGTTTATGAGTTGATGATCTACTTCTCAGCTACATGTATATCAAGGCTTACTATAAAAA